>OY848924.1:4255213-4662641 GCA_963693285.1 Xestospongia muta
ACATGAGATAGCAAATTTGTCAGCAGTTGTCTCTGACTCACTAATCTATAGTAAATAAGAGATCATGTAATATATAAACTAACAATGTTATATTATCAAACATCCTACATGGACATAACTGAACACACTTTACATAGACAATAATTTATAACTAAGAAAGAAGGAACTATTGCCCAGCTCATGACCATATTTGGAAGTTTGTGTACATGTGAATACAATTAACTATGTCATGAATACAATTAAACATTCCAGTCATCCACAAAGTGTTTCTTACTACATATAGTCTTTCAAAGGAACATAGTACATCATCAAGAAAATATTTTGAGACTATGGACTTCTTATATCAATAGTACACATAACAGTATTTTAGAGTTCTATTGAAGTTCAGGAAATATATGTATGTCAGTGACTAAGGTGAGGTGTCTGTGGTAATCCACC
Source organism: Xestospongia muta (assembly GCA_963693285.1). NCBI lineage: Eukaryota > Metazoa > Porifera > Demospongiae > Haplosclerida > Petrosiidae > Xestospongia > Xestospongia muta. The sequence goes on from OY848924.1 coordinate 4,255,652, forward strand.
TAGCAACATCAGTACATCAAGTTAACTTTGATCAATGTGTGTGTGTGTGTAAGTGATTACTACACATCTTCAAATATCTATCCATTGTTCCATCAAATTGTCAATTTATACTTTGTTACTTACCAAAATATCTCTTTAAGTCTTGCTATTTCTCCACTTCTTTTTGAAGCAAAAAGTGGTCTATATGAAGATATAAAAATGATATATCAGTTAATACTTACAACTTAGTATGCTAGATCCTTTTCTCTAAAAGTAATACAATTAGCTTTACTTTTTATAATGTATATCATACTTGTTACTAAGTGTTCTTTAAAAGAATGAATGATTTAATTATAATGACACAACTCACCCAAAGAAATAACAGTAAAGAGCAGGTTATATACGTTGTAGATAACAGTACATGTACACGGAGTCTCAAAGCCAGATGTTATACAAGGGGAGGTAACATCTGGACAAACTCACATTTCAAAGTTGAGCAACTATGAATGCTATTATAGTTGAAGATGACATGACTTCCTGTTACACATATCTAGTGGTACTTTATTTAAAGGAGAAGGTCGAGAACAAACAGTAAACTTGTATTACGTTGCAATATTCTGAACACTTCCGCTGGGACGGGTATTTAAGGGGTGTGTCCAGGGCACAAGATGGCGGGTATATTCAAAATGAAAATGGCCTCAATACTGTCAGTAGACTTATCGTGTTTATCAGCACGACTACGCCTTTTCTTAACACCTCAGTTCTCCTACGCACTATTTAACACCACGTGTTCATTATAAACAGAAAAAAGCATGGCAGCACGTACACAAAAATACACAAAAATGATGGTTAGGTTGATATAGAGTGTCACCAGGACCCTCCAACAGCATTTTTACAAGAGTTTGAGGAGCTCCTGAAAAAGTACCCTGAAATAAAAGTTGAAAAAATATTGAAGAACAGGACCAAACCTGTCAAAAAGAAAAGAAAAGGTAATGATAAACAGATGGTACTAGTCATAAAATTGTTGGCAACATAGTTTTAAGTGGATATGAAGATGGCGATGGTCCTACCCTCCAAGATGAAGCTGTGTGTCCGCACTGTTTTCTCCATCCTTGTGTCATTTCCCAGCCTCCTAGCTGGCTGAGAGGGTCCTCTGAAACCAGCTTGAGCAATCAGTGTAAACGCTTCAAGCTTTACAAAAAGTTTTGGACCTTACTTGGTCAGTTGGGAGTCTGGAATGACTCCAGATATTTGACCTACAAAGCAACGAAAACATCAATGATGGATCCCAGAGATGTCATGCCAGACTGTGTAGTAAATGTGAGTACATGTATTTTGACATACCTTTTAAGTATTAATTCATGCATACAGGAAATACGAAGAAGATTTCCAAATCCAGAGGGTGTTGATTATGCTGACTTCAAATCATCTTATATTGGCTAAATATGATCTACATAATGAAACTTAGTAACTACAAAAGAACTATAATAACTTCCATTTTATTGTGTGTCTTCCTCTTCATCAATATCTTCAGTATAGTCAAGATCCAATTCCAGGCCATCATCAGACAAGTTTTCGTCATCCATTTCTAAACTTGGACCTTCTAATTCTTCCAATGATCTGCATGTCTATGTAAACTTATGTCAACAAAAATGTATATATACTTATACCTTATGTCTTGGGAATTCCATTGTATGTAGTTCATTCAGACACCATCAACAAACTTGAATGACTTCTTTACTAAGACTTTCATTGGAGTTCATCTGTCTGGTCTTCGAAGATCTTGGACATAGCGTTCACTAGTAGCTCTTCTTTGTACATTCTCATTCTATAGAATACAAAGTTGTTATGAACTACATTGATATATAATAAACTAACCCAGTCCATACAAGCTAGATTCATTCACATGACAAAAGTATTTGTTCCAAAATGTATACGCTTTGGTATATATGTCAGAAGGTGGTGATTAAAGGACTCTACCCAGTAAGTGTCACGACACTATATAAAGCAAGTTATAAATAGAGACCAGGGCAATACATGTACTTACTCTACAATAAGAGTCAGCTTCTCTGTAAATTATTGTCCCCTTCAACATCTTCTCATACGCTATAACTGCAGCTGGTATTGTTACCTTAATCTTACTGGGACAATATCCAGGACGTTTACAAGCTGACTCTTCATGGCATTTGGAATGTTCATCCTGTAAAAATATGTGATGTCATATAAACATGAATAAGAGAACCTGATAATGTTGTACAATATTCAAGATGTTCTGACAAAGATTGTCACCAGACTGGCCACAATTCTTCATACAATAATACAAATGAATGTGCTCTTTCCTAAGCATCCATAATCACAATATATAGATGATCATATGAACTAACTTTTATCAGCTAATTATGGAAACCAAGTTAGTCCCCCTTTCTTTACTGGTCCACAAGCAATTGGTTTCATAACTTTAGCAACATTTTTAGTACCTGAGGAATATTGAAAGTGTATGGCTTTGTAAAGCATATCTCACCATGCCATGTATCAAAAGAGTTGACTATGTTGAGGTCATCAATGATAAACCTCTTCACAGAAGAACAATTATCATGAGCTACTTCAACCACATTCAGTCATAAAGAATAGTAATTTAATTGTTTGCTGTTATAAGTTGACGTAGTACCTTTTTCAATAACTTGGGGAACAACAATTTTTGTAGCTTCCAATTCCCTTGTTTGGGCTACAGCATGCTCCTTTCTTGACAGTGTTACACAGCCAATGATCCTGTGAGTACTATGCCAACATATCATAAAGCTATAGCAGCAATGCTTAATATTACCTTCCTGAAAGACAAGGTACAGTTGTGTGGTAAGCGTTAGCTGTTGACTCATGTCGTGCATCAGTTATGACCCACTGTAATCAAACTTGTGAGAGTTGTCAAAACATTACATCAATAATACCTCTCCATTTGCTGAATACTCTGATAGGTCTTTAATTTCATAGATTGCTTTCATCATAGACTGCTCAGCACAGCATCTAACAACTTCTATATATCTTTGTGATTTATAATCTAAATCCAAACAGTCATTAGACTTGTGATTTATTATGTAATATACCTGATCTAATGTACGACTTGCCAACAGTTCCAATGCCAGAAAAGCAGCTGAAGTTAATGTACTGGCTAGATATAATTCCAGCACATGTGAAAGCATGAACACATCTAGTACATAAAAACAATGATTATTATCAATTTTTAATAAGTACTAACTTTTGGTTGACCAAGTACCGCCCTCCAAATACTCTTGAACTAGCCCACCATTGCTTAGATCAACAAGTCTGACACTGAAACTCAACTCGTAGTACATGTCCAATCTACAAGTCACAAAATCACAAATATCTTATAATACTCATGAAGCCATTGTACCTGAACTATAGATGATGTCACCCATGTTATAGCACGACAGTCACATGGTCACGTCAGTCCTACTACTAGCTCATGAAATGTCTTTTGCTCACAAACAAACAACGACTGATTGTCTCCATCATCACCACCAGTAAAGATACCTATAATGTCTTAAATATTGCCAGTCATTCCTGTCATTAGATATTACCTGAATATTCCAACATTGGCTTAACAATATCCCTCTGAGCTCCACCACTACATTCACTGACTGTCTCATTGCCACCATCATCATCCACACCCGCCATGTCCAATAACAATCCAAGGAGCTCATGATTGTTGACTGAAGTAAGGTAATGTGGTTTACTTTGTAAGGATGTCTTGATAGAATTACTAATTTGGCCTCTAAAACCAGTAGATTTACATTCTAACGGCTGATACAATGGTTTAAATACTTTAAATTGAGCAATACACTTACTATATCACACTTACTATATATAAGTATATTATTACCACATCATTATATATTAAGGACACCTCTATACTAGGACAATTTACAAAGGCTTGAAGCTTCAAGATCTTATTGTATGCAAGGACGTTTTCTTCATATATATCAGTTGTAAAGACTGCAGTGTTACAGTACTTCATAATAAAGTGAACTATCTTAACATTGCTATTCATGAGATATGTACATGTGTGTCTGTGTAATAATACTGGAAGGTTTTGTCAATACTAATTAGACATTGGTGGATACTGTTAGATATAAGTTATTAATAGTTATGTACAACATGGACAATAATTTAACACACACACACACACACACACACAGAGGGTGTACTCGTACATATGATAGCTAACCTGTGTTGATAGTTGTCATCAATTGCTCTAGAGAGACCAAGTCAGCAATTTTGACAACACCTCTACTGACAAGAATATTTTATGGCTCAAATCATGATGGATAATGTCATTAGAATGTATCCATTTAACTCCAACAAGTATCTGATGTAAATAGTTCTAAAGAGAGAATAAAATAATGATAAATATAAAATGGTTACAGGTTAGTATAAAAGGAAACTTAGATGACAACAATTGTAATAATAGTTGAAGTGATTACAGGTACGTTTCTTTCACCCTCTTTCCCTTTGCCCCTGTCATTATATACTTTAATTGTTTGTTCATCTAGTCTTCTAGGCAATGGGTGTCTAATACAACTATCTAAGTCTTGATCCATATATTCAAATACTGAATGTACTATCAGCAGCAGACACAGTGTATCTAATATAAGAAGTGAAATGAAGCAATCTGATTGGTCAACATGATATAAGTCAATTATACACCTTGGTCTCATTAGCTATGTACACCTCTGGTCTACAGTCATCAGTATATAAATCACATATCTACCTCAACCTCAGTGTATAATCTATACATATACTACTAGAATATGTGAACATGATAGTATAACAGTATGTGTATGTACTACCTAGAATGTTCTATAACAATATTGTACACATTGATGATATCAATCAAAGGACATGATGTATGTAACTTTAACAGTGAAACACAAATCATCACTTACTTTAAAGACCTGCTTGTTATCACTTGTAGAGATTATTGTAAACTTGTAATAAAATATAGAAATTGTTATTAACAAGAAATCATAGACCCCAGGGTTTATGTCACATATTAATATCACAATACATTGTAACACTTGTTATAGTAGAACCTCCACTACAAGTGGTCAAGTAATTTCCATATGCACTTATCAAAATCATCTAATTGAAGAATGCAATTAGTACCAATTGAAATAGAGGTGTGGTTAAGCAGAAACCACATGGAAGACAACTATAACATAATCCTACATTATAAAACTTAAAACTAAAGCAATCACAGGGAGGGAGAAGAAGACATGTACACAAGATAAGCTGCTACCATATCAAGTTTATTGTATCATTAAAGGTCATGTCTAGAGTGTCAGTAACAGATAATGTACTTTAATGGGAAATTAATACTACATACCTTAGACCCTAATCTTTAAACATTAGAACAAAAATAGATTTGGTAGCTAAGATTCAGTTATATTTGATTTAAACCCAAAAACTACCAGTCCTATTTATTGTGTATTAAACTGATCCACACCACATACACTCTTAATATTAACTATAGACAGTAAAATATGAAATAGTCATCATCTAAGTTATACAGCTGTGTTAACATAGTTCAATTTTAATGCATACATCGAGTTCACCCTGTATTGTGTTAGTTGTCTTCCACGGGATGAAGTCAAGACCGTTGACTTGGAACGCCATTAGTATAGAGATCAGATTGAGAATCTGTTTCTTCTAACATACTAGCATCATTAATAGTCATGTATACAGAAAACAAAGTTCTCCTATCCCTTCTCCTCCGTAGAGACGGCCGAACTCGAACATCATCAGTTTCACCGTATAGTGTTGTCTTTGTCTTCCGCTCATAGTCAGTCATAGCGCAGTATCTCTTAGAACGCCACATAGTAATAATAATAAATACCTGAAGTACAGCTACCTACTTGTCATGTTTACTGCAATATTTCAAGAGGACTTGCGAATAGATTTATATCATCAAGTAAGTTTAGTTATGACTCTCTTATAGCATTCAATGTGTAGTGTTCGTTCATAATACTTACAATCATTTCCTGTTGAGGTTTCACACCTGACACAGGCACCTATTAAAGCTGTAGAGTATTATTCCAATTACTCTATACTTAAGCTTGACATAAAATACTAGCACTTCTTGATAGTTCAAAACCAATGTCACATTGTGTAGTAACTTGAATTAAGGTTTTCAATCTTTATTTGTATTTTTCTTCTAAATAAAGAATAAAAATACATGATTTGTTGAGATTACAGCTTGACAACATGTGTTTTGTTATGAACAATTGTGGAGATTAGCATGAATTTCATGATAGGTTATATCAGATAGATCTCCAGTTATCAAGTGTATATAATATAATTATATACAGATCAATATCTAACCAGTGATATATAAAACAAATATGCACACATAACATATGTATTATCTACACATGTTCTATTTATTACTTATATGATTGGTATATATACTTCCCTGTAGAGTACTAAAAACTGAAACTGCCAAATTGTGTTAAACAAAACAAAGGTTTTACTGCTGAACAATGGATGACATGATAATTTGTTACTTTTTAAATTATATATAACAGATTACAGATTTTATTAAATGATAATCATTTTTGATAGACATATTAAATAATGGTAACAGTGATATATCAAAGATACATATACATAAACAATATTAAAAGTCTATAAATTATTAATATTAGCTTCAAGTTATTATTATTATTCAGTAGATGTAGCATAATTCTGATAAACTGCTAACCATTTCATTTTAACTTTTTAATTGTAACTTTTTATAAATGGGGATTATATGAGTCCATTCAATAATTTTAAATTCAAATTATCAGTACAAATTTGTAAATTCTTGAGAGAAATCTCAAAGTTGTAAAAACAATGACAAAGTTCTTTTATTCATTATAATTAAATTGTCTTCAGAACAATGACTTGACTATTGTTATTATTTTATTGATGTATTCTCTTTAGGTCCAGAAATTATCCATAAATTATATATTGGAACATGATCACAATTTATGAAGACCCACAGAAAATTAATGCCTTGGTTTATTAGCACTAACTATAATGTTATATTCCTTATATTACAAAAGTGATAGTACATGTAAAGTTATAATTATGCCTTGTATTTAAGAAGACATCAAAAAAAGTAAATTATATAAAACTGCAAGATAGATTTTAAAAATGGGAACTTTTATTTTGGATGATTTTACTTATAACCACATATCTAGAAACCAATTAGATATTGGAAGAAATTTTGTTTCATAAAGAATCTTTGCACTAGACCAATCACTAACAATCAACAAATATTTTGGTAATGGAAGCTAGGCTGTTGCAATATCTCATAATTTCACATGTCTTTCTGTGTATTGGATACTTGTAGACTTCCCACATAACACAGGCACAGAATGCAACAATATATCACTGTATTATCAGACACCAAACTATAAACACTAAAACCTCTTGTATTAATTTCACATTGGAGTATGGACTTCTGGTACCATAGAAATACCCACTACAATATATATAATTATACAACTTATACTAATCAACTCTACAACAATAGCAATAATGATAAGGAACACCAAATTCAAAATCTATTGAAATTTGTAGAAAAATGTCAAGTAACGGAATGAAATCAGAAACAAGTATAAAATATGGAAACTTCAAGTATATCATTAGATCTGATAGTAGAAATGACATTAATGAATATACTAAAAGAAAACCACTGTCTTGATAATCTTCAGTATGAATGAACAAATGATTATAAATAGTCTATATTATGGAGTAACTAATTGTAACAGATAATTATAATATCAACTAACTTGTTATATTGTGTCCCATTCACTACTATATTGACTATGTACATTATCTCAATGTTATTAGTCCATTAATGAACACCTCTCAATATATGATATATCTGGTAGCAGCTGTGTCTGACTGTATACATCATGATGACATGGTAAGTGAAGTCTAGTAGAGATGAGTCTTATATATTAAATAAAAGAGAAAAGTCATTCAATACTCTGAAATGAAGGAAGTTATATTAAACTGAGTAGTTACTAATATATATCATTAAAATTAGTTAGTTTACATTTGACTAATTGTATATGTCCTTTTGTGCTGTGAGATATTTCATTGTTCTATTATACATGTTGTTAACATAATGATTTCTTTCTCTTTTAAATTCTTGTCATGTCAAACATAATATATCATCATCAACATCATTAAGTCTTCGTTTATAACAAGTACCAAAGTTAATAGCAGTATTAACTCAACATTGGTCACCTAATGCTTTCATTGTCTCCTTTAAAGTATCTCTATTGCATTGATATTATAATTAGTCTGTTACGTGTTAGAAACTGATGGAAGTATTGTAGTTAGTAGAACTAGAAAAGTTCTGACGAAAATATGGACATTAATTAAGTTTATAAGCTATAGATATTGGCTTAGGATATCCTTAAATTGTGTTTTACAGCTAGGTTGATCAGTTATATAAACAGTTTACTGTACTGTGTTCATTGCTACCAACCATTGTAAGTATTCACCAGTAAATAATACTAAGTTAATAATCTGGAGAAATCATTGTGTTTCCATATGATATCATAATGATATCATATGGAAACACAATGATCATTATAGGAATGTATATGTGTCAAATAACTATGATCTCTTATATAGGCTATAGTTGATAATACACTAGTTCAAAGGAAAGAGAAAATGACTATTTTTGAAAGAGATGAACTTAATGAAGAAAAAGTACTTTGTCTCTCTGTAGAGAAGAAAGAGAAGAGTGTGGTTATTAAAGAAAATTAATATCTTATTTGTGTTGTGAACTGCAACATAAACAATATTAAAATAAAATTACATAACAAAGTCAACATATAATGTTGTCAGTCATAATTACTATTTTTTATTAATACCTTATAAATTCTTATACATTAATATCTTATACTTACACACGTACATGTACATCGATTATCCTGAAATTAATAAAGGGTTAAAATTGAACCTGCCTCATGGCGCGTAGTAAGGCGTGGCTACTAGAGTAAAGTACCCTGTCTCTCTGACCTATTTACCTCATACTGGGACATAGAAGATAATATAGAACATATAGACTTAGTTGATAGAAATGAACACTTTAAGGTAAGTGTAATATAAACAAAATTGAACATCAAAACTAGTCACAAGTTATTTTGAGCTATTCATTTTATTACTATAATATGTCTAGAGTGAAATATTGAACTAATATGTCAGTTTGAATGTGAATGTAGTTTATTTCAAGTAGTCATCCAACTGTTGGATGACTACTTTAATAAACTATATTATTTACATTTCTCTTTTATTTACATCAAATCTTTATGCAATAGTGGCAATTGTAAAAGTGAATGTGCAGTCTCCATTCAGAAATAGCAGAAAATATTAAAGAAAGAGTTATTGCTGGTAAGTTAAGGTTTGAAGTTGTCTGTAATAGTCATTTTTATAACTATTTTATGCATAGGAGTGTTGTCATGGTAACTGTAAAATTGGCTGTGGTGACATTACCCAGAATATTAGGAAGAAAGAGTTATTGCTGGTAAGTTAAGTTTTAAAGTTGTCTATAATAGTCATTTTTATAACTATTTTATATACAGGAGTGTTGTCGTGGCAACTGTAAATAGGGCTGTGGTCACTAAATTCAGAATATTAAGAAGAAAGAGTTATTGCTGGTAAGTTAAGGTTTAAAGTTGTCTATAATAGTTGTTTTTTAAACTATTATATATACAGGAGTGTTGTCATGGCAACTGTAAAAGTGGGTATAGTGTTTAAATCCAGAATATTGGGAAGAAAAAGTTACTGCTGGTAAGTTAAGGTTTGAAGTTGTCTATAATAGTCATTTTTATAATTATTCTATATATAGGAGTTTTGTCATAGCAACTGTAAAAAAGGGTGTGGTGACTTTTACCAAAAATTAGGAAGAGTTATTGCTAGTAAGTTAAATTTTGAAGTTGTATATAATAGTCATTTTTATAGCTATTTTATGCATAGGAGTGTTGTCATGGTATCTGTAAAATGTGTGCAATGACATTACTCAGAATATTAGAAAGAAAAAGTTTTTAACTATTCTCTATACAGGAGTGTTGTCGTGGCAACTGTAAAAGTAGGTATGGTGACTAAATTCAGAATATTAGGAAGAAAGAGTTATATATATATATATATATATATATGTTGTCGTGGCAACTGTAAATGTGGGTGTAGTGACATTACCCAGAATAAAAGGAAGAAAGAGTTATTGCTGGTAAGTTAAGGTTGTAGTTGTCTATAATAGTCATTTTTATAGCTATTCTATATACAGGAGTGTTGTTGTTTCAATTGTAAAAGTGGGTGTGGTGACTAAGTCCAGAATATTAGGAAGAAAGAGTTATTGCTAATAATTTAAAGTTTAAAGTTGTCTATAATAGTTATTTTTATAATTATTCTATATATAGGAGTGTTGTTATAGCAACTGTAAAAAAGGGTGTGGTGACTTTTCCCAAAATATTAGGAAGAGTTATTGCTGGTAAGTTAAGGTTTGAATTTTTCTATAATAGTCATTATTATAGCTATTCTATATACAGGAGTGTTGTCATGGCAACTGTAAATGTGGGTGTGGTGACTAAATCCAGAATATTAGGAAGAAAGAGTTATTGCAGGTAAGTTAAGGTTTGAAGTTGTCTCTTATAGACATTTTTATAATTATTCTATACATAAGAGTGTTTTCATGGTAACTGTAAAATGGGTATGGTGACATTACTCAGAATATTTGGAAGAAAAAGTTATTGCTGTTAAACTCAGTTTTGAAGTTGTCTGTGATGGTCATTTTTATAGTTATTCTATATATATAAGAGCATTGTCATAGTAACTGTAAAAGTGGGTGCTGTGACTTTTCAAAAATATTAGCAAGAGTTATTGCTGGTAAGTTAAGCTTTAAAGTTGACTATAATATTTAATAGTTTTTTATAACTATTATATGCATAGGAGTGTTGTCGTGGCAACTATAAAAGTGGGTGTGGTGAGTAAATCCAGAATATTGGAAAGAAAGAGTTATTGCTGGTAAGTTAAGGTTTGAAGTTGTCTTTAATAGACATTTTTATAATTATTCTATGTATAAGAATGTTGTCATAGCAACTATAAAAGTTAGTGTGGTGACTTTTCCCAAAATATTTGGATGAAAGAGTTATTGCTGGTAAGTTATGGTTTAAAGTTGTTTATAATATTCATCTTTATAACTAATCTATATACAATAGTGTTGTCGTGGCAACTGTAAATGTGGGTGTGGTGACTAAATCCAGAATATTAGCAAGAAAGAGTTATTGCAGGTAAGTTAATAATAGTCATTTTTATAACTATTATATAAATACAGGAGTGTTGTCATGGCAACTGTAATAGTGGGTGTGGTGACTAAATCCAGAATATTAATAAGAAAGAGTTATTGCTGGTAAGTTAAGGTTTAAAGTTGTCTATAATAGTCATTTTTATAACTATTCTATATATAAGAGCATCATCATAGTAACTGTAAAAGTGGGTGTGGTGACTTTTTCCCAAAATATTAGGAAGAAAGAGTTATTGTTGGTAAGTTAAGGTTTGATGTTGTCTATAATAGTCATTTTTATAACTATTTTATACATAGGAGTGTTGTTGTGGTAACTGTAAATGTGTGTTGTGACATTACCCAGAATATTAAGAAGAAAGAGTTATTCTTGGTAAGTCAAGTTTTAAAGTTGTCTTTGATGGTTATTTTATAATTATTTTATATATAGGAGTGTTGTTGTGGCAACTGTAAAGTGGGTGTGGTATCTATATCAAGAATATTAGGAAGAAAGAGTTATTGCTGGTAACTTAATGGTTAAAATTATCTGTAATAGTGATTAGATTTGAGAAATCTTGTTCTTGTAAGTCTCAACCACTAGTCAGCTCTCTTTCCTTCTCTAGTACTAACCTCACCACTCTTCCATTATCTCTACCCAATACCCCAAATTTCCAGCCACCATCTTCCGGCACTACCATTACACTTCACAACTCTGATACTTCCTCGTCCTTTTCCTCTGCTGCTTCTACATCTCCTCTACCTTTTCATTCTAATCATTCTCCTCCTACTACTTTACCCTTTTCCACTGCCAGCACTCCATCACTCTCACTAAATCATTCAACTGCTCCTCTTGCTATTACCACTGCTGCTCCTACTATTATCACTGCTGTCCCTTCTATAACCACTCCCTCTTCCTCTGCAACCTCTCTGCTTAAATCTTCACAGCATCCTTTTTAGCCAAAAGTCATCATTGTCCTTCATGAAAACCTCCACTTCTTCCTCTTCCTCCACACTTTTTATGTCACAAAACAAACTCCCACCTTCCGTTTCTTCCTATTCAATCAAGTCTTAAATCCATTGTACCACTTCCTCCCCCTCTATCAAGTTTTCGGCTTAGCTTACCAACATCTCATCCTTCCTCAAATCTCCTACCCAACTTACCTCTACCTCCTCCTGCCTCATCATTTCATCACAATGCTCCATTACTCCCTTCTTCGAATCACCAACCTAAGCTACTCTTACATCATCCTCATCCAAGTCTTCAACCCAACCTACCTTCTCTTCCACTTCCTCCTACTCTTTAATCCAGTCTACCACTTCTTTTGTCTCCACCTTTCCCTTTATATACCTCCTCCTTTTTCTCAACCCCTTCCCCTACTACCTCCTCAACATTCAACTCTTTACTTCAATGTCCCAACATCTCTTTACTCACAAGGTTGTCACCCTTCACCTCTCTCTCTTCTTTCTCCCAATCATCAGCTTCTTCTTCCTGTTCTATCAAACCTTCTATTAACTTTGCTTGTCCCATTCCTCTGTGCTACTGCTTCCAACTCACATCGTCAAACTCAATAAAGATCTTTTATTTTAATGCTCGCAGCATTCTTCCTAAAGTAGATGAAATCTCTGCTCCCTGCTCTGTCCTCAATCCTGATCTGTATTGTGGAATCTTGGCTATCTACTGACATTCCCAATCCTGATATTGATCTGGCTAATTACATCTTATTTTGTCGTGATTGTAACCGCCATGGTGATGGTATTGCTGTCTTTGTAAAATCTCACTTTATTGTTTCTGAAGTTTATGTTTCTCCTAAAATTGAATTTCTTCTTCTATCTATTAAGCTTAATCATTGCTCCTTTTCAATTGACACTTACTACCGACCTTCATCCTCGTCTGATGATCTGGATCTCTTATTTGATGACCTCACATCCCTTAATCCCTCCTTTCTTTGTAATCTTATCCTTTTAGGTGATTTTAATATTAATTTTTACTCTACCTCTTCCTCCAGGACCAAACTGGATGTCATATCTGATACTTTTGACCTTTAGCAAATTGTTAATACTCCCACTCATTTCTCTCACACTGTACATCTTTCACTATTGATCTTGTTTCTTTCTATCTAACATTGACACTCCTCCTTGTAGTATTCTTTCTCCTGTCTTTTATTCAGACCATTTCTCTATTCTTTTCTCCCTTCCCACTGATTCTGTTAGCAGTCACTACCCCTACCCTCCTCGTAAGGTCTGGTTATACCATCTCACTGACTTTGAGCATGCTAATGCTCTCCTCAGCTCCATTGACTGGAAAGAATTACTTCCCTTGTCAGATCCTAATGCTTCTTGGGCCATATTTAAAGAACTTTTCCTCCACATTATGACCACCACTGTTCCTAGCAAACTTGTGTACCCCCTACCAACTCTTATCCTTGAGTCAACTGCTCATTCCTAACCATGTCAAAAAAAGAAACTCAATCTTCTCTTTTGCTAAAAGATCTGGTTCTCCTTCTCTTTGGGCCAAATACCATTCCTATTGTAACAAGACTCTAGCTTACCTCAGGCACCTAAAATCCAAATTCTTTCATAATTTACTCACTTCTCCCTCACTACGGTCTTTTTGGTCTGCTGTTAAATGCATTTGCTCTAAACCTGTCTCCATTCCTTCCCTTATCCATAATGGTATTCTGTAACTTCATCCTCTTCTAAAGAATACTTCTCCTCTTGTTTCAACACGTCAACTGCCTCTTTACCTCCTCTGTCTCTTTCCCTTATTTTCAACTCCTCCCTTTCAACAGGTATATTTCCTTCAGACTGGAAAAACTCCAATATTGTACCTATCCCCAAATCAAAAACTATTCTTCATCCCCTTCAGACTATCGCCCAATCTCTCTACTTTCACTCCCAAGTAAGATCTTAGAACGTCACGTCTTTAACTATCTATACAAATTTTGTTCTGCTCACAATATTCTTTCAAATGGTCAGTTTGGTTTCTGACCAGGATTCTCAACTGAAACTGCTATATTATCTATTGTCAAATCTTGGTTTTCTTCACTGGATCACAAAAATGTAGTTTTTGCAGTTTTTTTTCAATCTCACTAAAGCATTTGACTCAGTCCCTCACAAGCCCCTACTTGACTCCTCATCTTCACTCGAGCTTCCTTATCTTTTATCTTGGCTCCATAGCTATCTTCAAGGGCATACCCAACAAGTAATCATAAATGGTTCTCTATATTCTAAATCTCAAGTCACACTGGTGTGCCCCAAGGTTCGATTCTCGGGCCTCTCTCATTCATCATCTATATAAATGACATTGCTAAACTGTCCCTCCTCTCTTCAGCCACCCTCACTCATTATGCTGATGACATCCTTCTCTCACATGAAATTTCTTCTACAACCTCAATGTCCACTGTTTAATCCAACATCAATCTTATTTCATTGTGGATTACCTCTCATCATCTTACCATTAACTCAAAAAAAAAACAAATACATGATTGTCTCTCATTAGTCTCCCTCCTTTCTAACCTCCCTCTCTCCTCTTTTCTTAGACAGTTCTCAACTTGAACGAGTCAATTCCTTTAAATACATTGGTATTATTATCACCTCTAATTTATCATGATCTCTCTTCACATCCAATATGTCTGCACTAAAGCTCGTCAAACTATCGGAATCATCTACCATAACTTCTATAAGTATGCTTCTCCTCATACTCTTCTCTCACTCTGTATCACTCTCTTGTCATTCACTATTTCTCCTACTGCTCCTCTGTTTGGGACCCACCCGTATCTTCCACTAATGCTGAAATTCTTGAGAAAACCCAACACTGCTCTAAAAATGTGCTCT
The DNA here is from genome assembly GCA_963693285.1 of Xestospongia muta. Taxonomy (NCBI): domain Eukaryota; kingdom Metazoa; phylum Porifera; class Demospongiae; order Haplosclerida; family Petrosiidae; genus Xestospongia; species Xestospongia muta. The sequence goes on from OY848924.1 coordinate 4,270,818, forward strand.
CATAACAGGACAATGATTACTCATCTCTTCTCTCAACTTTTAACCTTCCGGCCCTCTCAACTCGTCGCTCTATTTTTAAATTATGTCTTATCTATAAGATCACTAACAATCTCATCTAATTTCCCTCCGCTATTTTCATTCGCAAGCCTCTGCCAAGTTATGCTTCTCGTCACTTTGATCCTCTCACTTTTACTATCCCTTTTTCTCACTTATCTGCCTCACAAAACTCATTTGTCCCTTCTGTTCTCTCTCTGTGAAACTCACTTCCTCATCATGTACAATGTAGCTCATCTTTAATCACTTTTAAATCTAAAATAAATATGCTTCTTTACAAACCATCAACTCACCATCAACTCACCCTCAGTTATCACACTAAAACCTATCATATACAATCAGTCACTTATTTTATCTCTGTATTATTAACAATACTATATCCTGTACTTTAATACCTTAATTCTGTATTAATTATTGTTCTATTCACTTTCTGCCCTTTAAACTAGCAGTTGCTATTGGGCACTTGTTTTGTCAATAAAGAAAAAAATGTGTTTGGAATTAAGAAATATAATTGTGTGAGTTTCCAATTCAGTTGAGTGACATTTCAAAAATGGCAATACATTTCATGAGTCAGTTTCAGCTATAATCCCTACTATTTAAAGTATACACTTCACCATTCCAAGTAGTACTTTAAGGTAATAGTGACTGACATTTTTTTATTACCATCATTCACATATATAATATGAATCTATGAAAATTAAGGTATATTATATATATACATATATATATATAATTATATATATATATATATATATTATACATATATATATTATTAGAAATATAGTAAGTGAAAACAGATAAGACTGATATACCTGATCTTGATTTCTCTATGAGTGGGTGACAAACTAACAATTGCAGCAATTTGTCTTTAAGTGATGAACTCAATGCAAGTGGTAAGTTGTCATAAATATCAACAAATCCAAGGTCACTTCCACATATGGAGATACTCACCTAATGACCATATTCTGTATGTAACACTTGAACAAATAGAGACCTTTGATGTTTATTATGTGTAACATAAGGATCGTATTTTCATGTGAAGTTTAATATTACAAATGCTTAATGCTTGTACTTTGTGTACTTGCACTTATTTGGTGCTTGTGCTTGTGATTAAAATAACTGTTATTTAAGCCTTTTGTCAAGTGCTTGTCCCATGTCTGTGTATGATCCTATAGCCTCACAATCTAGAAAGAAAAATACTTTTGTGGATGACTAAACAAATTAAATATACATCCTTGCCTTCTTAGTTAGAAATCTCTGGCTATGTAATCTATATTCACTTATGTCTACATAGAACATATGATATGTATAATGTTTGCAATGAGATGACTGCTTTGAATTTACAAAAGTAATGAAGTTATGATAAATAAACAATAATGATTTATTATATTAATTTATATCATACACAGTCTACATGTTGTCATATTGTTACATGTTAATTACTTGTGAATTATTCCTGCCACATTGAAGAATCATAAACTGTTTTGAACTACTTGAATATGTATACTTGTATATTTATGTCTATAGGTTTTGTTTTAATATATTATTGTAAACAACTTTGTTGGCTTCGATGAAATTAATTGAACAACATAACTTTACCACCAACATCAGTTTGAATTTCATCATGTGATTTTTACAACAATAAAATGTGCTTGAACTTTCTCTTGGATATCCATCTTCTTTTAGCATAACTAGCTCTATTTAATATTTTATTATACAATAAAATGTCACTCACTAATGTACATCAAAAACATTCACTATGACTAATTCATAATTTTCTAAAATGCCTAGATGTACCTATAGGATAACAAAATGACTCAATTTCAATCAGAATTATTATTAGTAGTTACAAGGCAGGGAACATTATTGTCTATGAAGGCTGGACAGAGGCACCATCAACTGTTCCACCCAAGACTTTTGCTCTACGGAGAGGGAAGAAACCAATATTACGTGCCTGGATCTAATAAAGATACAGAAGAGCAACAATTATAGAAAAGTGCTAAATAATTTTACATTGTTATAGACATATTTCTCCAATGCATTGTGGTCATTGACAGACATAGAGTCCAAATAGAGCACAAAATAGAAATAGTTCCACATGTTATGATCATTAAGAACATGATGACGAAAACCCTGAAATTAACACTTGTAATAAAATTTATTAAGACTAGCTCAGTTGCAAGAACCTTAGCTTTGCGTTCAAATGTGTCGTTGTCAATTCCACATATAAAGCAATAATTCAGTTTGTCCTTGTTTATCTCATCCTAGAAGAGAAAAAGAATATTAGCTTCTAACAGCTTGATCGTCTGTCTATTCATCCATTCATTCATCCATCCATTTTTCTATATTGTCTTTACCCTTTCACTTCTCAATTCTGAAAATCGATCAACCAAGATGGCTACCACAATATTTAAGCCCATTGCAGTCACAATAATGAAGAATGTAATATCAAAAATACTCCTGGTCCAATAAATTGTAAAAGATGGATCATTGTTTTGACCAACATATCGAACAGGAAGTGCCTACAGTGACAAATAAAATATCATGTGACATGACTTAGACCAAAAATGACATAACTATTAAATAATGTACTTACAGCTCCTAGAGTATCTAGCAGTCCTTCACGTATGACAGTGACATAGCACTGTATTAATGTATTACAGAACAGGTTATAATCCGTATCATAGGGGTTAAAATAATTGTGTAAGAATGCAAATGACAACACAGCATAGATCAAGAGGATGGCAAGTCCAAGTAAACCGACATATATTAGCTGAGCAGCTATAGCATAAATAATAATAATATATAGTGTCCTGTATTAAAGGTATACACAGACTTCTATATAATTTAGTTGTATTCACATGCATTCATAATGATGATAATAACAATGATTGATATAGAATATGTATTCAATTACTGATGTATATGTTCATATGTATACAGATACCCACAATGTAGTTTGCCATGCTTAATACTTACTATGTACATATGCATATATTTTGGTATTTACATGTACATGTACTTGTGTAGGAATTATTTGTGAGCTTTCATTTTTTTGTTCCAACACCCACAATATTGTCTTCGTTTAAAACATAAATTGATGGTGTGCTGCCTGCATCAAAGTTAAAACACTGTAATAATGGGAGTGGATCGCTAATGGTTCTACATCGTATGCTCAAGTATTTAGGTTTTATGTTTTAGCCTGATAAGGTCTAATAACAGTAAGAAGGCATAGTGTAACACTGATGACACAACTCCCACAATCCTTTGAAAATGGCACATTGTCCAATATTGACCTCCTAAACATTATTAAGAGGCAGTATTTATAATACAGTATACATGTATCACTGCATACATATACATATACTTTAGGGGACCTACCACTTCGTCTTACAGCAGTCACTACCTGAGGTAGAACATCACTTTTCAAGAACACATACAAGATACAACAACAGTAGAAATATCCTGAAGTTGCCAACGCCAAAAGGGAACAAAGTACAAAAAGAATACGATACAATGGAGCAAAACTAATCAAGTAAACTTCAAAACATTGCCTGCTAACAGGTTTCTTGAATTGCAGCAGTTCTCCATTGAAGTCTTTCTGATGATGATCCAACAATTTCTTCAAGTTATACCTGAAGAGGTGTGGTCACATTATACAATATTTAAATAGTTTATGATGGTGGTTGTGTTGTATACAGACTGAGATCTATACTGTTTGAAATTATAGTATAGGAATGAGTCTGGAACATATGATAAGTCTTGCTGATGCAGAAAAATATGAAAACTAACAAAAATTGCACTCATGTCTCATTCTAAAGCTAAGGTATGAGTCAGTACCTAAACAACTTACAGCATATTTGATAAAAGTGGGAAGCTTAGCAAGAAGTTAGTATTTTCACGAATAAAGTATTCAATTAACATCCAGACAGCCAATATGAAATGGAAGGTCCCCATAATATAGATAAAGTACTGTGAGTACCACTTGGGTATATCAGGACTAGTAATAACTTTAATAGAACTATTAGTAAGCTCACTAGTTTCAGTTATTTGATACCTGTAAAATGACAGGATAAAAGTGTTAATAAGTGAACGAATAATGTTAAATGATATATGATTTGAACAGATAAATAGCAATCTAAGATACAGACAGGTGGACAGATTGAAATATTCGAAGAAGTTAGAAAAAAATAAAAAAAAACAGACATGTTGACTCACTCTTTAGGTATTTCAAACAGAGCAAGTACAAACACATTCATTAACAAAGTTAAAAAAGCAAGAATAAAGTGACGTATACCACTAAATAAGAGTACAAGAAAGGATTATAGTACTATCAATCCAAAGACAAACAACTTACAATCCAAAGAGTGCCCATCGTAAATACCACTTCTTTTTAACAGCTATCTGAAAAATGACAAGCATCTCATCAATGATAATTATCACATTTATTTGGGGATTATATTTCTGTAGGCAGTTATACTGTATAACAGTTAGAACCTGTCTATCCATTTTAATAATTACTACATAGCTCTAAATAATAACCACAACAACTGGTAAAAGCCAATTTGCTTGTTTTGTGTACTAAATATCCATGTATGTTTCCATGTGCTATATTAGAAGAGGATACAGTTCCAATTCACCTTCATTTCAAGGGATATGATAAACTAAAATAGTATATTAGATATATTGTATACATTTAAATGTGAAAAGCTGGTAAGTGTGCCTTGTTTATATTCCTTTTGTTAAAAAATGACCACTAGGATATTGTGGTAAGTCTTATTGACAATTGGATACAAGCAAGTTTTGTTGTGAAGTTCGATTAAATAATATCTAGGACAATTAATTCATTGTTGATTATAGTAAAACTGGACAATATAATTAATTATTTGTAAAAAATTACAGAATGTCTCCAAAAGCTGCAATATCATGACTATTGATATCTGTATATGTATATGACATCATAAAGTGAAACATTATCTTTCCTCTTAGTGGAAAGTGAGTTAGACAAGAATGTGTAAGTAGCAATAGATCATGAGTTAGAGAAGAATAATGTGCTAAAACCCAATGCACACACATCTTAAATGTAGTTACATCACTCTATCAGGGATAGTTCATCACATAATCATTAGTTACCATTACTTTATTACCATTGCAATCACCAACACGTGAAACAATTACCATTACCATTATTTGTAAATAAATGCACTCAATTACAGTTACAATTATCATTAGTGCCCCCAAAAATCCAAACAATTCCTCTGGAGTTGCTGTTTTTTTAGAAAAATGTCACTATTTCAAAAGTCAAAAGCATATGCTTCCTTTCTCAATTCAGTTGTTACTTGTAACACTTCACAGTTCAACAAACTTAATGACTACCCACAATACACATTTAGCCTTATTATGCTTAAATAATTGAGGCAATTATAGTTAATTTTCAATTGACAGAGTTCAATTACCATTATCATTACATTGAAAAATAAGATACAATTACCATTGCCAACTGTATTCCTTCCTTAATCAATAGACATTCAAGAAGAGCTACAAGATTTTAAGGTAAGTAGCAAAATGTTAGTTTGAAAAAATTATGTGAACTGACAAAAAAACTATGTGAACTTGAAACCTTATAAATGGTTTGAAGGATCAAAAGTCAAAGAAAAATCAAAAGTTTCATCAGACATTAGAGCTAATATAAAGTTATTTTAATTATTTAATGAACTATTGTTAGAGTGACATCAAAAGAGTACATAAATATATATAAACACTACAGGATAATGAAAATTTTGATGTCATATTGTCATTTATGTAATTTATGTGGCTATCCTTATTTAGAAAACCATTCAAGGACAAAGTGAATGAGGAGATTACAGTGATAGTTGTTGCTGAAGCCAAATCTCTGTTACATGCTTCTATCATTGAAATGAAAGGTATGTTCATATAATTTTCTGAAAAAGGTTTACTTGCAAGATAGACATGTCACATGTACTTTCAAACTTTAAAACTGTTTTTCAAACAAAGATACAATGGAAGATATGCACAAAAGAAAGATAGACAACAGAGAAGAAATAGACTCACAAGGGTAATCTCTGGTATATTTCATAAAAACATTAACATATAGGCATCTATTAATGTAGAAACTAGCTGTTTACAGGAAGTCATCCAATAGGCACACCACCTATGAGATAGCCATTTCGAAGCTGGCATTGAAGTGAACAACTGACCACATATGTCAATTATAATATAACTTGTTTTACATTGGAATAAATTTAAAAAATCTATTTAAAGAATTTTCACCTTTTTGGAACAAGTGATTATTGAAAATACAATATATCCTAACATAATTCCTCAGTTGAAATAATGACTTGTTTCCTCAAATGGAGTAATGATATATATCCAACACAATTCACATATTGGAACAAGGACATATCCAACACAATTCATATATTGGAGCATTGTCAGTTCCTTATGTTTATAAGCTTTGGACAATCTAAAAGTATCCAGTACTCAGAAAGGTATGTGGAATTATGAGATATAACAAAACGTTTCCATGCACAAAACACTTGTATTTTAAGTCAGTAAATCCCAGAAAAGTGATGAGTTATATTAAATCACAAAGTACTACTAGCACAGACTATGTTTGTTCAATTCTCCTATATAATAAGACTGACCATATGTCGAACATTTTTTCTAACAGATTCCATCCACTCAAGGAGGTCTTTGACTTTATCTTCTGGTGAATCACGTCGTATATTGTTCTTAACAGTATCTTTCTCATCCTTTGTTAATTCTCTCTATAAGATGTAAATTATGGTTTAATCAACTTGCACTCATCTGCACTATCATGAATTTGTCAATCTGTCTGTCTGTCCATCCAACCATCAATTTATCTATCCATTTATCATGTACTCACAGATGGATCATAAGGAAAATAGACTCGAGTCAATATTTCTTTATTATCTTTAGTTTCATAGTTGATCTCAATAGTACAAGAGGAGTTACTGATATGTTTCCATAATTTGACCATATCAGATGAATCATCATCTTCGTATTTAGATTTAAAATCAACTGTAGAGAGCAATGATATAATCAAATATCTAAAATAGAGATCACTCACCATAAACATCAACTGATTTTCCAAGATAGTAAGCAATCTTTTTAAGCACATGATAACATCTAATGAAGAATTAATATTAGATAGTTCCTACCTATCCATTAGTCTATCCATTTATCCATTTCCTGACCATCCATCCATCCATCTATCTATCTATCTATCCATTTGTCAATCCATTCATCTATTTGTCCATTTATCTATCCATCCATGCCATACTCCATACCTATACATTCCTCGTTTTGCCTCAGTCTCATTTTCCTCACAATACTGTGCTGTATCCTGAAATTATATCAAACCATTTATATAATATAAAGCATTCTGTACATACATATAAGTCTTTCATTGTTGTCAAAACAGCATCAACATCAAGATCTTTTGAAATACCCTTGGCTAAAACCTTGCTATTTTGATGTGTCTCTTCCAGCATAACTTCCAACAGTTCAATTGTTGATGCTCAAATCTTTATCAGTTGCTCATGCTAAAAATATAACATGATGTTAAAAATAGAACAATGCAATGAGTAGTACACTAATATGGACTACAGTACATTTGTTAAGACAAACCTCTAGAGATACTGTTTTACTAGAACGGAGAATGATATTTGCTGAGTCAACAATTTGACCTTTGAATATTACCTCCTGGTTTGCGTAATTTCCAGCACAAATCTCAATAAGAGCCTTAGGAATGAGGAAGAGAAACAAGGAGATCTAGTTGCAAAATTTAAAATGGTTTGCATACCTGAATTGTTTTTTGTGTGATTCCAACTGTTTTCGCACTAAAATGTTCAGCTAATGTCTGCAGTAAGACAGATATGGTACCTACTATGTTGACATTCTGGAGAGAGAGAAAAACAATATCATTATAACAATTATATTGAGCAATATTCAACTCACAGAGAATGTCACTTCTTGCTTTCTTAACATATCTTGCATCTTCTTGTTCTGTCCATCACACATCCATGCCACAACATCAAGAACAACACTAGCTTGTTTCTTAGCATCACTCTTCAATGTATAAATAAACAGACAATAAATTATAGATTAAAAAATGGCAACAATGAACATTTAAAACACTTACAAGTTGACTAGCACCCTCAAATATATAGGTATTGATAGTTTGCCTGATATTACCTGAAAACAACAAAAACAGTAAACAATGGAATACAAAACAAAAACAACAATTATACAATAATAGAACAATATAACAATACAACCATATAACAATAACTAAAAATAGTAAAAAAAGGAAATAATAGTTACTTCCAAAATCAGTTTCTTCTTCAGTTGTTATCTGACAATCATCATCATCATCATCAGAGTCATATCTTTGTCTGTGAAGGAAGATCATCTGATGAAGAGACTACAAAATTACACAATAGGAATAAGTGAACTGATGGATGGATGGATGGATAAATGGATTAGATGAGTGGATGGATTGATACAAACCTCAGGCTCCTCCTTTCCAACATCTTCCTTATCATCTAATATCAGAGCTTCCTATAAGAAAGTAATGATAACATGACAACAATAAAATGTCCATTGTGTTGTTAAGTGTGATAAATTCTAAATAATAACAGTGTCTATAAATTAATGTCTGCACTCACTATTTCCTGGCCATGCTGTGCCGCCCATTCTAAAGTCTAAACAGACAAATGAAAAACAATAAAAATAATCACTAAAGTATATGATAATTTTTGAATTATAATAAATATAATATGTGCATACCTCATCTAACATTACATATTGAGTGAGTGGAGCAGGAGGAGGAGGAGGAAGAGGAGGAGGAAGTGGTTGTTGAAGTGACGTCTGTCTCTCTGTATGTGTTACTAACTTCCTGGAATTACAATAAAAATGTGATACATAGTACATCCATTTGGCCATCTGTCTTATCTATCCATCCATTTCTTCATCCATTCTATCCATTCATCCATGTATCCATCCACCCATCATTCTATTTATCCATACATTGATAAAGGTTTTCCAATACTTGATATTACTCTCTCTAATAGTTCGTTAGTTCTTATGAAGAATTTAGTGTCACAATGTTGACCTATGAAAGAATTCATCAAAAATAAGTATCTATAAAAGTCTTTACCTATTTCATTCTGAGCAAATTCATATCTAAAATAAAGTAGGACTTGAAGTAAAGCTAAAAGTTGGACTGCTATTATATCTTTAGAATGTGCTAAATACAACATGACCTGTAAAAAATATAATGATTGAGAGAGTGATATGTATGTGAACAAGATACATTAATGATTGTTATATATTCTGCTGTATATTAATGAGTAATAAATGGATTAATGAATAGATACGTTGAAGGATTGTTGGATAGTTTGATGGATGGACTGATGAAGAGTTGGAAGAATGAAACAATGTGTAAGTAGATGATAGTAAGTAACATATGCACCTTCTCATGTGATTTCATTTTAAATAGAGCTTCTAGGAGAGGTTTAACTTTGTTTTTGTACTCTCTGAATATAATACAATTGATTACCATATATGGTAGTTAACAAGACTCACTCTTCAAATATTGCTGGATTATCATGTTGTAATTGTGGATCAATAATCTCAATTTTTTTAAAAGAATGATACGAGATAAAACCTGTAGTGTAGTTAGTAAAATGTTGTCAAGATCAGCTCTCTCTTTACTAGTAAGAAAATGCTGTAATTGCTGATAAAGAATACTGCAGAATAGAGGGAGAAATAGAGACATGGACAGATGAATGAATGAATGAATGAATGAACGAATGAATGATAGTTTGATGGATTAAATAAATGGATAAATGAACTGACAAATAAAAGGACATATGGGTAGATAAACATACTCTAATAATTTCAGTAGAACATTAGTTTTAGGTAAATGACAGGAAAGTTTCCTATAGGATTTTCATAGAAATGTATTTCATGAGAATGTACATAAATATTTACTTATCAGCAGTCTGAACTACATCAGTAAACAAACTAACTAGTTCATTGAAACTAGTACCAGATGGTAAGAGATCCTCATGAACATCATAAAAAACTAGAAAATATTGAAATTACAATGACTTGTTAACTATTGTCCAAAAACATCTACTACTAATATATTTTTCTTTCTACTGTATTTTAGACTCTCTCCCTCCCATCTTTCCTCTCTATCTCTCTTCTTCCATTCTCTTCCTCTCTTGTTTCTCTTACCTCTACAAAAGCCACACAATCACTGACTTATATCCTTTGTTTGTGTGGATGTCTTCCCATCATATGTAGTCTTATAATTACAAACAAACGTTTGAAATTCATCATTTATCAATCTTTCCTGTTCTAATTTTTGTTCATACTCACTCACAGCAGGACTAGTGAAGAATTTTTTACCTAACATATTAATTTTTTCTCTCGTCTATAGTTGAAGTGAGAAAAGATAAATGGTTATTTCTTTAATACAATATTAAATGAACATGTTTTATAGAGTGTTAATATGCTATTTCCCTCCCTAACTTTTACTCCACTCAGTCAGTACCTCTATTATAGCCACATCATCTTCAGAAGGTATTATAAAGGCCAAACTGTCAAGGCAAAGATTCCAGCAATCAACTTGTTCATCTGTTGTCAATAGCATATCTGGATGTCTTTTTATCAAGTTCTACATGAATATAGTGACAAGGTTTTATACTTCATAAGTAACACTCACAGCTATTGCATCTCCAAATGATTTTAAAACATCCAGTATTTTAGGTGTTAGTAAACTAGAATAGACCTTACTAATTAATCCAGAGCTATTATGAGCAGACAATTGAATGCAGAATGCTGTAACTAAAGGTACAAGACCATCATTTAAATATAGCAATAGGGATGATGTTAGGATAAATCTGTCTTCTATCTTCAATGTTGTATCTAAAGTTCTTGTTATTTCTTTCCAAAACTGACCAAATAAGGAGAGACAGATATAGAGATGTATATAGTGAGGAGAGAGAGAGAGAGTAAGGTTATTGTGTAATAGTCATCCTTACAGGTAGACTCAGATGTTGTGAGAACAAAAATCTCAATTTAAGTTTTACATCCTCCTTATCAATATTGCCTTTGGATAAACCCTCAACCAAACGAGACATTAAAATAGAACATTGTTCCAAATGAGCCCAAAATGATCTAAATAAAGTTGTTCAAAATTTCAAGTAATAATTTTCTTACTCGTTTTTTGCTATGACAGCAATGGATACAACTGAGTCCTTCTCTGTATTGAGATAAGCCCAGTTAAGAAGACGAACAAATGGCTTTTTTCTCTCAATTGGAATCTCTTCATTGCTAATGATACTGTTGAAAAAATGGACGGATGAATAGATGGATAAATGGATAGACATATAGGATGATGGATACATGGATTGATGACTACATAAAGATGACATCAAAACACACCTCATTAGTTCATCAATAGTGTAGCTAGTTTGACAGATATTTTCAGCATAATTACATTGTCCTTCACATGATGTAGCTAACAAATCTGTAAGAGCAAGAAACTGCAAGAGAGGATCATCATCAGCCTAATATATTAGCTTAATTAATAATAGATTTAAATTGTTGAAATGTCTTTCCATAGATGCTGATCTGGCCAGCTAACAGGAAAAGTTAGTGAGCTTAATAATTATAATTATGAACAAATAAACAAAATGCTAACTTGACAAGAGACAAATTACCTTTAACCAGCAAAGCTATCTCTTGTTAGTTACTTCAAATGTGATTATGACTCAATAGGATATAGTGGCCTTGATTATATTTGATTATCACACCATGTATGCACTTTGCTGTTATCTACTTTGTGCTTCTCTAAACAAGGTAGAGTCACTTCAATCTCTGTTGCTTTTAGATCATAATCTAATAATTAAGCACAAGATGATATAGCCCTATTCATTACTTGACAAAGAATTAGACAGTTTTCTGGAAGACCAGTGAAGTATACCTCTATCCAATAGAAATAATAAACCAACAGTACTGACCCTAGTAGGTCATCAGAATAGGGTTTTATTCCATAACAACATTGTCTGGGAAAGGAAGGTAACCAACTGTCAAGAAAAAACGGTGGTTTGTGCTTTCTAGCCAATATAAATAATAAAACAGCAGGAAACATTATATATATGCAATAACATTATATCAATGTAATGATGTAATGATATAGAGTCTTACCTGAGTGTATATAGTGACCCCATGTCTGTCTAAGACATTACTGGTGTACAATATAACATGTGCTATTGTTATGTAGCCCTGACATTATATAATGTTTGTTTATCAGTGATTTCAATATGCTTGTATTCATGGAGACCAACTTGAGTATCCAACTTCAAATGTCGTAATACAAATTGGTGACTGGACCAATATGGTTAAAGTGGCTGTTATTCCTAATGTACTAATAATATCCTTCTCAGTGTGAATGACTTCAAGCATAGAGATACAACCAGTGTGAATGACTTCAAGACTACAGATACAACCAGTCTAGTGGCTTTGACTCAAGCTCAAATGCAGCAAATAGAAAGTAGATTATGAAGTGGAATTTGAAAGTCAATTAAAGATCTATCCTATCAATGTACTAAGAAAATGGATTCCTTTCACACATATACTTCTAGTTATCATCATACTATCAAACAATGAAGATGATAACTCACTAGAGTATGTCAAGAATGTGTTATTAAAAACTGAACTAAATTTAACTGCCAGAAACACAATCACTGTGTGTAGACATTATAATGCTATGTTGTTCTGGAGCTTGACAAATACATTATCTGCTTATCACAACTTTATAGATTGTAGTCTCCTTTAATTCAAGTTTTATTTGTAGGAGGCCTTTTAATACTGACATGTTTGTGTTGAATTATTTTTTGTGAATTGGAAAATGTGCAAATAAAGTTTACATTACATTTGTATAGTCTCCAGAAATATCCTACAATGACATCTTATTGTGGAGGCCAATTTAATCTGTCATATTTTTTCTTGAGTAACTAAATAATGGTAAAATGCCCCACACATGAACATTAGTCTATCTATGCTGACATAAATTGTGAATTCAATGTTTTAATTTATCACATCAAAGGAAAGCATCATTTAATTTAACCTTTGAACAGAGAAGTGGTATTTTGATTGTAACAACCGCCACATGGTTTGAAAGCCAAGTAATTCATTTGATGTATTGCTCTCTTCATACTAAAAATATAATTAATAGCATCATAATTAACAGATTTTCTTAATTCTAACTTCTGTTGCCCTTCTCACAACATCAAATGAAGTGTACATCACTCCTGGTCCATGCCTTTTCTATCCTCAAAATTGAGATTTTGTAAGACTAAAAAGCAATTAAATGTTTCACTTACAAATATCTAGGATTAACAGGTATTGTTGTTATTTATATAATCATACTCATCCAACTGATACATGGTGAATTTATTTCAAATATATTAAAATATTGCAATAACTTTTGTTTTGTCTCCAATACTTCTCAGTTATTTCTTATATATCCAATGGTTGATACTATTTAATCATGTAGCTGCTATCTATCACCTTTCCAATAATTACTTTGTGTGATGCTCCTTGGAACTTAGACACTGTGTAGGAAGAATGATCTGAAGCAATCTTTTATCCAAGTCACTAACTTTCCTACCAATATATTTATAAATGAGAGAATATTTGTATGCATTGGAAAATAATGATCATGTATAAACTACATAGAACTTTTTCATTATATTAAGAGTGTTACTAGATATGTACATCATATTTACCATTCTTCTTTGTTGTATACTGAGTCAAACACAGTTTTGCTATCTTATTTACTACACCTAGAAGCACAAAATGCATATAGTCTACTGTAATTGAATATATCAAAATTAAAAAACCTTGGGATCATATGTAAGAGTGAATACCCAAATACCTTCAAAACCACAAACAGCCTATATCATATTGTATAATAACTATATTAGGTTAACAAAAAATAACTTACTTCACTAGCATCCAGAGCTTTTTAAGCATCTCTGAAATGATCCTGATGTTCTCTCATTTTGACATCTGATATCCAATACATGAGCTTTACCTCTTCCAATAGTAACCTGTAATAGTTCATAAAAATGTGATCACATACAGTATACTATTAGGTATGTCATGGTAGTTGTTGTTCTACTTAAAATTTGACACACCTTTTGAAATATCGCTGCAGGAGTTGGTCTAAACAGCACGAAAGTTATACAAGGACCAAATATTCCACTTGCAATATTTTATTCTAGGATAAAAAATCATTTTATTTAAGTTAATAATAATTCAGTATCTTTGTTATATTGATGTCGTTATATACTTATACTGTTTCAGCTAATATTATTAATAAATATTTAAACTATTATCATTGGAGAGGGTATTAAAAATGATCTGGTCTCCTGACGTGGTAATAACTCCACCCATTGAAACGAGATGATCAGATGCTGCACTACAATGGCAAATCTTCATATCATATAATATATAGGAATTGTTATATTGTTATTACTATCATGGCGCGATCTCAATGATCAACTGAGCATGCTCAGTTCAACTAGCCGCTCTAGTGGCGCCAATTTTGTACTAGAAAATGTAACTTAGTTGCCATAACTTCATTTAGAGAGCTGTCTGTCAGGACGTCACTTCTACAGGACTGTTTCACAAAACAGGATGAAAGAACTCGAATCTATGTGGTGAGTCATTCTGATAATGTTGTTGTCTGAAACAAAGACTAAAACAAAGATATTCCTGGTTACAATAAAGGTAGAAGACAGTAACAAATATGGTCAGAGTAGCAGTACTCCATGTGTGTTAGTATATATAGCTTGTCCCACTTACCTTTATACTCAATGAGCTTTTAGTCTGTTTAGTTTCTGTCATAGAATCATTTTTAAAACAAACCTGAGTAGTCCTTTTACATGTACTGTATAGACTGTAATAACCAGTATATAAACTGAAGCTTTAGTACAATACAGTAAGTGTGAGTGGAATCAGTCAGGTGTCTTTAGTACAAGTATGGTCTATACCTCCTACATATATGAACCTGTTATCCTCTCATTATATTCTGTTCAAACTGTACATCCTTCCACTTATATCTTATTTAACTTGCTATATATCAACATTATAAATATATAGTTCCTAGTACCAATTTTGTTTAGATTAATAACCTGTGATTACTGGTTATCTGAATGTGTTTTTACAACATAATAGTCGGTATGTGTGATATAATGCAGTATAATTTGTAAGTGTATTAAATTTAATGTTGTCATTTTGTTTACTCCATTGTTTTTGTTTATTTCCACATTTATATTGGAGTGGTTACTTGTGACCTGAGTGTATCTTTTACGATGTAATAGTCGGTAAGTGTGATATAATGTAGTATAATTTGTAAATGTATTAATTTTAATATTATCAATTTGTTTACTCTATAGTTTTTGTTTATTTCCATGTTTACATTGCTGTGTTACTGGTTAACTCAAAGTGTCTTTTACAATGTAATAGCTTGTAAGTGTGATATAATGTAGTACAATCTGTAAGTGTATTGAATTTAATGTTGTCATTTTGTTTACTCTATTGTTTTTTCTATTTCAGCATTTACATTGCTGTCGTTACTTGTGACCTGAATCTATCTTTTACAATGTAATAGTTTGTAAGTGTGATATAATGTAGTATAATCTGTAAGTGTATTGAATTTAATATTATCAATTTGTTTACTCTGTTGGTTTTGTTTATTTTCACATTTACATTGCTGTGATTATTGGTTAACTAAATGTATCTTTTACGATGTAATAGTTTGTAAGTGTGATATAATGTAGTATAATTTGTAAATGTATTAAATTAAATATTATCATTTTGTTTACACGATTGTTTTTATTTATTTCCACATTTATGTTGCTGTGATTACTGGTTAACAGAATGTGTCTTTTACAATGTAATAGTTTGTAAGTGTGTAAGTGTGATATAATGTAGTACAATCTCTAAGTGTATTGAATTTAATGTTGTCATTATGTTTATTCTATTGTTTTTTCTATTTCAGCATTTATATTGCTGTCGTTACTTGTGACCTGAATCTATCTTTTACAATGTAATAGTTTGTAAGTGTGACATAATGTAGTATAATCTGTAAGTGTATTGAATTTAATATTATCAATTTGTTTACTCTGTTGTTTTTGTTTATTTCCACATTTACATTGCTGTGATTACTGGTTAACAGAATGTATCTTTTACGATGTAATAGTTTGTAAGTGTGATATAATGTAGTATAATTTGTAAATGTATTAAATTAAATATTATCATTTTGTTTACACTATTGTTTTTATTTATTTCCACATTTATGTTGCTGTGATTACTGGTTAACAGAATGTGTCTTTTACAATGTAATAGTTTGTAAGTGTGTAAGTGTGATATAATGTAGTACAATCTCTAAGTGTATTGAATTTAATGTTGTCATTATGTTTATTCTATTGTTTTTTCTATTTCAGCATTTATATTGCTGTCGTTACTTGTGACCTGAATCTATCTTTTACAATGTAATAGTTTGTAAGTGTGACATAATGTAGTATAATCTGTAAGTGTATTGAATTTAATATTATCAATTTGTTTACTCTGTTGTTTTTGTTTATTTCCACATTTACATTGCTGTGATTACTGGTTAACAGAATGTATCTTTTACGATGTAATAGTTTGTAAGTGTGATATAATGTAGTATAATTTGTAAATGTATTAATTTTAATATTATCATGTTGATTACTCTATAGTTTTTGTTTATTTCCACGTTTACATTGCTGTGTTACTGGTTAACTCAAAGTGTCTTTTACAATGTAATAGCTTGTAAGTGTGATATAATGTAGTATAATCTGTAAGTGTATTGAATTTAATATTATCAATTTGTTTACTCTGTTGGTTTTGTTTATTTCCACATTTACATTGCTGTGATTACTTGTTAACTGAATGTGTCTTTTACAATTAATAGTCGGTAAGTGTTATATAAAGTAGTATAATTTGTAAGTGTATTGAATTTAATATTATCAATTTGTTTACTCTGTTATTTTTGTTTATTTCCACATTTACATTGCTGTGATTACTTGTTAACTGAATGTGTCTTTTACAATGTAATAGTCGGTAAGTGTGATATAATGCAGTATAATTTGTAAATGTATTAATTTTAATATTATCATTTTATTTACTCTATTGTTTTTTGTTTAATTCCACGTTTACATTGCTGTGATTACTGGTTAACTTAATGTGTTTTTTATGATGTAATAGTCGGTAAGTGTGATATAATGTAGTATAATTTGTAAGTGTATTGAATTTAATGTTGTCATTTTGTTTACTCTATTGTTTTTTTCTATTTCAGCATTTACATTGCTGTCGTTACTTGTGACCTGTATCTATCTTTTACAATGTAATATATAGTTTGTAAGTGTGATATAATGTAGTATAATTTGTAAGTGTATTGCATTTAATGTTGTCATTTTGTTTACTCTATTGTTTTTTCTATTTCAGCATTTACATTGCAGTGGTTACTTGTACCTGAGTGTGTCTTTTACAATGTAATAGTTTGTAAGTGTGATATAATGTAGTATAATTTGTAAGTGTATTAACTTTAATATTACTATTTTATTTACTTTATTGTTTTTGTTTATTTCCACATTTACATTGCTGTAATTACTGGTTGATTGTTCATTTTCTTCATCTGGAGTACTCCAGAAATGAAATAAATTCGAAAGTAAGTACTAGTACTTACTTTCATTACATTACAAAGCAGTATATTATAGCAAATTAAGTGATTTGTTATAAGTTTTTTTAAAATTTTTTTACAATAATGAAAGAACAACTCCACTTACTCTTCTTAAAGAACTTTTACAAATAAGTCAGGACTGACAGATCGTAAGAAATGAACCATTATTGTTCCTTTCTTTCACAGTTCCAACATATAAATGCACATGACTTTGATAATCCATACAATGTTACTATCCATCAACATGTATGTAGTGGCATGCTCAGAAATTTTGTGCAGGGGATAAATAAAGACACTACAATATATAAGTGCCCACTGCTGTTGATAATTTGTGTAAAAGTTACTACAGTGTGTAATAAATAATAGATATGAATTAAACTAGTTATCTGATTGTGAAATACTTAAATTGTCTGTATGTGGTCATAGATTTAAAGTACATGCACTCTCTGAGGAATTTACAATTTCTTCCAAATAAAATAGCAATATCAAAACTGTTGAAAGAATAAAGCTATAAAATATGCAGCTCAATATGTACATGTGAAAAGGTATAAAAATGTAGTTCAAAAATTCAGATACCTATACAGTTTTCTAAGTAGTATTAATTAGACAGCAACAAATGTAACAAAATGTAAAGGGGAGGACTATATCCAAAGAACATGTACCTACAATAGAAAAGAACATGTAGTTATTACAACTTATTACACATTCAGTGAAAACTATGTATCATAATTAATAAATGGAGAATATTTGTATTTAGATTATAGTATAGAGTATGGTGACAGTATTGCTGCTTCTAGTGGACTACAAGATTCTATTACACTTAGTCAGTTAATAGTCCTTAAAAAAGAGAGTGATGCTATTAACATTTCTGATATATCTTTAGTCAATGACTGTAAGCAAAATGTGAAGTTATCATTATAATTTAATGTTTTAATTGAAACTTTATAATTATTATTATTGGTACATTTTACATGTGTGTTCACTTAATGTTTTCCACTTACACTCTACATTAAGTTGACTCATCATTTTATCTTTAAGATTCATCAGTTTGTTCTGAAAAAAAAATCACAAAGTTGTTTTAACAGCTTTATAAGCCTTCTTATATACATTATTTGTCATCGTCCTTAATACCTTGTACTCCAGCAAGTCTGCTTGCCATACTCTCTTCTTTGTCTTCAGCAAACTTCTTACTTTTAGGCAAATCATCTAAAGTAGGTAAAATAAGTGGATTTTATTCAAATAATGTGTTAAACACTAGATAGCAAACACAAACACATTCTGTGGTATTCCTGACACTTTGCTAATGAACAGACAAGTGCTTACTATAATAATGTGTCCATGTTATTTAACATGTTATTATGAAAAATCCTCAAGTTATTATAGTATGCAATAAATACATGTATGTACATAGGAAAGAAATTGTTTAGCTAAATTAACTAATTTGCTGTGATCACCTGAGTTAGAGGTACTACCAATCTTGCGTTTACAAGCACCTACAATGATCTCTATAGAAACATAGATGATAACATATCATGAACCTAAATATAGTACCTTGCTTTTTAGTGCTACTGTTTTGAAATAATGGAAGAACTTCTTGTTTATGCTCCTTTAGACGACAATCTATTTCCTGTGGAAATGTATATTAATAGAGTTAGAGCAACAACATAAATTATACCTGGCAATCCATGGTCTGGCTATTGTCAGTGCTTTCTGTACAATCAACACTTTTTGATTCTTCAGCAGTAACTAATAATTCTGTGTATGAAGTATGAATATGAATTACAAATTAAAAAAAAAACGATGTAAAAGTGGTTGTAAAGTGTAAACATTATATATAATATATATGGTAATAATAATTTACCTAATTCATTATCATCTGTGTTAAAAGACTGCTTGATCTTCTTTGATGCTGAAGATGAAAAAGATTTCTTTCGCTTTGTAGAAGCTGAAAAGAAATGAAATCAAGTCATTGATAATCATAATCATCTGTGTTATTCACTACATAGTCAGTAACATGTTAGGTATGGTTATTGTTGATTGAACGTGAATACATTGGTCATTATGTGCATTACAATGACAATAATATATATATGTTTTCTAATAAGGTGAACAGGGTTTAGTAAATAGGTATACTGTTACATTTTTCTCAAGTGCATGGCTATGCTGATATAATCTTGAATGATAAAATTTTGTAATTATCTAAATATGGATTCCTTAATAATTTAGGTAGAGTCGTTACTTGTCTTAGCAATAAACCTTAATAATTTAGGTTAAGTGTGTTAGCAATGAACCTCTATTTAAAACAGTAGTAACCCCTACATTTAAAAGGTTAAAGCATGTTAGCTATGGTAAGGAAATAACTAACATAAAAGTATGGAAAATCAAGTAGTGCACAGACAGTAGGCATAATTGTCAGAGATTTGGTTGCTTGAGGACAACATCATGCAACAAGCAATTACTTTATGTAGCATACTAAAAGAATAGCCAATGTTATAAACTTTACTTTGTAATGTACAGAGTTGTACAATATAATCTCTCACTTTCTAGTTTATGATTCATTCTTATACCAATGTCTATAAAGATGTGTTTTACTTTATACTACTGATATTGTATGCACTTACTGGTAACATTCTGTTGTTTAGTAAATTCTTGTTTTAAGTACTGGTATATCTCATTATATAAGGCCATTTTATTAACAAATGGTCCCCTAAGGACATCTAAAATGGTTTTCCAAGTGACAGGAGTAGCTTGACCATCCATCTCTATCCACGTCTGGAGCACATGATCAAGTTTGTATTGATCAGGGTTACAACTTCTGTCCAATTTTACAAGTTCATTATCACTCACTCTAAGACCAATACCAATACTGCGCCATAATGCATCATGAGTAGCTAGTTTCATTAAAACATCATATTTGGTAGGTTTTTCATCTACAATTTAATTAGATAATGAATACTTATTGTAGAATGATATAACTTACATAATTTAGGAAAATCACTCTTTTCTTCTGCATGGTCATCTTCTGTGAATGGTAGCTCATTGTCATCTGAAGAAAACAACATTTAAACCATATTAGATTCTTTAACTTTCTTAAGTAGACAAGAACTTATTATAATAAAGGGGATAACATGACTCTAAATACAGTACCTTGTTGTGTAATGCTGCTGCTTTGCAATGAAAGAGTTACTTGTTTGTGCTCCTTTTGGTGACAATCTATTTCCTATGGAAATGGCATATTAATAGACTTGGAGAAACAGTTTAAATTATACCTGGTATTCCATTGTCTGGCTAATGTTGGTGCTTTCTGTACAATCAATACTTTTTGATTCTTCAGCAGTAACTGGTAATTCTTTGTATGAATTTCGAATAGGAATTACAAATAATAAAAAAATGTAAAAAGTAGTGTAAGCATTATATTTAATATATATGGTAATAATAATTTACCTAATTCATCATCATCTGTGTTAAGAGACTGTTTGAATTTCTTTGATGCCAAAAATGAAAAAGATTTCTTTCGTTTTGTAGAAGCTGAAAAGAAATGAAATGAACTCATTGATAATCTTTAATTGAATGATTCTTTTAATATTTTTATCAATATATACATTGGAAAGTAAAGTCCTTTCTTCTTAACATTGTGATATTATTACCAAAAACTGTATTCACTACATAGTCAGTAACATGTTAAGGTATGGTTATTGTTGATTGAACATGAATACATCGGTCATTTCGTGCATTGCAATGACAATTAGATATCTTTTTACAATAAGGTGAATAGGCTTTAGTAAATAGGCATACTGTTACATTTTTCTCGAGTCCACGACTATACTGATGTACCTTGAATGATAAAATTTTGTAATTATCTAAATGTGGATTCCTTAATAATTTAGGTAAAGTCGTTATGTGTGTTAGTAATAAACCTCTATTTAAAATAGCAGCAACACCTACATTTAAAAGTTTAAAGCATGCTAGCTATGCTAAGGAAATAACTAACATAAATGTATGGGGAATCAAGCAGTACACACAAAGTAGGCATAATTAAGTCTATAGTACATAGAAAATGAAGATATTTGTCAGAGATTTGGTTGTTTGATGACAACATCATTCAACAAGCAATTACTTTATGCAGCATACTAAAAGAATAGCCAAAGTTATAATAAACTTTACTTTGTAATGTATAGAGTTGTACAATATAATCTCTCACTTTCTAGTTGATGATTCATTCTTATACCAATGTCTTTTAACATATGGTTCTGCTTCAGAAGAAAATCACAGATGGCTTGTAAAAACTCAATTCCTTTTTCCTTGACTTGTCGTTGTAGCTCATTAACTATTTTGTCTGCTTTGTCATAAGCATCACCACTCATACTTTGTATATCATCTTTAAAATTTGATGATATCAATCTAGCAGTAAGGAGCCGGATAACAATGCGAAGGAGGTTATTTTCAATGGCATCACAAATATCAGCATAATAATCTAGAAATATTTCTGACGGCTCACAAGTCCCTATGGCAAGAAAAGGAAAATTAACTGAGTTAAAGGTTGTTTAGTAAACACAAAAATAATTGGTGAATTTTGATCTCAATAAGCAAGCAAACAACATTTATCAACATAAATAAACTAGTTCATCTCACTATGTCAACTATAACAACATAGACTGTATAGGCAGGCACAATTTATTAGTTGATGTCATCACATATAATAATTATATACAGTGGTTATTATTGTGTCTTACATTACCTTGATGTGTCCTATGACTAGGGAGAGTTTCTTTTTTGGGCTCATTTGAAAGTTCTTGTGAGGATTGTTGCTGTTGAGTAGAATATAAGTATGTGATAAATAGTATTTTATCATTTTATGTTTACAATAGGAAAATTTGATGATGTAACCATTGTCTATTATATCATTAAGGAACTGAATTTGTGAATGACCAACATTAACATGATCTATAACATTAGAGGACAAATTATACCTGATGTTGCATGGGTAAGTTGTCAGTATTATATCCTTCAGTTGTATTAGCAGTACATGATTCCTTAGCAGGTTCTATATGATATAAAGTGAACCTTATAAAATGTGACATGTTATATACAAACCTTCTATATAAAGTTACCTGTAACATGATATTCATTAAACAATAAAAGCTGTGCAAACATTTCTGACAGGCAATAGTATGGAAACAAAACAATTCCTACTGTCTTTAAAATTATCGGCATTGAAACAAAACTAACACACACAAATACACAAATTATAAACCAAAAGATACGAAGTCAAAATAACACCTGTCAATATAATCTGTTCTTTCTGCTAAAAGCTATATTATTCTCTATATAATAACCTTAAAAACAGGTATGTACAAAGTAAACATATTACATGTCCCCATTGTTATTACACATTACAATAGATACATGAATATCAAACATACCTGATATATCATATGTACTTGATAATTGTATCTGTTTATTAGGATTAGTGGTGACAGATTCTATAAACAATAATTAATAAATGTTAAGCAGGACATGTAAGATTACTTACCTTTCTTTGGAATAAAAAAAGCATCTTCAGAGAGATGTTGTATCTCTTCTTCTCTAATAGGTCGAGAGGATATTGTCTATGTACAAAATCCAAATAATTAAACATTATTAAAATCATTGACTTACCAAAGGATTACGTCCAGTAAAAATACTAAATCGGTTGAGACGTTCTTTCACTGAGAAATGAGAATGATCGGATGACAGTGGTATCCTCTCTCTACATGTTATCTCTATATGTTGGATATAATGATGTGGTAATGGTATGTCCTTGTTACTGTCTGTAAAAAGAGCCTTAATGACAATGGGGGCAATGCTGAGGTATGGTTCTTCTTCACCAACAACAGATCTGACATCAACTCTTTCAGCAGTTTTATTGTTTGCATCACCAATAGGACATTTGGTAACAACTCCAAGGGCTACTTTTCTGAGGGAATAGATTATACGGTGTCTCTGCTCCTTGTCAACAACATCATTCATATTACCAGGAGGAATAACAAATTGCTGCACTTCACACGAGCATATCTTGTTCTTAAGACTAAGTACCTCTTTAATGAGAGATGTACGGATCTCATAACTTTTCAAGGAACTACTGTATGAAACTAGAATTGTAATACATCTATTGTGTTCAGTAACCTCCACCATTGCTTCAATATCATTCTCATCTTTCCAATATATGCCATTTTTCCACATAGTACAATCACGATAGAGTTCCTTGACTTCACGATTTGTTTCAGTAATACCAGTGCTATCAGGAGGAAGACAACGAGTATAGGCCAAGTGACGAAGTAGTGTATGGAGGAATCGTGTAGGTAGAAATTGCTGAGGATCTGGACACCATAAACACCAACCAAATCCATCTGTTGTTTGAAAGATTGGTAAGGGCCTCTCTTCCTTAATAAGTGCAGGAAAAAACAAGTATTTGACATCTTCATTTACAGGAGGTTCTTCAGATGGTATATTGTTTGTGATGTTATCAACAGAACGAGAATTGATTTGGTGACAGAATTGTAGACTTGTTAAGAAGTGTACTAGCATTTTTGTATTGTGGTTGGGAAATAGTTTAGCTAGTGTGGACAAAGGCATGATACCAGTGTTACTGGTAATGGGTTTACAAACACGATCAATGCTTTCATTGAAAACAATACCGTTTACCTCACTTAAGAGAGCTTTTTTGTCGATAATTAACCAATCTCCTAAAAATAAGACAAGACCCTTTTCTCCAAGAATGGTCAAGAACTTCAACACAGTTGATCGGTCTGACAAAAGACATGGCTCATTCATGTTGTCAATTTTTGAACAGAGGTCATCTAAGCTAATGGCAACAAGTTGAAGCTGTTGAAGGAAAGCATGTAGACAATGACAGTGGTAGCTTATTTTATCTTCTCTGTCAATAACAGCTTCACAGCTCTTCTTTAGTGTAGTCATACATTGTTCAACACCTTTACCTCCTGGTCTATGGCAGTCCATTGCCAGGAAACCAGTATAATTCTGATCACGAATGGCACTATTTGCAATTTCATTAATAAAAGATTCGTAATCATTTTCACGTGGCAAAAGATCAATATGGCTTCCAACAATAAGGACTTGACTGGGGATACTTAAATTAGTGCTAACATTCTCAATATAATTAAACCAGAAGTAAAGGTCCCTCTTTATTATCTCTTTCTCATCAGTAAGATTGCTTACAATTACAAAGACAGCTGGTGATCTCAACAAAAGGGTTTCCAATACTGCAGCATGGCTACTGTAATATTCTGCATGTCCAGCAAAATCCAAAATTACGACGTTTCCTATTTCCTGACTACGAATGCTGTGGTAGTCAATTCCAGTGGTTTGTAATACAACACCTTTAACACATTCTTCTGGATTATAGTTATGAAAAGACCATTTGTCAGCACGATAAGATATAACAGCAGCTAAAGAGCTTTTACCAGCATTTGTTTTTCCACAAAGGAATAGTTTGGCATATGACTCTACTGGATACTCTATATTATGTGGAAGAAATGGTTGAAACAACTTTAGTAACTGGAATCGGTCTTTAAGATTTGGTGGAAAAAGCTCTAATGGTATTTGATGATGGTTGTTTACAGCCAGTGGATTTAACTTCACATCATTTAACAGGTATTGTATTGTGTCCTTAGTACCAGGTGGCGAGGTAGAATGTGATCGAAATAAAATTCCACCACATGAACAAGCAGAATGCAATAGAGTATTGCCATTCTAGAAAAAGAAATAAACACATAACACATAGGTCTAGATGAGAACATGGAGCAAGATAATTTGCTATAATATTTTATTTTAAAATGATGTCATTATTAATATCTCATGGATACAAAATTCTTAACAAGAAGGTGAGAAAGATATTAAGATATTAAAACTAAAAATATTAATAACACAAAATAGTTCTATCTATATTCTTATCATAGACAATAATATAACAGTTACATATTGAGTATAATGACAGAAAGATAATGATGCTTTGATTAGTCATACTTCCATTGACTGCTAGTGTTATTATAAGATAATGTATCTTGTCTTCATGGATAGTTTGTTTTAATTACCTGACATGTTGCACATGTCAGGAGGTTCTAGGATTGTTTAGGGTCACATGTTAATTAACAGGAATGTCTATTTTACATAACTGCTTTTGTGTATTTGAGAACAACAATCATGTAGTCAAAGGACACTCTATTTATATATTGCACAATGTTTTTTCTTACTCTTACAATTCTGTTTGAACCACGATAGCTATAAAACTGGAATGTTTGAAAAGATTATTTTTAAACAAATATACTCATTTTCAAAGTAAAACCTAGACGAAAAGATTATTTGATTTCAAGGGAAACCTAGCAAATTTACAAGTTATAGAAAGAAACTAATCACAACGTATTGATATGTCCACATCAGAAAGTATTTATCAAATGTGCTCTAGAGGGAGGGAGACATTATGAGGTCGTCTGTCGTCATTCAGTCAATACAGTCGGAGAAGTTGAAGAGGACACTTTTCTGGGAAACGTGGAAGCTAAGATAGCAGTAATGAAAAGAGAAAAACATCCATGGTAAGTGACTATCTCATTAAATAGTCTAAATCTATGTTTTAGGATCAACACAGGAACAGATATAACTTTGTTAAGACTATTAATAAGACTAACTAAAGTTTTGCTCATGCTGTCTACACATATATAATGTGGCCCAAATTGTAGCTGTTTTCACTGAACAGTTTCTAGGAATCATGGAATATAAAAAAAGTTGTCAAGGAAGAGATGTAAGATATGAAAGGATTGGACAAAGCCTTAGTGGGACATCCAACAATACAGGCACTGAACCTAGTAACATGTGTGTACAAGGTGAAGCAAGACTATTCAGAGAAGACACTGTCATTATATCCTGAAATATTCAAAGGACTGAGTAAATTAACATGTAACTATACAATAAGGTAAAGATGATGTCCAGCCCTGTACAATGTTTGATACAAATTTCCAATAGTACTGTACAAACTACTTTAATTACTTGTAGAAATGATCCCACCAATTACCACACATTAGAGAACCAATATTTATATCCAAATAATTATTGATATAAATACATGTGCTAGATATATGACAAAGTATGTAACAAAAGGTGAACCATCTTAAAAGCTCATTATCATCAATTTTTAATCCTGTATTAATCACCATGGTGACAACAACACTACTTATAAAGCATTACAAGGTGCAATGTTATGTTGTGTTGACAAACATGATTACAGTACTCAAGAAACAGCATATCTGCTACTCCATCTACTGCTGGTAAGTTGTACTACAATTTTGTAATAATCATCTAATAAACAAAACAAAATCTTCCAAGGAAACAAGCTTCTTATGTAATAGACAATAATGACAACCTTGCAAGGTACAGATGGCAATAGAATATTTTAGGAACATATGTACATATACTTTGTTTATATAAGCTAGTATATTCCCAACCAATAACAATATGTGATATGTTTATATCATACAACAGTTCACAATACTTGTGGGTTCACAGTCAACTGTATGTACTACAACATGTCTTGTTTACATTACTATATATAGTAATGTGAAAAATTAATATTGTACTACATACACGTATTGAGACATAACTGAATCCTTAGCATCTACTCACTAATACGACAATGAGGGATATAGTGCTGAGAATTCTTATTACAATTAAACTGAGATTATATTATATTACTTGCTTAGACCACACAGTGCATTATGTATTCCTTTTGTATATTTGTATTCACTATGGTTAATAAGATGTCTTTCTTCACTATCTATAGTGAGAACTGGTTTGTCACTGTGTTATTTTTACAGCAGGTTGTGGCATTGTGATAATCACAAAGGTTGTGGTATATTATTTGCTATAGTAACAATTGCTATGGTGACACAGATGTTGTTTATATAGTGATTATTGCTATGGTAACAAATACACTGGTTGTGGTATATTATTTGCTATAGTAACAATTGCTATGGTGACACAGATGCTGTTTATATAGTGATTATTGCTATGGTAACAAATACACTGATGTTGTAGTAAATTATGGGCTGTTGTTATTTCTATGGATTATATGATTTCTTGGATTTTGTGATTTCATGTGTACCATTGGTATTGACATTCATACATTTTTCATGATGATTGATGAATACATATGAATTGAACATCTAGTATGTTTTGGTATTGTTTTTGACAAATTTAGAATAGCTCAGCAATAAATGTTTTTCTGTCAAACTATGTATAATATGACCACAGTGACTAAACTCTATACTTTTTGGTAGAAATTATTTTTTACAAACTGATATGTCTTGTAATACAAATTACTGTGACTTACTTCATCCTCAGTGTTGACATCAGCTTGTCCAACTTCAATTAGCAATTTTACTGTGTCAGCATGACCATTCTCTGCTGCAAGATGTGCAGGTGTACGTCCATCCTAGAAACATAAGAGACAAAGTTCTTTAATTACAAAATAACATAAACTATTAGACAGTAAACTATATAGTCAATTGAACCAGTCATCAGTACATATCATCATAATAATTCTATTACTTTGTATAATACAAGAAGTAACCCTACAACATACTCTAAATATTCAATACAAACTACTAATAGCAGCTAACATTGATAAACAAACTGTAGTAGTAACATATACTCTTCATTAACTCTATCTCATTCCATGATGTCAGTATATGACATTATTATTGAGACACTAAACAAGCTAACATATTAATATACTCAAATTCTATATTAAAGAAAACAATACAAACTCATGAACAATACCACATCATAAACCACACCCCTTGATTTCTAAAGAATTATGATATCATATTTTGCACACTTATTTAAGGAAACAACCACACACATTGTACTTAGAAATTTGAAATAAAATGTATGTGGTTGCTACGCGTCAAACTTGGCACTGGATGTTTTACCAAATTTGGTATCCTAGTACAATATAGCAGGTTGTGGCATTGTGATTAAAAATAATAACAAAGGTTGTGGTATATTATTTGCTATAGTAACAATTGCTATGGTGACACAGATGCTGTTTATATAGTGATTATTGCTATGGTAACAAATACACTGATGTTGTAGTAAATTATGGGCTGTTGTTATTTCTATGGATTATATGATTTCTTGGATTTTGTGATTTCATGTGTACCATTGGTATTGACATTCATACATTTTTCATGATGATTGATGAATACATATGAATTGAACATCTAGTATGTTTTGGTATTGTTTTTGACAAATTTAGAATAGCTCGGCAATAAATGTTTTTCTGGCAAACTATGTATAATATGACCACAGTGACTAAACTCTATACTTTTTGGTAGAAATTATTTTTCACAAACTGATATGTCTTGTAATACAAATTACTGTGACTTACATAATCCTTAGTGTTGACATCAGCTTGTCCAACTTCAATTAGCAATTTTATTGTGTCAGCATGACCATTCCCTGCTGCAACATGTGCAGGTGTACATCCACTCTAGAAACATTAGAGACAAAGTTATTTAATTACAAAATAACATAAACTATTAGACAGTAAACTATATAGTCAATGGAACCAGTCATCAGTACATATTATGATAATAATTCTATTACTTTGTATAATACAAGAAGTAACCCTACAACATACTCTACATATTCAATACAAACTACTAATAGCAGCTAACATTGATAAACAAATTGTAGTAGTAACATATTCTCTTTATTAGCTCTATCTCATTCCATGATGTCACTATATGACATTATTATTGAGACACTAAACAAGCTAACATATTAATATACACAAATTCTATATTAAAGAAAACAATACAAACTCATGAACAATACCACATCATAAACCACACCCCTTGATTTCTAAAGAATTATGATATCATATTTTGCACACTTATTTAAGGAAACAACCACATATGCTGTACTTAGAAATTTGAAATAAAATGTATGTGGTTGCTACGTGTCAAACTTGGCACTGGATGTTTTACCAAATTTGGTATCCTAGTACAATATAGCAGGTTGTGGCATTGTGATTAAAAATAATAACAAAGGTTGTGGTATATTATTTGCTATAGTAACAATTGCTATGGTGACACAGATGCTGTTTATATAGTGATTATTGCTATGGTAACAAATACATTGATGCTGTATTAAATTATGAGATGCTGTTTTTTCTATGGATTAAATGATTACTTGGATTTTGTGATTTCATGTGTACGATTGGTATTGAAATTCATACATTTTTCATGATAATTGATGAATACATATGAATTGAACATCTAGTATGTTTTGGTATTGTTTTTGACAAATTTAGAATAGCTCAACAATAAATGTTTTTCTGTCAAAATATGTATAATATGACCACAATGACCAGGAGCGCATGAGCGTTGCAAAGCAACTCGAAGGAGTGTCAAACTCCCTTAACCAACTGTTGTCAAATCAAGGCTTAGAACATATGTCCATATATAGACATAACAGCTAATGGTTTTGAATTTTAATAGCTTCTGGGCTGTAACATCTTAGTTAGGTGTGCTAAGAAAGAAAGCTACAATAGAGCAATGTTGTATCTGTATTCAGTGTATAAAATAACTACTACATCAAAAAGGAATTTTTGTCATGGCAAACCTGGGACTTGTATTATGGCTTTAAGAACTTATGTGCTGATTTCACTTCTGCTCATCCTGGATACACAATATATCCAGTATGTCTCAATGGTAGTCCAATTGAGACTTTCCTTAGCCAGGTCAAGCATGCCACAACAGGCCAATTAGTCAGGTCAAGCATGCCATATCAGGCCAATTATCATCAGTGAACTAAGCCATTCCCAGAGGTGCTGTAATAACTGAGACGAAGTATTCATGGCAAACTCAGGCATCTTTGTGGAGACAATAGAAATGCACCACATCTTTATCCAAAAACCTGATTTGAAACGTAAACCATACAACTGGAAGAAGTAGTAACTGTTCATTCTATTAATAATGTTATAATATCAGATAATATTAACCTTAATAGCAAAAGGAGGTTTAATAATGCAAATGATTACTATAAGTAAATGAATCAATAATATTATAATTCATTGTTCCATCATGTACTTAGCAGTACTTATGCTACGTAAGTGTATTTTCCTTATATGGAATAATCCCTGACCGTGTTTCGACAATGGTTAGAATACAAATATAATAGCAGTTAGATGCTCCTTTGCATCGCTTCGTGACACTCATGCACTCCCGCAGTGACTAAACTCTATACATTTTGGTAGAAATTTTTTTTTTATAAACTTGCCAATTACACATGAAAACCAAATAATGGTCATTATTTAAATATTTTATAGATTTTGAGAGTGTTTGTAAAAAATTAAAAGCATAAAGCTACAAATTTGTCTTAAAACAACAATTCACTCAATTATCATGGTGTTATAAGTAATATTGATATAGTAGTATAATTATTACCATGGAAGTTGTTGCTATGGTGATGAATACACAAAAACATATCATATACCAAGAATTATTGGCGACGATAAAATTTGGTGGAATTGTAAAAATTAATATTTGGCAAGATTAAATTTGATGAATTTAGCACATGTCTTGTTACCACACCCACTTTAATGAAATAAAATGGAGTTCAGGTTTGATTCTGTTGTTAGAGGCTACCACATGTACAAAAGTGTGCATGTGGCAACTATGTGATAATTTTGACTGTTATTTAATTTGGTGATTTTTTTAAATTTGCCAATTTGCCAAATTTTATCAGTCGTCAATAAATCCCACTATATGGTATTTGCTCTATAGTAACAGTTGCTATGACAGCTATTACTATGACAATTGGTGTTGCTATAGTAATAGTTGCTATGGTGAGAGACATGCTGTGTGTTAGAGTAATTGTTGCTTTGGTGACGTACATTCTTTTTCTTAGTAATTGTTTCTATGGTAAACATAAGTGCTGTTGCTATAATAAATTATGTAAATTATCTGATTCCTAGGAAATTTTGAATAAATGTGACTATAAATATGAAAAAGGTACTTAACATCCAAATGAATTTTGAACCAATGCTTGTGTCAAAATTGTTCTTACACATCCATCTTGAGCAGGAAATTAATGTAATTTAGTACTTATAAAAGCCAATCATTCTGCTTGTCCCATACAAAATATTAATAACATTTTTCAAGATGATCCCACGGCAACAATTTATTCACAAGAGTTCTTTCGAAATCTGTTTGCACTTAGGTACCATTTTCATATCTATGGGCATAAATGTTTGCCTATATGTGGTTATTACACAGCCACTTTATACAAACTTGTATATTTGGTGTACATTCTATATAAAATGATCATGTAGCAAATGCAAATAGAACACTCGTTCAAAATTCTTAGGAACAACTTGTGGTTTTCATTAAATAATGCAATAATAATGCTCATTCATATTATTTCTAAACTATAATATCTGACTTCATTAATGATATCATGACTAACAGACAGTAACCTTGAACACTGTTTGTTAGTTCTTGTGTTATATATATATAGAATAGCCTTGTTACAAGTTACATAATGAAAGTACCATTTTTAGTATGTTCACATAATGATTTAATATGTATTATTATTCAAATATTTTGGAAAAATTATTAATAGAATCAAGATCTGGTGAAGAACAGTTGCTGTAGAATGTAGGTTCCTAATTACATCAGTAATACACCTCAAATCATGTGGCTTATTGATTTATTAACCTCATATGAAGTAATTGGAACAATTTGATCATCAAAATTTGGTCCAATGATATGTTTTGTAATACAATTACTGTGACTTACTTCATCCTTAGTGTTGACATCAGCTTGTCCAACTTCAATTAGCAATTTTACTATGTCAGCATGACCATTCATTGCTGCAAGATGTGCCGGTGTACGTCCAAACTAGAAACATAAGAGACAAAGTTATTTAATTACAAAAGAACATAAAATATTAGACAGTAAACTACATAGTCAATGGAACCAGTCATCAGTACATATCATCATAATAATTCTATTACTTTGTATAATACAAGAAGTAACCCTACAACATACTCTACATATTCAATACAAACTACTAATAGCAGCTAACATTGATAAAAAAACTGTAGTAGTAACATATTCTCTTTATTAGCTCTATCTCATTCCATGATGTCACTATATGACATTATTATTGAGACACTAAACAAGCTAACATATTAATATACACAAATTCTATATTAAAGAAAACAATACAAACTCATGAACAATACCACATCATAAACCACACCCCTTGATTTCTAAAGAATTATGATATCATATTTTGCACACTTATTTAAGGAAACAACCACACATGTTGTACTTAGAAATTTGCACTAGTACAATATAGCAGGTTGTGGCATTGTGATTAAAAATAATAACAAAGGTTGTGGTATATTATTTGCTATAGTAACAATTGCTATGGTGACACAGATGCTGTTTATATAGTGATTATTGCTATGGTAACAAATACATTGATGCTGTATTAAATTATGAGCTGCTGTTTTTTCTATGGATTAAATGATTACTTGGATTTTGTGATTTCATGTGTACGATTGGTATTGAAATTCATACATTTTTCATGATAATTGATGAATACATATGAATTGAACATCTAGTATGTTTTGGTATTGTTTATGACAAATTTAGAATAGCTTGGCAATAAATGTTTTTCTGTCAAAATATGTATAATATGACCACAATGACCAGGAGCGCATGAGCGTTGCAAAGCAACTTGAAGGAGCGTCAAACTCCCTTAACCAACTGTTGTCAAATCAAGGCTTAGAACATATGTCCATATATGGACATAACAACTAATGGTTTTGAATTTTAATAGCTTCTGGGCTGTAACATCTTAGTTAGGTGTGCTTTAAATAGATAAATTTAAGAGAAGTCAAGAAGATGCCCAAGCGTCCTTGTGAAGACACGGAAGTCCCTGCTACACGAAAATGGCAGCTGACTCTGTAAATAGACCCATGAATGGCTGGATAGATGGGGCATTTCAGGCTTACTGGAAGTCCAAGACGTGAGAACATTAAAACTAGAAGAAAGCTACAATAGAGCAATGTTGTATCTGTATTCAGTGTATAAAATAACTACTACATCAAAAAGGAATTTTTGTCATGGCAAACCTGGGACTTGTATTATGGCTTTAAGAACTTATGTGCTGATTTCACTTCTGCTCATCCTGGATACAAAATATATCCAGTATGTCTCAATGGTAGTGCAATTGAAACTTTCCTTAGCCAGGTCAATTATGCCACAACAGGCCAATTAGTCAGATCAAGCATGCCATATCAGGCCAATTATCATCAGTCAACTAAGCCATTCCCAGAGGTGCTGTAATAACTGAGACGAAGTATTCATGGCAAGCTGAGGCATCATTGTGGAGACAATAGAAATGCACTACTCTTTATATGAAAACCTGATTTGAAACGAAAACCATACAACTGGAAGAAGTAGTAACTGTTCATTCTATTAATAATGTTATAATATCAGATAATATTAACCTTAATAGCAAAAGGAGGTTTAATAATGCAAATGATTACTATAAGTAAATGAATCAATAATATTATAATTCATTGTTCCATCATGTACTTAGCAGTACTTATGCTACGTAAGTGTATTTTCCTTATATGGAATAATCCCTGACCGTGTTTCGACAATGGTTAGAATACAAATATAATAGCAGTTAGACGTTCCTTTGTGTCGCTTCGTGACACTCATGCACTCCTGCAGTGACTAAACTCTATACTTTTTGGTAGAAAATTTTTTTTATAAACTTGCCAATTACACATGAAAATCAAATAATGGTCATTATTTAAATATTTTATAGATTTTGAGAGTGTTTGTAAAAAATTAAAAGCATAAAGCTATAAATTTGTCTTAAAACAACAATTCACTCAATTATCATGGTGTTATAAGTAATCTTGATATAGTAGTATAATTATTACCATGGAAGTTGTTGCTATGGTGATGAATACACAAACACATATCGTATACCGAGAATTATTGGCGACGATAAAATTTGGTGGAATTATAAAAATTAATATTTGGCAAGATTAAATTTGATGAATTTAGCACATGTCTTGTTACCACACCCACTTTAATGAAATAAAATGGAGTTCAGGTTTGATTCTGTTGTTAGAGGCTACCACATGTACAAAAGTGTGCATGTGGCAACTATGTGATAATTTTGACTGTTATTTAATTTGGTGATTTTTTTAAATTTGCCAATTTGCCAAATTTTATCAGTCGTCAATAAATCCCACTATATGGTATTTGCTCTATATTAACAGTTGCTATGGCAGCTATTACTATGACAATTGGTGTTGCTATAGTAATAGTTGCTATGGTGAGAGACATGCTGTGTGTTAGAGTAATTGTTGCTTTGGTGACGTACATTCTTTTGCTTAGTAATTGTTTCTATGGTAACATAAGTGCTGTTGCTATATTAAATTATGTAAATTATCTGATTCCTAGGAAATTTTGAATAAATGTGACTATAAATATGAAAAAGGTACTTAACATCCAAATGAATTTTGAACCAATGCTTGTGTCAAAATGGTTCTTACACATCCATCTTGAGCAGGAAATTAATGTAATTTAGTACTTATAAAAGCCAATCATTCTGCTTGTCCCATACAAAATATTAATAACATTTTTCAAGATGATCTCACGGCAACAATTTATTCACAAGAGTTCTTTCGAAATCTGTTTGCACTTAGGTACAATTTTCATATCTATGGTCATAAATGTTTGCCTATATATGGTTACTACACAGCCACTTTGTACAAACTTGTATATTAGGTATACATTCTATATAAAATGATCATGTAGCAAATGCAAATAGAACATTCATTCAAAATTCTTAGGAACAACTTGTGGTTTTCATTAAATAATGTAATAATTATGCTCATTCATATTATTTCTAAACTATAATATCTGACTTCATTAATGGTATTATGACTAACAGACAGTAACCTTGAAGACTGTTTGTTAGTTCTTGTGTTATATATATAGAATAGCCTTGTTACAAGTTACATAATGAAAGTACCATTTTTAGTATGTTCACATAATGATTTAATATGTATTATTATTCAAATATTTTGGAAAAATTATTAATAGAATCAAGATCTGGTGAAGAACAGTTGCTGTAGAACGTAGGTTCCCAATTACATCAGTAATACACCTCAAATCATGTGTCTTATTGATTTATTAACCTCATATGAAGGAACTATTTGATCATCGAAATTTGGTCCAATGATATGTTTTGTAATACAATTACTGTGACTTACTAATGAATCCTTAGTGTTGACATCAGCTTGTCCAACTTCAATTAGCAATTTTACTATGTCAGCATAACCATTCTCTGCTGCAACATGTGCAGGTGTACGTCCTAACTAGAAACATAAGAGACAAAGTTATTTAATTACAAAGGACATAAACTATTAGACAGTAAACTATATAGTCAATGGAACCAGTCATCAGTACATATTATCATAACAATTCTATTACAGTCTATAATATGAGAAGTAACTGCACAGCATACTCTACATATTCAATATAAACTACTAATAGCAGCTAACATTTGTGAAAAACAAACTGTAGTAGTAACATATTCTCTTTATTAGTTCTATCTCATTCCATGATGTCACTATATGACATTATTATTGAGTCACTAAACAAGCTAACATATTAAGACACACAAATTCTATATTAAAGAAAAATGATACAAGCACATGAAGAATAGTACATTACAATGCACACACCTTGACTTTTCTAAAGAATTATGATATCATTTTATGTGAACTTAATTGGGAAAACAACACATGATGCACTAAGAAATTTTGAAAAAATATTTGTGTATATGTAGGTTGCTACGCAGCCACTTTGTACTGGATGTTTACCAAATTTGGTATCCTAGTAATATATTGATTGTCTTCCTGGTTACAATATTTGGTATACATTCTAAACAAAATGATCACATAGAACATGTATATAAACTGTTTACTTAAAATTCTTTAGCACAATGTGTGGTTTTTATTAAATAATGTCATCATTATGCTCATTCATATTATTTCTAAACTACAATATCTGACTTCTATAATGGTATCATGACTAACAGACAGTAACCTTGAACACTGTTTGTTAGTTCTTGTCTTATATATATAGAATAACCTTGTTACAAGTTACATAAGGAAAGTACATCAGTAATACACCTCAAATCATGTGTCTTATTGATTTATTAACCTCATATGAAGTAAGTGGAACTATTTGATCATCAAAATTTGGTCCAATGATATGTTTTGTAATACAATTACTGAGACTTACTTCATCCTTAGTGTTGACATCAGCTTGTCCCACTTCAATTAGCAATTTTACTATGTCAGCATGACTATTCATTGCTGCAAAATGTGCAGGTGTACGTCCATTCTAGAAACATAAGAGACAAAGTTATTTAATTACAAAGACGAAAAATCACAAAAGACTTATTTACAATAGAACATCTGTTCATAATGTTATA
This sequence comes from Xestospongia muta, assembly GCA_963693285.1. Classification (NCBI taxonomy): domain Eukaryota; kingdom Metazoa; phylum Porifera; class Demospongiae; order Haplosclerida; family Petrosiidae; genus Xestospongia; species Xestospongia muta. The sequence continues at coordinate 4,308,298 of OY848924.1, forward strand.
ATTAGAACTGTAATTTTGAATTGCCATGTGACGAATGGTTGACTTCGCAAGGTGAAAAGTGTTGTTTGTTAAATCCTCGAAAGTTGTGTAATTTGAAGTATGTCGAAGGTATGCATTGAAAATGTATGGATTTTTTAGTTTGCTACTTTCTCACAGAACTAGACAGCCAAATTTTATGTATAAAATGGGCATTTGTGAGCTAAATCCATTGGTACAAATTCCATGTAGATAGTACGTAAAATAGCAAAGTTATTTACATGTCTGGGTGGCCCAACTCAACTCGGACAGTGTATAGTTCTTGTGTTATATATATAGAATAGCTTTCATAGAAGTCACATAATGAAAATACCATTTTTAGTATGTTGATTGGAAGAGAAATCTAGCAAATTTACAAGTTATAGAAAGAAACTAATCACAACATATTGATATGTCCACCTCAGAAAGTATTTATCAAATGTGCTCTAGAGGGAAGGAAACATTATGAGGTCATCTGCCATTCAGTCAATACAGTCAGAGTAGTTGAAGAGGACACTTTTCTGGGAAATGTGAAAGCTGAGATAGCAGTAATGAAAGTAGAAAAACGTCCATGGTAACTTGGTAAGTGACTATCTTATTAAATGGTCTAAATCTATGTTTTAGGATCAACACAGGAACAGGTATAACTTTGTTAAGATTTTTAAAAAAGACTAAGTAAAGTTTTGCCCATGCTGTCTACACATGTATAATGTGGCCCAAATTGTAGCTGTTTTTCATTGAACAATTTCTAGGTATCATGGAATATAAAAACGTTGTCAAGGAAGAGATGTAAGATATGAAAGGATTGGACAAAACCTTAGTGGGACCTCCAGCAATACAAGCACTGAACCTAGTAACGTGTGTACAAGGTGAAGCAAGACTATTCAGAGAACACACTGTCATTATATCCTGAAATATTCAAAGGACTGATGAAATTAACATGTAACTATACAATAAGGTAAAGATGATGTCCAGCCCTGTACAATGTTTGATACAAATTTCCAATAGTACTGTACAAACTACTTTAATTACTTGTAGAAATGAGCCCACTAATTACTACACATTAGAGAACCAATATTTATATCCAAATAATTATTGATATAAATACATGTGCTAGATACATGACAAAGTATGTAACAAAAGGTGAATTATCTTAAAAGCTCATTATCATCAATTTTTAATCCTGTATTAAATACCATGGTAACAACAACACTACTTATAAAGCATTACAAGGTGCAATGTTATGTTGTGTTGACAAACATGATTACATTACTCAAGAAACAGGATATCTGCTACTCCATCTACTGCTGGTAAGTTGTACATACAATTTTGTAATAATCATCTAATAAACAAAACAAAATCTTCCAAGCAAACAAGCTGCTTATGTAGATGGCAATAGAATATTATAGGAACATATGTACATATACTTTGTTTATATGAGCTAGTACATTCCCAACCAATAACAATATGTGATATGTTTATATCATATAACAGTTCACATTACTTGTGGGTTCACAGTCAACTGTATGTACTACAACATGTCTTGTTTACATTACTATATATAGTAATGTGAAAATAAATATTGTAGTACATACACGTATTGAGACATAACTGAATCCTTAGCATTTACTCACTAATAAGACAATGAGGGATATAGTGCTGAGAATTCTTATTACAATTAAACTGTGATTACATTATGTTACTTGCTTATACCACACAGTGCATTATGTATTTCTTTTGTATATTTGTATTCACTATAATTAACAAGATGTCTTTCTTCACTATCTATAGTGAGAACAGGTTTGTCATTATGTTATGTTTACAGCAGGTTGTGCAATTGTGATGAAAAATAATCACAAAGTTTGTGGTATATTATTTGCTATAGTAACAGTTGCTATGGTGACATAGATGCACAGTTTGTATAGTGATTATTGCTATAGTAACAAATACACTGATGCTGTAGTAAATTATGAGCTGTTGTTTTTTTCTATGGATTAAATGATTTCTTGGATTTTGTGATTTCATGTGTACCATTGTTATTGAAATTCATACATTTTTCATGATAATTGATGAATACATATGAATTAAACATCCAGTATGTTTTGGTATTGTTTTTGACAAATTTAGAATAGTTCAACAATAAATGTTTTTCTGTCAAAATATGTATAATATGACCACAATGACCAGGAGTGCATGAGCATCGCAAAGCAACTCGAAGGACCGTAAAACTTCCTTAACCAACTGTTGTCAAATCAAGGCTTAGAACATATGTCCATATATGGACATAACAGCTAATGGTTTTGCATTTTAATAGCTTCTGGGCTGTAACATCTTAGTTAGGTGTGCTTTAAATAGATAAACTTAAGACAAGTCAAGAAGATGCCCAAGTGTCCTTCTGAAGACACAGAAGTCCCTGCTACACGAAAATGGCAGCTGACTCTGTAAATGGACCCATGAATGGCTGGATAGATGGGGCATTTCAGGCTTACTGGAAGCCCAAGACGTGAGAACTTTAAAACTAGAAGAAAGCTACAATATAGCAATGTTGTATCTGTATTCAGTGTATAAAATAACTACTACATTAATAAGGAATTTTTATCATGGCAAACCTGGGACTTCTATTATGGCTTTAAGAACTTATGTGCTGATTTCACTTCTGCTCATCCAGTACGTCTCAATGGTAGTGCAATTAAGACTTTCTTTAGCCAGGTCAAGGCCAATTAGTCAGGTCAAGCATGCCATATCAGGCCAATTATCATCATTGAACTAAGCCATTCCCAGAGGTGCTGTAATAACTGAGATGAAGTATTCACGGCAAGCTGAGGCATCATTGTGGAGACAATAGAAATGCACCACATCTTTATACGAAAACCTGATTTGAAATGTAAACCATACAACTGAAAGAAGTAGTAACTGTTAATTCTATTAATAATTTTATAATATCAGATAATATTAACCTTAATAGCAAAAGGAGGTTTAATAATGCAAATGATTACTATAAGTAAATGAATCAATAATATTATAATTCATTGTTCCATCATGTACTTAGCAGTACTTATGCTACGTAAGTGTATTTTCCTTATATGGAATAATCCTTGACTGTGTTTCGACAATGGTTAAAATACAAATATAATAGCAGTTAGACACTCCTTTGCGTCCCTTCGTGACACTCATGCACTCCTGCAGTGACTAAACTCTATACTTTTTGGTAGAAATTTTTTTTATAAACTTGCCAATTACACATGAAAATCAAATAATGGTCATTATTTAAATATTTTATAGATTTTGAGAGTGTTTGTAAAAAATTAAAAGCATAAAGCTACAAATTTGTCTTAAAACAACAATTCACTCAATTATCATGGTCTGATAAGTAATATTGATATAGTAGTATAATTATTACCATGGAAGTTGTTGCTATGGTGATGAATACACAAACACATATCGTATACTGAGAATTATTGGCGATGATAAAATTTGGTGGAATTGTAAAAATTAATATTTGGCATGATTAAATTTGATGAATTTAGCACATGTCTTGTTACCACACCCACTTTAATGAAATAAAATGGAGTTCAGGTTTGATTCTGTTGTTAGAGGCTACCATGTGTACAAAAGTGTGCATGTGGCAACTATGTGATAATTTTGACTGTTATTTAATTTGGTGATTTTTTTAAATTTGCCAATTTGCCAAATTTTATCAGTTGTCAATAAATCCCACTATATGGTATTTGCTCTATAGTAACAGTTGCTATGGCAGCTATTACTATGACAATTGGTGTTGCTATAGTAATAGTTGCTATGGTGAGAGACATGCTGTGTGTTAGAGTAATTGTTGCTTTTGGTGACGTACATTCTAACATAAGTGCTGTTGCTATATTAAATTATGTAAATTATCTGATTTCTAGGAAATTTTGAATAAATGTGACTATAAATATGAAAAAGGTACTTAACATCCAAATGAATTTTGAACCAATGCTTGTGTCAAAATGGTTCTTACACATCCACCTTGAGCAGGAAATTAATGTAATTTAGTACTTATAAAAGTCAATCATTCTGCTTGTCACATACAAAATATTAATAACATTTTTCAAGACGATCCCATGGCAACAATTTATTCACAAGACTTCTTTCGAAATCTGTTTGCACTTGGGTACCATTTTCATATCTATGGTCATAAATGTTTGCCTATATGTGGTTATTACACAGCCACTTTATACAAACTTGTATATTTGGTGTACATTCTATATAAAATGATCATGTAGCAAATGCAAATAGAACATTCGTTCAAAATTCTTAGGAACAACTTGTGGTTTTCATTAAATAATGCAATAATTATGCTTATTCATATTATTTCTAAACTATAATATCTGACTTCATTAATGGTATCATGACTAACAGACAGTAACCTTGAACACTGTTTGTTAGTTCTTGTGTTATATATATAGAATAGACTTGTTACAAGTTACATAATGAAAGTACCATTTCAGTATGTTCACATAATGATTTAATATGTATTATTATTCAAACATTTTGGAAAAATTATTAATAGAATCAAGATCTGGTGAAGAACAGTTGCTGTAGAATGCAGGTTCCTAATTACATCAGTAATACACGTCAAATCATGTGTCTTATTGATTTATTAACCTCATATGAAGTAATTGGAACTATTTGATCATCAAAATTTGGTCCAATGATATGTTTTGTAATACAATTACTGTGACTTACTCTATTCTTAGTGTTGACATCAGCTTGTCCAACTTCAATTAGCAATTTTACTATGTCAGCATGACCAGTCTCTACTGCAACATGTGCAGGTGTACGTCCATTCTAGAAACATAAGAGACAAAGTTATTTAATTACAAAATAACATAAACTATTAGACAGTAAACTATATAGTCAATGGAACCAGTCATCAGTACACATCGTTATAACAATTCCATTACATTGTATAATACAAGAAGTAACCCTACAACATACTCTACATATTCAATATAAACTACTAATAGCAGCTAACATTGATAAACAAACTGTAGTAGTAACATATAATCTTTATTAGCTCTATCTCATTCCATGATGTCACTATATGATATTATTATTGAGTCACTAAACAAGCTAACACATTAAGATACACAAATTCTATATTAAAGAAACATGATACAAGCTTATGAAGAATATCGCATCACAAACCACATGTGCACTTATTTAGGGAGACCACACATGTTGCACTAAAAAATTTGAAATAAAATGTATGTGGTTGCTACATGTCTACTTTGCACTGGATGTTTTACCAAATTTGGGATCCTAGTACTATATTCATTGCTCTTCTTGGATACTATATTTAGTACACACTCTATACAAATTGATCATGTAGCGAATGTATATAAACCGTTCTTTCAAAATTCCTTAGCACAACATGTGGTTTTATTTAATAATGTCATAATTATGTCCAATCATATTATTTCAAATCTACAATATCTGACTTAATTAATGATATCATGACTAACAGACAGAAACCTTGAACACTGTTTGTTATATCTGTTTGAGTTGAATTGGTCCCTTCATTAAAAAAGGTGTTGTATGCATGGAATGTAAGGTGAGGTATTTCCTCATCTAATCATATGCAGTTAGCACTGAAGTACATTTAAAGTTATTCATTGTTAGTTCACGTGAATGTCATGCAAACAGACCACGCTATCTTTCGTGCTCGTGAAAATGCAAAGGGAAAAAGACTGAAATCAAAGGACATTGTTGTGAATGTCTATGACTACTTGAGGAAGTCAGCAGGTGTCAATGGATTCAAGGACCTCTTAAACGAACCTCTGATGCCACAGGAGTTTCACATACCAGTATCAAGAGGCTAAGGCGAGAGAGAAAGTTGACATTGGTGGAGCTGCTTTTTCAACTCCAACAAAAAGATACAAACCCCTCCAGACACAGTAGTTGAAGAGGACACTTTTCTGGAAAAGTGTTGTTTGTTAGTTGATGATTTTGATCGCAAAGCCATCAGACAAAAAATCACAAAAGACTTATTTACAATAGAACATCTGTTCATAATGTTATAATTAGAACTGTAATTTTGAATTGCCATGTGACAAATGGTTGACTTCACAAGGTGAAAAGTGTTGTTTGTTAAATCCTCGAAAGTTGTGTAATTTGAAGTATGTCGAAGGTATGCCATTGAAAATGTATGGATTTTTTTAGTTTGCTACTTTCTCACAGAACTAGACAGCCAAATGTTATGTATAAAATGGGCATTTGTGAGCTAAATCCATTGGTACAAATTCCATGTAGATAGTACGTAAAATAGCAAAGTTATTTACATGTCTGGGTGGCCCAACTAAACTCGGACAGTGTATAGTTCTTGTGTTATATATATAGAATAGCTTTCTCAGAAGTCACATAATGAAAGTACCATTTTTGGTATGTTGATTTCAAGAGAAATCTAGCAAATTTACAAGTTATAGAAAGAAACTAATCACAACATATTGATATGTCCACCTCAGAAAGTATTTATCAAATGTGCTCTAGAGGGAGGGAAACATTATGAGGTCATCTGCCATTCAGTCAATACAGTCAGAGTAGTTGAAGAGGACACTTTTCTGGGAAATGTGGAAGCTGAGATAGCAGTAATGAAAGTATAAAAACATCCATGGTAACTTTGTAAGTGACTATCTTATTAAATGGTCTAAATCTATGTTTTAGGATCAACACAGGAACAGGTATAACTGACTAATTGCGCTAAAAATTTTTAAAAAGACTAATTGAAGTTTTGCCCATGCTGTCTACACATGTATAATGTGGCCCAAATTGTAGCTATTTTTCATTGAACAGTTTCTAGGTATCATGGAATATAAAAACCTTGATATAAATAGATGTAAGATATGAAAGGTTTGGACAAAGCCTTAGTGGGACCTCCAGCAATACAAGCACTGAACCTAGTAACATGTGTGTACAAGGTGAAGCAAGACTATTCAGAGAACACACTGTCATTATATCCTGAAATATTCAAAGGACTGATGAAATTAACATGTAACTATACAATAAGGTAAAGATGATGTCCAGCCCTGGACAATGTTTGATACAAATTTCCAATAGTACTGTACAAACTACTTTAATTACTTGTAGAAATGATCTCACTAATTACTACACATTAGAGAACCAATATTTATATCCAAATAATTATTGATATAAATACATGTGCTAGATACATGACAAAGTATGTAACAAAAGGAGAATTATCTTAAAAGCTCATTATTATCAATTTTTAATCCTGTATTAATTACCATGGTAACAACAACACTACTTATAAAGCATTACAAGGTGCAATGTTATCTTGTGTTGACAAACATGATTACATTACTCAAGAAACAGCATATCTGCTGCTCCATCTACTGCTGGTAAGTTGTACATACAATTTTGTAATAATCATCTAATAAACAAAACAAAATCTTCCAAGCAAACAAGCTGCTTATGTAGATGGCAATAGAATATTATAGGAACATATGTACATATACTTTGTTTATATGAGCTAGTACATTCCCAACCAATAACAATATGTAATATGTTTATATCATATAACAGTTCACAATACTTGTGAGTTCACAGTCAACTGTATGTACTACAACATGTCTTGTTTACATTACTATATAGTAATGTGAAAAATAAATATTGTACTACATACAAGTATTGAGACATAACTGAATCTTTAGCATTTACTCACTAATAAGACAATGAGGAATATAGTGCTGAGAACTGTAATTACATTATGTTACTTGCTTATACCACACAGTGCATTATGTATTTCTTTTGTATATTTGTATTCACTATAATTAACAAGATGTCTTTCTTCACTATCTATAGTGAGAACAGGTTTGTCATTGTGTTATTTTTACAGCAGGTTGTGCAATTGTGATGAAAAATAATCACAAAGTTTGTGGTATATTATTTGCTATAGTAACAGTTGCTATGGTGACATAGATGCACAGTTTGTATAGTGATTATTGCTATAGTAACAAATACACTGATGCTGTAGTAAATTATGAGCTGTTGTTTTTTTCTATGGATTAAATGATTTCTTGGATTTTGTGATTTCATGTGTACCATTGGTATTGAAATTCATACATTTTTCATGATAATTGATGAATACATATGAATTAAACATCTAGTATGTTTTGGTATTGTTTTTGACAAATTTAGAATAGCTCAACAATAAATGTTTTTCTGTCAAAATATGTATAATATGACCACAATGACCAGGAGTGCATGAGCATCACAAAGCAACTTGAAGGAGCGTAAAACTTCCTTAACCAACTGTTGTCAAATCAAGTCTTAGAACATATGTCCATATATGGACATAACAGCTAATGGTTTTGCATTTTAATAGCTTCTGGGCTGTAACATCTTAGTTAGGTGTGCTTTAAATAGATAAACTTAAGACAAGTCAAGAAGATGCCCAAGTGTCCTTCTGAAGACACAGAAGTCCCTGCTACACGAAAATGGCAGCTGACTCTGTAAATAGACCCATGAATGGTTGGATAGATGGGGCATTTCAGGCTTACTGGAAGCCCAAGACGTAAGAACTTTAAAACTAGAAGAAAGCTACAATATAACAATGTTGTATCTGTATTCAGTGTATAAAATAACTACATCAAAAAGGAATTTTTGTCATGGCAAACCTAGGACTTGTATTATGGCTTTAAGAACTTATGTGCTGATTACACTTCTGCTCATCCAGTACGTCTCAATGGTAGTGAAATTGAGACTTTCTTTAGCCAGGTCAAGGCCAATTAGTCAGGTCAAGCATGCCATATCAGGCCAATTATCATCAGTCAACTAAGCCATTCCCAGAGGTGCTGTAATAACTGAGACGAAGTATTCATGGCAAGCTGAGTCATCATTGTGGAGACAATAGAAATGCACCACTCTTTATACAAAAACCTGATTTGAAATGTAAACTATACAACTGAAAGAAGTAGTAACTGTTCATTCTATTAATAATGTTATAATATCAGATAATATTAACCTTAATAGCAAAAGGAGGTTTAATAATGCAAATGATTACTATAAGTAAATGAATCAATAATATTATAATTCATTGTTCCATCATGTACTTAGCAGTACTTATGCTACGTAAGTGTATTTTCCTTACATGGAATAATCCCTGACCGTGTTTCGACAATGGTTAGAATACAAATATAATAGCAGTCAGACGCTCCTTTGCGTCGCTTCGTGACACTCATGCACTCCTGCAGTGACTAAACTCTATACTTTTTGGTAGAAATTTTTTTTATAAACTTGCCAATTACACATGAAAATCAAATAATGGTCATTATTTAAATATTTTATAGATTTTGAGAGTGTTTGTAAAAAATTAAAAGCATAAAGCTACAAATTTGTCTTAAAACAACAATTCACTCAATTATCATGGTGTTATAAGTAATATTGATATAGTAATATAATTATTACCATGGAAGTTGTTGCTATGGTGATGAATACACAAACACATATCGTATACCGAGAATTATTGGCGATGATAAAATTTGGTGGAATTGTAAAAATTAATATTTGGCATGATTAAATTTGATGAATTTAGCACATGTCTTGTTACCACACCCACTTTAATGAAATAAAATGGAGTTCAGGGTTCATTCTGTTGTTAGAGGCTACCACATGTACAAAAGTATGCATGTGGCAACTATGTGATAATTTTGACTGTTATTTAATTTGGTGATTTTTTTTAAATTTGCCAATTTGCCAAATTTTATCAGTTGTCAATAAATCCCACTATATGGTATTTGCTCTATAGTAACAGTTGCTATGGCAGCTATTACTATGACAATTGGTGTTGCTATAGTAATAGTTGCTATGGTGAGAGACATGCTGTGTGTTAGAGTAATTGTTGCTTTTGGTGACGTACATTCTTTTGCTTAGTAATTGTTTCTATGGTAACATAAGTGCTGTTGCTATATTAAATTATGTAAATTATCTGATTCCTAGGAAATTTTGAATAAATGTGACTATAAATATGAAAAAAGTACTTAACATCCAAATGAATTTTGAACCAATGCTTGTGTCAAAATGGTTCTTACACATCCATCTTGAGTGGGAAATTAATGTAATTTAGTACTTATAAAAGTCAATCATTCTGCTTGTCATATACAGAATATTAATAACAGTTTTCAAGATGATCTCATGGCAACAATTTATTCACAAGACTTCTTTTGAAATCTGTTTGCATGTAGGTACCATTTTCATATCTATGGCCATAAATGTTTGCCTATATGTGGTTACTACAGAGCCACTTTATACAAACTTGTATATTTGGTGTACATTCTATATAAAATGATCATGTAGCAAATGCAAATAGAACATTCGTTCAAAATTCTTAGGAACAACTTGTGGTTTTCATTAAATAATGCAATAATTATGCTCATTCATATTATTTCTAAACTATAATATCTGACTTCATTAATGGTATCATGACTAACATACAGTAACCTTGAACACTGTTCGTTAGTTCTTGTGTTATATATATAGAATAGCCTTGTTACAAGTTACATAATGAAAGTACCAATTTTAGTATGTTCACATAATGATTTAATATGTATTATTATTCAAATATTTTGGAAAAATTATTAATAGAATCAAGATCTGGTGAAGAACAGTTGCTGTAGAATGCAGGTTCCTAATTACATCAGTAATACACCTCAAATCATGTGTCTTATTGATTTATTAACCTCATATGAAGTAATTGGAACTATTTGATCATCAAAATTTGGTCCAATGATATTTTTGTAATACAATTACTGTGACTTACTCTATCCTTAGTGTTGACATCAGCTTGTCCAACTTCAATTAGCAATTTTACTATGTCAGCATGACCATTCATTGCTGCAAAATGTGCAGGTGTACATCCATTCTAGAAACATAAGAGACAAAGTTATTTAATTACAAAATAACATAAACTGTTAGACAGTAAACTATATAGTCAATGGAACCAGTCATCAGTACATATTATCATAACAATTCTATTACAGTCTATAATATGAGAAGTAACTGCACAGCATACTCTACATATTCAATATAAACTACTAATAGCAGCTAACATTTGTGAAAAACAAACTGTAGTAGTAACATATTCTCTTTATTAGCTCTGTCTCATTCCATGATGTCACTATATGACATTATTATTGAGTCACTAAACAAGCTAACATATTAAGACACACAAATTCTATATTAAAGAAAAACAATACAAGCACATGAAGAATACTACATTACAAACCACACCCCTTGACTCTATTCATAATACAAACCTCATCACAAATATTGGGGTCTGCCTTAACTGTTAAGAGTAACTGAACTATCTCAATGTGTCCTGCACTTGAAGCAAAATGCAAAGCACTCTGATGATTCTAGAGAAAGAATAAAACTAAATAATGTGGCTAGAAATTAATTATTAATAAATGTTTAATACTACAAAAAGTTTTCAAAATTTTCTAACCCTTGCTAATGAAAGATAACAGACAAAGGAGACATCATTACTGTATATAAATAAAAATGCACTAAAGTGCTTAACCTCGCTGCGGTGCCCAGTGTAAATCTATACTGCAGAGTACATTTAAGATTGGACAAGGTGTGGTCAAATTATTGATGGCTCACGTGATCCACATTACAAACTGTTGTTTGATGACTCAGCATTTCTCTTCAATCAAAGAGAAAAAACCTTAGTCGTTTACTGGGTACTTTGCACTCTGATTGACATGTCTGTGAAGCTGTAACTGAGTAAGTAATAGTATCATTCAATTTCCAAGCAAGATTAAGTGCTAAATTCGTGATGAATGTTTCTCTGAGCCTTTACATGACGCTTTAAAATGTTTCAATATTTCATATACAATATTTATTGTAACTTGAAAATGAAGCGTTCTTTGGAAACGTCCCGTAGTACAAATATAAATTAAAGATATTATCTATTAGTAGCAGTTTTTTCAGTGCTTTGAGACGTTTCCTGAATGTGTTACTTCGCTCCTAGTCCATGTCAATCTTGAAAACACTTTTCAGAACTTTTCTAACGATTGCTTTGACCAACGGCCTTCTGTCTTGCTGATCCATAGTCCTCTAAGATTCTCTACAGCATACTACAAAATCTCCACGTTAGGTTTTTTACTTTTCTAGAAACGCCACTTGACCTCTACAGCCTGAAAATTCTTTTGGGAGTTTTAAGCTTTTGTTTTCTTTGACAATGTTCTTGATACTACTGTTGTAAAGTCCACACGTTTTTCTATTCATTGCTAAACATTGGTAGCTGCTAACACTTCGCTTGTCAAGTTATAGCAGTTCAAAAAAAAACAGGCAGTGCAGACACACACACACACACACACAAACACACCCACACACCGACAGACTACAGTACCCTCGCTTTGCGCAAATGCACAGCGAGGTTAATAACTAACACATAGTAGGTAGTATTGGTGATATTATATTTTAACATTTCTAATATAGGCAACTCTACAATATAGACATCACTCCTGTCAATACATATGTTTGCCTGTTCTAATAATAATAGGCACCCTCTGACTTCATAATTAATTTTACGAGCACCTAATTAATTAAAATTGAAATAGACTAAACTTTCTGTTGTAGGCTATAACAATTTATATTTTGTCAGTTCTGGACCAGCAGATGCAGCAGAAACTCTTGATACCAAGAAATTCCGGCTTATTAATTACTTAAAATAACTTGCTACTCTTTAAAAGGGTAAAAAACTGAATGAAAGACATTGAAATGACAATTTAGGATCACCAGTTGTGATAATAGTTGAATAAGAATGCTAGTTCATGTTGTCTGTATCATGTTTACTGATAAAACTAAGAAAGTGATACTTTTATAGACATGATAGCCTATGACTACTTCATCTTTCTCACTGCTGAACTGGTAAATTTTATTTAATCAGAATGTCACCTATTCACACAATTTCATGTAATCATATAAGTAGGTGACACCTCAATTCAGGTGCCCTTTTCTTCTAAACTTTATTTTCTTACTCTAATAATAGGCACCTTGACTATAACATTATTTTAGGTGTCCCTACATTAATATAACATGTAGTTATGAAAACTATACTACATTTCTCCAAATAAAGCTCATTAATATTGTTGTTACTTAAAATAAACCACACCTACTACAAAGTTTTGGTATATGGAATTTTTTAAATATTTATCTGTTATACAGAGATGTCAGAAATGATATGACTGGAAAAGGAGTGACCTCACCAGTTTCAACAGCCATGAATAAAAATCTTTCTTTAATTTATTTAGGTGAGTCTGTTATAATAAACCTTCTCACATTCCATTTTTGATTGTCTTGAACAATCAATGTAATTATAACTCCACATACTAATGATGCATTTTGAAAAAAAATTCCTTAAATCATTTTGATTGATTTGTATATACAAATATTATACAAATGTGTTTTTAACAACTTACATTCCTTTAGAATTTGTCCTAGCAAACTTAAAATACTCAACTTCCCCTCACATCACCTACATATTTGTGGCATTTGATCTTGTCACTATATTATTGATGATGTTTCTGTTAGATACCTATGCAGTCATAGAATATACCAAAAAGGTAGACGCTTTCCTTAGTATAAATTGTTATGATCTCAGTACCCAAGACAATATATAAATTTACTGTTCAATCATGTCAATCAATTGTCACACAATGTAGATTTGTTGTTAGACACTGAATATTGTGTTTACCTGTTTTTCATGACATGATGACTCAATATTAGTAATCACAGATATCCCATTGCTATTACTTCTTAAATTAGTTTGTATTATATGTAGTTTAGTATCAATAAACCAATGTTAAATGAAATAAATGTTTCTTAAATTTTTTGTAAAGTATTTTAACTTCACCACACCCACTTCAAATATGCATATACAAATATAAATCCATTAAAAATAGAGTTTTGCAAAGAAGTACCAAAATTTGAACCCTCCAAATTTAATGGAATTACACTAACAGACCACAAGTAATATCAACAATACATATACTATATCAGTATACTAACCTTATGTAAACCACTGTGATAAACATTTACATTAGCACCTGATGCAAGTGCTACATTTATGTTATGCATATCACCATTTTCAGCTGAAGTCAAAAGTAAGTCATCCTGTTAAAATAAATAATAAATTATAACTGTGACATGTACCCATATATAATTAGGTCATGTTTATAACATGACATATAAGATCACTATGTCCATGTCATCATATACAGTAAATATATTATTATATCACTTACATTTCTAACTTGGTCCATATCTCCTCCAAAAGAACATAAAAGCTTAACAATGTTACTATGACCATACCAATATGCTATATGAAGTGGACTTTGTCCCCACTATAAAATGAAATAAATTGTTTAATAATAACAATAGATCCTATTTATATTACACAAGATCACACATTACTAGCATAATGTGCACTATCAGGGACACATGCATCTAACTTCCATAACTATATGTATTTTCATATATGGATACAAATGATAAGTGTTTTATTGTTTTATCAATTTTGGGCTATAACCTTTTACTAGGTGAGCTTTAAAAAGAATATAAAAAGCACATGTAGAAATTTGTCTGTGTGTACAAGATGTCACAAACTAGTGTCTCAATTTCTTTGTATCATGCTGCAAGGAAAGGTCCATTCATTACTATTGAAATGAAATCTAAAATAGTGATAGAAGATTTACAACAAGACTCTAGCATCTTTCCAAGCCTAAGATTAGCTTTTATGTTCTGACAGAGAGCTCATATTTTGAAAAAAAAATGATACATTATTCAACTGTTTCTATCTCTTTCATTACAAAAGTCTCATAACCTTTAAATCATATTTCTTTAAACACTCTTCGATGTACAAGTCTTATTCTTTGTTTCTTCAATTTCCATACCATTGCTAATTGTAATTATATTCATTGTTTATGTGGCATACTTAACAATACCTGCACTATGACTGTGAACTAAACTGTGTATTCCTTACATGGAATAATCACTGACCATGTTTCAATATATAGTGGTTAGGAAACACATAATATTTGTTGAACACTCATGTACATGTACATGTATATTATTATAATATCTTGTACTGATATAATACATACTAGTAGTATTATATGTATGTACATGGAGTGAACACAATACACAAGTACATGGAATATAAACCATCTCTATACATAATACAAACCTTGTCACAAATATTGGGGTCTGCCTTAGCTGTTAAGAGTAACTGAACTATCTCAATGTGTCCTGCACTTGAAGCATTATGCAAAGAAGTCTGATGATCCTATAGAAAGAATAAATAGTAAATTACTAATAACTATTCAATACAACAATAGATAACACTGCTAATAGTCATTATATTCATTGATTCTATGACTTACAGTACTTGCACTATGACTGTGAACTTAAGTGTATATTCCTTATATGGAAAAATCACTGAACATGCTTCAATATACAGTGGTTAGGACACAAACATAACTGTTGAACACTCATCCATAATGCTCATGTGTTTCTGGTACTATTGTACAAATATTAAACTAACAGGACCTTAATTTCCTCTGTTCATACTGAAATAAAGTTTTAAAAAGTAGCCAAGCTTTGCTTATGAATGACAATAATTATACAAATGAGATATCTCTTGTACTGATATGTACAATTACTATGTTGTAGCTTTATTAGTAACATTATATTTTAATATTTCTAATATAAGCTCCTCTCCAATATAAACAAAGTTCTGTCCATGCATACATTTACCTGTTCTAATAATAAGTACATACTGGCTTCATAATTAATTTTACCCACTGTATAATTAATTAGAATTGAGATAAACTAAAGTTTCTGTTGTAGACTAGAATAATTTTTGACATAAAGATCTGGTTTGTTAACTTAAAAGAATACCTTGCTACACTCTAAAAGAGTATAGCACCTATGTAAAAGACATCAAAATGATAATTTACTTTCAAAAGTTAGGGCAGGAATTCTATAAGATTGTTGGTTCTTGTTGTCTGCATTATGTTTAGTGATTTACAAGTACATGTATATTATTATAATATCTTGTACTTATAAAATACATAATAATAGTATTACATACATGTACATGGACTGAACACAATACACATGTACATGGAAAATAAAGCATCTCTGCACATAATACAAACCTTGTTACAAATATTAGGGTCTGAATTAGCTGTTAGGAACACTTATTTATAATGCTCATGTGTTTCTGGTACTATTGTACAAATATTAAACCAGTAAGAATTTAATTTCCTCTTGTCAACAGCAAAATAAAGTTTTAAAAAGTAGCCAAGGTTTGCTTATGAATGACAATAGACAAATGAGATATCTCATGTACTGATATGTACAATTACCATGTTGTAGCTTTATTATTCACTGACTAGTGACTAAATGACTAAAACAACTCTTCTTCTATATAGAATAGTCAAGAACTTTCTTCATATACACAATGTTTATGATCATAAAATGTATAGTATAAAACAAGTGTGTTCATTGAAGTATATATAGTACACAATGAATATTGTATAGTGGCTTTGTGGATTAAACTACTGGTATCTACACAAAATATTACAATGTCTTAGTATGTTATTTATCAAAATTATTAGATGACAATGTCATCATTTCACGACATCATATCAGTATAGCTTTATAGGATTTTTTATGACAATCAAAATATTTCACTTCACATAACACTGAGTATTATATGACTTATCATAAAAATATTATATTGTATCCACAAACTTGTAATCATTAAATTAATGACAACAAAACTATCTATTACTAGTAAACAATCATTTATTATTATAAAGTAATAACTTACTTCTTTGTTCTGATAATTCACATTTGCCTTCCTTTGAATACTTTCTTTTACAATGTTTATCAGTCCTCTGTCTGCAGCTACTAACATAATTTCATTCTAATAAATCATAACAAGTAAATACAAATAATATACATCATAATAAATACAACAGTATATACAAGTGTTGAATTTAATTACATATAATTGTGACTAGTAAATAAACCACTAATTAATTACCCAGTTCTATATATATAAATGTATTCTTCTAATAATTATTGTATAAATGATTGACACAAGTCTATCATCTTTACTGAATACTTTGTCCTAAATCTCAATGATGGCTACATATTATTCTAAATGTACATATAATGATAGGATCTCTATTAAAATGAATATTGTGTCTGTTATATGAACTGCTCCTGGTATTGATGTGGTATAAATTTTGGCTTCTAACAAGTTGTAAGATAAGGTAACAAACCATGCTTACTGAGTATTCCAATATATCATTAAAGTTAGTAGCATTATAGCTATAATTTAAAATACAACACTTGTAATGATTGAATGTGGGTGTGGCTGCTATGAAACATAGTTGTCTAGTCAATCTGTGATAATTTCTTTCATAATTGTAATATGAAGGCAATTATTAACACTGTATGCTGTACCTTAGTATTACATAATATGCTTTAAACTAATGCTATAGTTGGTAGCTAGTAATAAGAAAGGTAGTATGGAGAAAACTAGACATAAACAATATATGTATTGATATGTGTATTAGGACTTGGTAATAACTAGGAGACATTTTCATGTAGTATACAAGTATATATATGTACATGATATCGATATAACAAGCAAGTATTCTAGTAATTATAAATATTGACCTCAACTACATACTATACTTATATATACTTACATAATCAGGAGTAGCTCCTGCATTTTCAAAAATATGTGCTATTGTGTCATGACCTTTGATGTAGGCATTAGTATGAGGTGTTGTATGAAGTGGTCTAAGATGTCTAGTCATATACTATATAATAAACAAAGACATTTTAATACTTAAAATAAATCCAATTACATATCTGTCTATACACAATACAAACACAGCTAAAAACAATTAATACTCACCAAATCTACATATTTTGATTTAATTACTAAGTTAATAAACACAAATAATATCAGACTAAATAATAAACTAATGAGATCTTACATCAGGATAACGACATTTGAAGTTTGCTCCATTCTGGAGTAATTGCTTCACATTTTCTATATTTCCATCTCTAGAAGACTCCCAAAGTTTATAGTCCTATATAATAATATAACAAGTCATTACATTTAAAAATAGTAAATCATACAAACTAATAAAACTATAGAACTAGTCAAAGACATAATACACAAAGTGACAATATTTTACGATAAACGATTTTTGATTATTGAATGTCACTCTCAAATAGTAGTCTTATCACTTGTTGATCAATATTGATATAGATATTGTGGTTGATATTCAAGGAAATACAGTAGTTATATTATAATAAAACTTGAACTAGTATTAACAATACCAGACACTAGTCTACTATAAGAGTACTCACTTACTACATCATCATATTTATCATATAACATGTAATGTATTGATTGTATACTAACACATGTAGTATAATGGACTAGTTAATATTATACTTACAATTCTTTCTTGCCATCTCTCTGAAAGTTTAGCTGCCATTGCCAGCCAGCAGGGGCTGGCAGCCCTTGACTGGTACTGTTAAGTTGATCTAGTTCTATAATAGAACATTAGATATCAATGTACATATATCAGTTATACTATAATGTATTATATATATCACATTATAAAACAAAGAGAATAAATTGTATGTTCTAAATTTATTGTTGAATTAAAATCATATATATATACACAATGTGATCATGACAACAATTCAATATCACCTCATGATCATGAGATCAAGTACAGCAATAAATAGTTTATTTTTCCAGATGAGGCTTCATAACTGATATGCTAGTTAGGATCGCATCTTGTTTTTTGAGGGTGAGCCTGAGCGAGCTGCACATTTGTCATGTAAATAGGATAATTTGACAATGTACGTACGTCATTCCGTAATACTCTAATTTAGCGTTAAATAATTCTAGAATAAATGAAAATTCTGAAGATTACGGCTTGCTTCAGGTGCAAAAAAATGGGTGCGTAAAGGCTATGTCTGGAGTAAAAGTGGACAATATGTACCAGCTGCTTGCCAACCCGTCTTAGTTCCTGTGGTAACACGCAAATATCTGCCTCTAGTGTTTTTCAGACTAGGTACACAGTCATACAGAGATATATATTTGGTGATATTACTAATGGAGCACCATACAGTTTTATGACAATCTAATGCATTAATGACGCTGGACTATGACATCTTAAAAAACTACATATGTATGGGTTATTCTAACACATTAGAGTGTATGATTTTAGGATTTAGAGATAAGGATTGGTTTAATGACATGTTATTGTGGCAAGTTTTCTTATAGAATCTGCAAATATATAACATCTGCTGCTATAGTTTAGTTTAGGTCTAGTCAGTGAACTATAGGGATACAAATTAACATTTAACATTTAAGGTTGATGTGCTAGAGATCAAAATATGCTAATCTTAGTCTGTCCCACTGAACTTGTTACTTTATACACCTCTAGTCTGCAATATTTGACATATAAATCACATACTACATTATCTAGGTGCATGTTTACAACCTATGAATAAATATCTGCAACATGAAAATATATTCAGTAGTTCCTATGCAATTTTTGACATGAGTCAATAAATTTAAAGATGTTAGACCCATGTATGTGCTACTGCATGATTACCTTCTAGAGTATTTCTCTAAACAAGAACTACATAATGACCAAACCATTCACTTACTTACCACTGGGAGGAGGGTCTGATGACAATAGAAGCATCTGTATGCTGACACATACATGTATATATGTATATCATAATATTATAATCTATATTTTTGTCTAAGTAGCAATGTAGTTATCAGTAACAAATAAAGAAACATCGTTTTCTTTACTTACATCAATTAGATCACTCTTCAATTCAAAGACTTCTTTGTCAAAGTATTTTGTGTGTGGTATAGAATTTATCATCACATGATGGCTTGATGCAGTGTGGGTGGAACATAAATGGTTTTCGAAATACTAGCTTCATTTATGTAACAATACAATTGAATATATTCATGTTTTTAACAATGAAATAGTATCACCTGGTGTTAATAGCACACTAATACTTGTATGGTTGTAATACCTTCCTTACAGAGGTCTCACAAATACATGTGTCAAGACTAATAGTTTAGTATTGATGTCTTTGAACATATAACATAATTTATTTTCCTTTAATAATGAAAAGGATTAATATAAAATTACATAAAAATAATTAAGATCTGTTTGAATTGGCAAACTATAATTTCAGAACATATTCATTCAAAAAGAAGTGTTATTTGGTACATCCATAGAGAATCTTAATAACATCCATCTGTTGTGTTTCCTGTAAACTCAATAAAATGTTTAGCAAATAATAATGAAAAAAATACGATTACTGAATTAATCACTGATCACAATTTCATTATTTGAACTTCTTTGTCATCTTTATTATTACTATAATTAGAGAGCAAGATAGTATAACAAAATGAACAAATGAAGATGAAAAGAGATTTATTATGTATGGTTGTGATACTTAACAACACTCACAAGACATTTCATAGTAAAACAAGCAGTATATGATCTCTGTTAGTTACAGCCATAAATGATAACCTTTGAAAATTTAGACAATAATATATATATATATATATATATATGAGAGAGAGAGAGAGAGAAAGAAATTAATAACTAATTTAACTGTGTTTATAATCACAATCTATGCATGATCACTGACACACATCATTCTAATGTTTGTCAAAATATTATGTGATACTGTCACAAAGTCA
This sequence comes from Xestospongia muta, assembly GCA_963693285.1. Taxonomy (NCBI): domain Eukaryota; kingdom Metazoa; phylum Porifera; class Demospongiae; order Haplosclerida; family Petrosiidae; genus Xestospongia; species Xestospongia muta. The sequence continues at coordinate 4,329,155 of OY848924.1, forward strand.
TAGATTAGATTTTAAAATATCAAAAAGCTGTAGGTTAGACTTTTCCTCTTTTCTCTTTGACAAACATAAATTCTTTCCTTTATATAAATCACAGACAATTATATATGTCAGGGCTACATAATAAAGAAATGTACTAAATTTTACACAAATAAAGGCTAAGGGTCACTTTACCAAATAAAATACTATGTATTTACAAAGAACTCGCCTACACATAATACCAATAAAATACTATTCTTACTTTAGTGTCAGGTAAGACCTACCACCCATTTGGGACTAAAACAATATGTTTTTTAAAATTCATAGAAATAAGATTAAATTTTGTTACTTTGAGCGCTAAAGACCACACAGCCGGAAGATCCACTGGGATATACCATTGATTTTTAATAAGATGGTTCTGTTTGCTTGCATGTAAATGTGGTCTATAAGTTGTACAATTAGTTATAGTCTTTTTCAACTTGACAATCATTGCATTGTTCCATACAAATCATGTTAATTGTTCCATTAACAATAACAACTATAATAGTTACAACTTACTAAATATTACAATTAAGTGTTGTTATTTTTCTAATAGCTTTATCACTACCTTTATGACTTTTGTAATGATGCAGTGGAATAACCTTATCTTTGCAACATTAATGTTCCAAACACAAATTTGATTAAAACATTGTTAATTCTCACCTGCAACTCTGATTAGACAAAGGTTACAGTACTTGCTCTGAGTCCATCTGTCTGTTAATAAAAAGTTTTATTCTGAAGTTATAATAATTTTATTTTACATGTTCTGAAAAGGTACTTATATCCACACATATTTGACAGATAATAACATATGATGTAATTATTGTTATTTGCTTGTTCTCTTTCATTTGACTGAGCTATTTTGTGTTACAACTTCAAGTAACTTAATAAATATCCTTAAAGAAGTCTTAGTATCAAGAAACAAAACTGTTTATGTCACATTTAATGTAGGTCCCATCTAACTTGCATATTTTCATATATATTATGATATTGTGTAGTTTTAACAACCTTTGTTGCCTATTTTATTAAGTATGTATTCATGTCATGGTAAATGATCAGTGGGATATCTCAATAACTATGAGGTGACAATTAGTCCTTATAAAATTATTGTATGTGGAGAACACATGTAAATATCAGACTCATGATCACATGTGGCAAGAGTAGCATAAATCATGACTGCTCTTTTTATAAACTAGACAAAGTTGTTGCTTGCTAGTGTCAGTAATAAATACAGCAATAAAATGTATACTAAAGCTATATACAGTATGTACCATATTGGAGTCAAGAATTTATCCTTTCTATATGAATCTCTATTTGGTTCGCTCTACATGTAGAAGATTGATTATATCAAATAAGTTCCTAATCAAACAGATATACTTCACAATCTTTATCACACAACTATAGTATTGGACAATTTTATAATTATACTGTATTGTATTCATTTTTAGCATATCAGTGAATCTAATTCCAGTCAAGAGATATATAAGACACATATTACCACACTCATCAGTATAGCAGTATAGTATACAGTACTTGATGAGGTGACACAATATACTGTATATTAGATTATGTCATATCAAATATATAAGGTGATGATTGTAGTATTTTAAAGTTTTAATCCAATGCAAACTCTAAGATTAAAAATATTATATTTTAACATTACAGTTGTTAGAATGAAATTGTTATGACTCTGACTACTAATTAGGCAGTAAACTTTTCACTTCACGTAATTTGCTATAATATTCTGCTTTGAAGTGAAAAGAAACCAAGTACTCGGATGAAGATAACATCTTTAGTACACAAGCAATAGATAATGTGATAGTATCCTCCAGACTTACGCTAATTATTAATATTCATAGTTCGTACATGTTAATAAAGTCTTATTGTTTTTTAGCTTAATCAACACCTCTTCAGACGCCACAAAATTACACAAATGTAGTAGATTATGATAACTGTAAAAAAGATATTTCAGAATACACCTAGGTTCCATTATACCTTGTAATTTTGAAGTCCACCTTTTTATGGAGCACTTGCTTCTATATGTAAGTGCTCTAAACTAGGGGGGACCTTCCTGATTCATGATTATAACAGCTAAATCTATCACACAAACTCTAACATCTATGAATAAAAGGTCATGATGACTTAAGTGTGATGTCTAAAGTGAATTCTTAGTCTTTTCTTGACTAGTAGCAAATATTAAATACCCACCTTTCATTTTTTTGTTCAAATGTTTCTTTAAAGATGCTCCTGTCTTCACTAACTTTTATTGTCACTAAATACCTGTCAGCTTTAGTCATGGTATAAAGAGAAATCCTCTTTTGTGTAGCCTACATGTACAAGAGAATAGTAGGATTAAAATAGCAACATTATTGTTACACTGACATGTTTAATAAGTCACATGATTTATGTTATATTCTGTGCTCTAAGAGACTCTAACTACTACAGCTAAACACATAGAAGTCAACATTAACTAAACAATAATATTATTAGCAACTATCTGTGTGTTCTTGTACATTGTATAAATTTATCTCAACATACCACGTGTCTCTCAATTCAAATTGATCTTTTCATCTTTTCTTCAAGATAAGAGTAAATGACTACTTGCTCTTTGACGTGTTTGTCAAAATAATTGGACAGATTTTCAACTAGTGATTCATTAAAACAATCGGTCTTTGTCTTATCTTCCCCATCTACTGAATTATGTCAAAAGAAGCCAGTAGAAATTTATATCTGATCTTCATAATGTACACTGAAGATATACACATACAATAGATAAATATATGTATATTTTAAATTTTAAGTCAGTTGCATTTGTTTTTCAAGTTGCAATGAAAACTAAAATGTATAAATGCAGTTGAGAGGATGAATTGTTTATTAGCAGTGAAATTTTTAGGTAAGTTTCATTTGTATTTTTAGCTAAATCATTGCATTAACTCTTCTTGATTTGATGGCAGAGATAGAGTTTAATTTATCAGGTCATATTACCCTATCATTAATTTAAACTTTTAAGTTTCTAGTGATTATTCCATAGGATAGTACATACTAAGTGTTAAGAGATAATGTTTATATTCACTTTATACATAGTATTTTCAATGCCTGACACAAGTGACAGGGCAGTCACCAAGTGACAGCCCAGTCAGTACATGCATGGTTATTATATTCTATTCTATGGAATGCAATGAGAACACTACTCTCCATTATGTCATATATAGTCTGAAATGTAGCTTCACAGTATAATTAAATCTCAGTATCATGTATGGTTTAGTGACAAAGCAAGCATATAAATTATAATAGTGTAATTGTATGTTTGAATGTTGATATGTTAGTTTATAATATGAATTATGAATATTTGTAACTTAAAAAGTGTAAATGATGTTTAGAGTCAATACAAATGATTTACCAGTGTTATTAACAAAATAACTATTAATATCATAAAACTTATATGTTTGATTTCAATATGTAAATAGATATACATATACTTTTGATAATGTGACTTACTTTAGTATAATTTTATATATTATAGGTAATATTACAATACAAGGGACTAAACTAGGTAATTTGACAACAACAGTTAGTAACTTACTTTCATTTAATGTAGATATCACTCATCTTAACAATGTTACTGAGAGAGAAAAACAACCTGTATTTGAGAGGTGGGGCTTATAAAGATAATTAAAAGGCGGAGCTCATGATCTCGAAAGAAAGGAGAAGACATCCATCTGCAAAGGAGAGATGAGCCAACTAGACCTCGTGTGTCAATATTGCTAATTTCAATTCAATATAAACTCAAGGAAGAAATCTTAGGATAGAGTACATGAACATTTGGCATCATAAAGACACAAGAAACTGATAGACAGTTACTGAAATAACAAGTAAGAAATAAACAGTAGGCACTCTATGAGACTGAAGTTTGTCAAATCATGAAATGTAAATGAAAAAAGAGGCTGAAGGTTCAGTTTGTGATTTTTTGCAAATATTGTCTTATTCAGCTATTATTTTAAATTAAGCTAAAGGATTATTAGGAAATATTGTCCAGCATCATACTAATCTGGTCAACAACTAAAGCAAAAGTAATATCCACAGGAACTATAACATTTTTTTCTATGTTAAGTTCCGAAAAATTGTGATTCTTGTGTTTTGTTAAAGTCAAGCAACATTATATTCAGAAGTATCAAGTACAACAGTGTAGCTGTTGTGTATAATTTTAATGTTAAAGTTAATACCTGATATCTACCCAAATTTGGAATTTAATTGTATCACCTAATTGTTACCTCTTCAATACATTTAAAAGGTAGCACCTGAAAATCTGCTCTATCTATTGTCTATAAGTTATTATGATACAGCTCATTCATTTTTACTATTTATTTATAATTTTACATGTTACATATATATTGTGATATGATACAGGTCAGTTGTTACTGATAGTTATTGAAAAGATGATCTTTCAAGTTGATACCATACAAACTATCCCAAAGAACAACTCAAGAATATCTAACCTTATTGTCTACACAGCAGTGACTATGAGCCACCATTATAGTCAGGTTAGAGATGGTGATATCTCACTTGTAACAGCAGACATAAATGCAAACTTAATGCTTTTTGTATTGATGTTTAAATATTAATGTCTAGAGTATAGTATTAATTTCCCATCAACATATAGCATCTGTTACTGGCACTCTAGACATAACCTTTAATAATACAATAAAGTTGATATGGTAGTAGTTTATCTTGTATCTCTTCTCCCTCCCTATGGTTGCTTTAGTTTTAATTTTAATGATGTAGAATTATATTAAAAGATGGTGTGAATAGAGTGATGACAGCTCATACAAATTATAGCAATTATTAAAGTCTATTTGTTCAACAAATAATAACCTAATCTAGTAACTGTCTGTAGATTTCTTCTCAACTATAGCTGATTATATACAATTATAATAGCTATGATGTAGTCATATCACATTCATTAGTGTATATACAAGTATATGATTGGATATAATGCTAGTTAGAATTGTACTTTAAATGCATATATTTAAAAACAGTAATACTAAATAGTAGCACACAAAAGAGTTTAGACGCTCATGTCTTACTCATTAATAATAGTGCTTGATCTTATCTACTTAGACAATGTGCAGTATATAACATTATATCTTGTATTTCTTTGGATGATTGTGACTTGAAGCCACAAAATATTCTCATCAGTCAAGGTGTTATCAAATATCTGCTGACTTTGGTCTCTCAGAGTAATTAATGACTATGTTGTCAATACATGTTAGCTATCACAAGTACAAGTAAACCTTGTGTGTGTTAAGTTATTGTCCATGTTGTATGCATGTTCTCCTATTAATCACTGGTGTCTAACATAATCCAACAATGCCTTCCAGTATTATTACACAGACACACATGCACATATATCATGGATAGTAGTATTAAGCTAGTACACTTCATTGTGAAGTACTATAACACTGCAGTCTTTAACTAACTCAGTACATTATACATGTACCCAACTATGACTAATGGTTAATTATTAATAAGTTGCTTGCTTTAATTAAGAAAAAAATATATACATTTATGTCCTGAATAAAGAAAAAAAGAACACTGTTTCTTTTAGTAGTAGATGATGTATTAGTCAGTATTAAGATGGAGTAAAATTAGATTGTGTTGATCAATATTTACTTTTTATAGTAAAATAAAATAATAGAAAATATTTAAAAAGACCTTGATTTGTGTACACAATTAGTTCATCAGAAAACCCTCTGGCACTCAGTATATTTGATGTAGGTTGCTTCATTATTAGTGTGTTTGCCTAGCTACCAGTAGCCACATAAAGGGGAAATAGGTTGGAGTGACATGATGTTATCACAATTAATTCTAGACTCAATATGGCTATGAGGATGAAATACTTTGCATGTAATTGTGTTGGTTGACAGGTTGCCCTGTTAAACTGCAACAGTTGTGAAGCTACATTTATTAGATGTAAATTCTATTTAATCTTGTGTTTGTTCATTGTTAGCAGTGTTTGGAGTCATGGGGATTTGGTTTCCTAGCTAGCCACATAAAGGAGAAGTAGGTTGGAGTGTCATGATGTTATCACAACTAATATTAGACTCAATATGGCTATGGGAGTGAAATACTTTGTATATAATTGATGTTGGTGACAGGTTGCCATGTTAAACTGCAACAGATGTGAAGCTACATTTATTAATTTTATTTAAACTTGTGTTTGTTGATTGTTAGCACTGTTTGGAGTTCTGGGATTTTTCTTGAAGGTTTCTGTATCAGTGTCACTGTATAATAGATACTACTTATGATTACTTTTACTACTACTTGTTATAATGAAGAATTCCTGGTAGAATTAACTCCTTGTACTGGTACACTACTGTTGATATAGCTAGCTTGTGTTAACTTCTCTCTCTCCCTTCCCCTCCCCTCCCCTCTCTCTCTCTGTAAAAAACAATCCAATGAGTGTCAAGTTTTAAAAGACAGTTATTAGTTGTACAACTGTAGACCATATTTATGTATTAGCAAACATCTTATTGAAAATCAATGATATATCTTGGTACATCATCCTGATGTGTGGTCTTCAGAACCTAAGTGAAAAAATTTAATTTTATTACTATAAATTTAAGTGGGTTTTCAAGTCAACCAGGACCACACTTATAGCTGTAGGATGAATGTGCACTGAGACATGCTATTGATTTTTATAAACCTTACCATCTTATCATATTATACTAACAAAGAGTAGAATGATGTGTGGGTATGGATATGTGTACATACATTTATAGTTACAAATGCAACTAAATCTCTCTCTCTCTGTAAAAAAACAATGCAATGAGTGTCAAGTTCTAAAAGATAGTTAATAGTTGTACAACTATAGACCATATTAGCAAACATATTATTGAAAATCAATGATATATCCCAGTGCATCATCCTGATGTGTGGTCTTCAGCAACCAAAGTGAAAAAATTTAATTTTATTACTATGAATTTAAGTGAGTTTTCAAGTCAACCAGGACCACACATAGTTGTGTGGATGAATGTACACTGAGACATGTTATTGATTTTTATAAACCTTAGTATCATATCATATTATACTAACAAAGAGTAGGATAATGATGTGTGGGTATGGATGTGTGTACATACATTTATAGTTACAAATGCAACTAAATTTCTCTCTATATAAAAAATCAATGCAATGAATCTCTATCTCTCTCTGTCTCTGTCTCTCTCTCTCTCTCTCTCTCTCTCTCTCTCCTTCCTCTCTCTCTGTGTGAAAAAGAATACAATGATTGTCAAGTTTAAAAGACAGTTAATAGTTGTACAACTATAGACTATATTTATGTATTAGCAAACATCTTATTGAAAATCATTGATATATCCCAGTGCATCATCCTGATGTGTGGTCTTTAGCAACCAGAGTGAAAAAATTTAATTTTATTACTATGAATTTAAGTGGGTTTTGAAGTCAACCGAGGACCACACTCATAGCTATAGAATGAACATGCACTGAGATATGTTATTGATTTTTATATACCTTAGCATCATACCATATTTTACTGACAAAGACTTGAATGATGTGTGGGTATGGATATGTGTGCATACATTTATAGTTATAAATACAACTAAATCTCTTATTCTCTCTTTCTCTCTCTCTCTCTCTCTATTCAGTAGTACAGATCTACAGTGGTATTACTACAATCCTTTTATAGTAAACCAGTAAATGTATGGAGTGTAGGATGTATTTTAGCTGAAATGTACATTGGAAGGTAAATAACATTAAACAATTTATGACATAAACTATCTAGTGTGAAATATATGTACTATTATAGTACAATGCTTGTAATCTACTCTTTTCTGTTACTTCTTTGGTGGGTTGTGTCATTGTAACTAAACTGTTCTTTTGTTAAAGAGTACTTAGCAACAAGTATAATATAGCTTACAAAAAGTAAAACTAGTTGCAGAATCTGAGAGAAATATCTAGTGTACTAAGTTGTATGTATGTATTAAATGATATATCATATTGTATTTCTTTATATAGACCACTTATTTCTTCAAAAAGAAATGGAGAAATAGGACAACTTCAAGAGATACTTCAGTAGGTACCAAAGTATAAAATTGACACCTTGATGGATGCATCAATGGACAGATATTTAAACATGTGTAGAAGTCACTTACATACGTGCACATTGACTAAAGTTGCTTGATGTCTTGATGTTACTAGGTGGATTACCATAGATACCTCAGCTTAGTCACTGACATATATATATATATATATATATATATATATATATATATATATATATCCTGAATTTCAATAGAACTCTAAGAACCTCTTTAGTTCATTTTACTATGTATGTAATGACCCAACCCTTGTAGTAGTATGTAGCAATAGCTAGTATGACATGTATGTAAATTAGGAAATACTAAAGTGTTATATAACCAGTTCTTAGTACCTGGCTAAAGGAAATGACAGTGTTTTATGAACTATTGTTGTACAATATTCTATTGGATTTGATGATTTTATCAAAGTGACACTAGCTAAATGTTCATAAGAATATCATGACATTATCAAGTTTTTAATATATTGAACACTATTTGGAAATCAGTTGTCATGTTTTTTATTTTACCAAAGCAATATAGACATTTGTTAGTAAGACTTTATTCCTGTTTAATAACTTACTTAGTTTCTTTCTCTTTAGTACAATAGGTACTACTTCATTTAAAGAATGGTCACCAGAGACACCAATTTCACAAAAACATTTCAAAGTTGTTGCTCCAAGATCGAGGATAGATATTTTACCTAGAGTTTGTCAAGATGTTCAAGACCTATTATCAGTAAGCGTACATGTACATATACATTTGGTTATTTATTACTTATGTACATGTATTTTTATTGTGTCTAAGGTATAATGAAAGATTTTTGTAATAGTTTAAAACTCATTCTGTTGTTACCTATAAACAGTAACTACATGTCCACATAATATTTTGTTTAACAATTTAGTGTGACTTATTTATTTTACTCTCTTTGATAGAAAATGCTAATATTTCAATCGCCTAAAAGGGTCAATGCTGATTAAGCTCTAGAGGACTCTTTTTCATCAATTCTTACAATATTTACTGGTTCTACTCCCTCTCCCTTCTTATCCCAGTCACCTTCACACTCACCATTTTCTTCTCTTTCCCTATCACCTTCACTATTCCTATCTACCATCTTTTCTCTACAAGACCACACCCATACTCCTCTGAGTGTCCCAACTGAATCCTCTCAAGGTTCTGGTATACATGACATCAAAAACAGTCCCAATCAGGCCACACCCCCTTTTGATATGACCTCTGACTTTGATCTGTTTACTTGTAAATAACTAATTTTATTAGGTCACATGTACTGCCGCTCCCCCTCAGTCAATAAAGCTCCACCTACTTATATTAATCTTATTTTATATTATGATTGTGTATTATGTACATGTAAACAACACAATATATTAAAGTATATTTATTATATAATGTATAGCCTTATTCATATTCAAAAAAAATATTCTTTTTTGTTTTCACAATATTATTTTTCTATTACATATTCTTTTGTTTAATGTCTAATAAAGTTTGTATGTGTGTTAGTAGTTCCTGTATATGTTGTTTAAATATATATCTGTATGTACATGTGTGTGACATCTAGCAAGCACAGATAATCTCCTAAAATCTTTTGTAGTTTGTTTGATATCTTCTGTCGAACAAAAAGTGTTTCATTTCTTTTGTTATCATTATAATCAAATTGTTTGGTACAAAGACAAATTCACATTTTTTGTATGATTTGATGTTTACTTCTCTTTTTAATTTAATGGAAAATTTTCTACAGAAATCTGTAAATAATTAAATTATAATAATAATAACTAGTTAATTTCAGCAAACGTTTTCACCAGTTGATTAGTATATTTTTGCAACATACATGTATGAACTATATGATGTACTAATGACAGATATTTTTTCATAGTTTTTCATTGCACAATTAAATGATATCCAGACTCTGTAGACTCATAGATAAAAATACTTTCCAAAAACAATAAATTTTAGGATATGTATCAGTCCAATACAAAGAATGCAAACAAGACAGTAGTGATGCCAATTACATCATTCCCACATAATAACACAGGCACAGAATGCAACAACACATTACTGCATTGTTAAGTGAATTAGATAGTTGGAATATATCCTTACTTGTTTGTGTCACTTGTGGTATTATGTAGGGATGATGTAATTGTAATCACTACTATCTTGCACTGTGTTGAAAGACAAGTATTTTGCTTATGGACACTAGTCTGTTGTAATATCTCATAATTCCAGATGTCTTTCAGTTTAACAGATTTCCCACAGCTTATAAACATAAGGAACCAGCAATATTCCAGATTAAGTATTGCATTGAATATGTCATTATTTCAATATAGGAATTGTTTTATAGTATATTATTATTCAATTTGGGGAATTCTGTTAGGATAAGTCATTATTTCAATTGAGAGATTGTGTTAGTATACAATATATGTCCACTATGGGAATACTACTTAAAAATGTTCTTTGAAAAAGTATAAATTTTATAAATGAACATGCTAATCTATTCAAATACAAAACAAATTACAAAATAATTGTAATTAACTTCTCTGCCAACTCTAATGGCTAATGTGATGGCCAGTCTATCTATCTTTTTATAAACACATTTTCCTCTAAATAATAGATTTTGACAAATATTCCCTTTTGTCTAACCAATGAAAGTCATGTATTTTTCTGTTCTCCATAGAAGAGGCTGGTCAGCTAAAATATTATCTTCATTTAATTTCTTTTAATTTCATTGGTACTCATGAAATGCACATACTGGACTCTGTTTCCAATCTTTCTTTTTTCTCTTTAAGAGAAGCCATGTGAACAGGTAGTTTCTATATTAATAGATCCCAATATTAATATTTTTATGAAGGATATCAAAGATTACCTTTGTATGTCTATTTTTTCTCTTTTGTCTATCTTTTGTGCATACTTTCCAATGTGTCTTTGTTTGAAAGACATTTTTGAAATTTTGAAATATATTTGATATGTCCCTATTAGTTAAAATGTAAATAAAGTTTATTCATAAACTATAACAAGATACTTTTCATTTCAGTGATAGAAGCTCATTCTAGGGACTTTGCTTCAGCGACAATTGTCACTGTAATGTACACATTCACTTTGTCCTTGACTGGTTTGCTAAATAAGGATAGCCACGTAAATCATATAAATAAAAGAAATATGACATACTCAAATGTCCATTCAAAATCTTCTTCATTGTCCTGTAGTGTTTTATATACTGTTCTGATGACATTCTGGCAATACTTTAATTAAAATTAACTTATTTAAGTTACTTACTTTAACATATGATGAAACGTTTAATTCTTCCTAAACTTTTGATTCTAAAAACCATTTATAAGGTTCTCAATTTCTCATAGTTCTTTTTCAAACTTGTCTTCTAACATTTTACTACTAGCATTAATTTCTTGCAGCTTTTCCTGAACGTCTGTTGATTAAGGAAGGAATACAGTATTTACATATGAAATATAGAGAGCAGGGATATTGTAATGGTAACAAATGAAATATAATTAATTACAATTCTTATATATATGTGTGTGTGTGTGTGTCTGTGTCTGTGTGTATTCCTCAAATTAAGCGCTAGCCACTGGACGAAGTCGAGATCGTTGACTTGGAACATCATTAGCATAGAGATCAGAATGACGGTCTGTTTCTTCTAACATACTAGCATCATCAATGGTCATGGATACAGAAAACAAAGATTTCCTATCCCTTCTCCTCGGTGGAAAAGGCGGAACATCGTCAGTTTCACCGTATAGTGTTGTCTTTGTCTTCCGCTCATAGTCAGTCATAGCGTAGTATCTCTTAGAACGCCACATAGTAATAATAATAAATACCTGAAGTACAACTACCTACTTGGCATGTTTACTGCAATATTCCAAGAGGACTTGCGAATAGATTTATACCATTAAGTAAGTTTAGTTCTGACTATCTTATAGCATTCAATGTGTAGTGTTCGTTCATAATACTTACAATCATTTCCTTTTGAGGTTTCACACCTGACCAGGCACCTATTAAAGCTGTAGAGTATTAACTCAATTACTACTTTAGCTTGACATAAAATACTAGCCCTTCTTGATAGTTCAAAACCAATGTCACATTGTGTAGTAACTTGAATTAAGGTTTTCAATCTTTATTTGTATTTTTCTTCTAAATAAAGAACAAAAATACATGATTTGTTGAGACTACAGCTTGACAACATGTGTTTTGTTATGAACAGTTGTGGAGATTAGCATGAATTTCATGATAGGCTATATATCAGATAAATCTCCAGTTGCCAAGTATTTTCGATATATTTATATAGATAGATATCTAAACACTGTTATATAAAACAAATATGCACACATAACGTTTGTATTATCTGTACATGCTCTATTTATTACTTATATGATTGGTATATATACTTCCCTGTAGAGTACTAAAAACTGAAACTGCCAAATTGTGTTAAACAAAACAAAGGTTTTACTGCTGAACAATGGATGACATGATAAATTTATACTTCTTAAATTATATATAACAGATTACAGATTTTATTAAATGATAATAATTTTTGATAGACATATTAAATAATGGTAACAGTGATATATCAAAGATACATATACATAAACAATATTAAAAGTCATAATTTATTAACATTAGCTTCAAGTTATTATTATTATTCAATAGATATAGCATAATTCTGATAAACTGCTAACCATTCCTTTTTAACTTTTTAATTGTAACTTTTCATAAATGGGGATTATATGAGTCCATTCAATAATTTTAAATTCAAATTATCAGTACAAATTTGTGTACTCTTGAGAGAATTCTCAAAGTTGTAAAAACAATGACAAAGTTCTTTTATTGATTATAATTAAATTGTTTTCAGAGCAATGACTTGACTATTGTTATCGTTTTATTGATGTATTCTCTTTAGGTCCAGAAATTATCTGTAAATTATATTGGAACATGATCACAATTTATGAAGACCCACAGAAAATTAATGCTTTGGTATATTAATAACACTAACTATAATATTGTATTCCTTATATTACAAAAGTGATAGTACATGTAAAGTTATTATTATGTGTTATATTTAAGAAGACGTCAAAAAAATTAAATTATATAAAACTGCAATATAGAATAAAAAATGGGAACTTTTATTTTGGATGATTTTACTTATGACCACATATCTAGAAACCAATTAGATAACGGAAGAAAATTTGTTTCATCATCAAGAGTCTTTGCACTAGAACAATCACTAGCAAACAACAAGTATTTTACAAATGGAAGCTAGGCTGTTGCAATATCTCATAATTCCACAAGTCTTTCTGTGTATTGGATACTTGTAGACTTCCCACATAACACAGGCACAGAATGCAACAATATATCATTGTATTATCAGACACCAAACTATAAACACTAAAACCTCTTGTATTAATTTCACATTGGAGTATGGACTTCTGGTACCATAGAAATAGCCACTATAATATATATATAATTATACAACTTATACTAATCAACTCTACAACAATAACAATATAATGTTAAGGAGAACAAAGTTCAATGTCCCCATTAAAATTTGTAGAAAAATGTCAAGTAACGGAAGGAATTAGGAACAAGTAGAAAATATGAAAACTTTAAGTATATCATTAGATCTGATAGCAGAAATGACATTAATGAATATACCAAAAGAAAAACACTGTCTTGACATCTTGATAGTATGAATGAACAAATGATTATAAATAGTCTATATTATGAAGTAACTAATTGTAACAGATAATTATAATATCAACTAACTTGTTATATTGTGTCCCATTCACTACTATATTTGACTATGTATATTATGTCAATGTTATTAGTCCATTAATGAACACCTCTCAATATATGATATATCTGGCAGCAGCTGTGATGACTCTATACATCATGATGACATGGTAAGTGAGGTCTAGTAGAGATGAGTCTTATGTATTAAATAAAAGAGAAAAACTCATTCAATACTCTGAAATGAAGGAAGTTATATGAAACTGAGTAGTTACTAATATATATCATTAAAATTAGTTAGTGTATATTAGACTTATTGTATATGTCCTTTTGTGCTGTGAGATATTTCTTTGTTCTATTATACATGTTGTTAACATAATAATTTCTGTCTCTTTTAAATTCTTGTCATGTCAAACATAATATATCATCATCAACATCATTGATTCTCCACTTACAACAAGTACCAAAGTTAATAGCAGTATTAACTCAACGTTGGTCACCTAATGCTTTCATTGTCTCCTTTAAAGTATGTCTATTCCATTGATATTATATGATATTAGTCTGTTACTAGTTAGAAACTGATGAGAGTATTGTAGTTAGTAGAACTAGAAAAGCTCTGACAAAATATGGACATTAAGTAAGTTTATAAACTATAGATATTGTTTTAGAGTATCCTTTAAATTGTCTTTTACAGCTAGGTTGATCAGTTATATAAATAGTTTACTGTACTGTGTTCATTGCTACCAATCATTTTAAGTAGTTACCATTAAATAATACTAACTTAATAATTATTAATAGGAATGTATATGTGTAAATTAACTATGATCTCTTCTATAGGTTGTAGTTGATAATACACTAGTACAAAGGAAAGAGAAAATGATTATTGTTGAAAGAGATGAACTTAATGAAGAAGTACTTTGTCTCTCTGTAGATGAGAAAGAGAAGAGTGTGGTTTTTTAAAGGAAATTAATATTTTATTTTTGTTGTGAACATAAACAATATTAAAGTAAAATTACATAACAAAGTCAACATATAATGTTGTCAGTAATAATTACTATTTATTTATATCTTATAAATTCTTATACATTTTAGTTTTGTACTTACACATGTACATGTACATTGTATTATCTTGAAAATTAATAAAGGGTTAAAATTGAACCTGCCTCATGGCGGGTAGTAGGGCGTTGCTACTAGAGTTAGTGTCCTCAGTCTCTCTCATCTATGTACCTCACACTGGGACATAGAAGAAAATAGAATGTATAGACTTAGTTAATAGAAATGAACACTTTAAGGTAAGTGTAATATAAACAAAATTGAACATCAAAACTAGTCACAAGTTATTTTGAGCTAATCATTTTATTAGTATAATATGTCTAGAGTGAAATATTGAACCTGATATGTCAGTTTGAATGTGAATGTAGTTTATTTCAAGTAGTCATCCAACATACTTAACATTGGCTTAAGTTAATGTTAATGAAGTATGTAATTATCATGTAAAGTTTGTCATTATACTGTGTTTATTAACATTGTACTTTGGATAGTAATTTCATTTATTTTGTTACCTTATTATTTTACATTTCTCTTTTATTTACTTCAAGTCTTTATATGTAGGACTGCAATAGTGACAATTGTAAAAGTGAGTGTGCAGTCTCCATTCAGAAAAGGCAGAAAATATTGAGAGTGTTGTCATACCAACTGTAAAAAAGGATGTGGTGACTTTACCTAGAATATAAAAGCGGGTGTGGTGAATACAACCAGAATATTGAGAAGAAAGAGTTATTGCTGGTAAGTTAAGGTTTGAAGTTGTCTATAATAGTCATTTTTACAATTACTCTATATATAGGAGTGTTGTCATAGCAACTGTAAAAAGGGTGTGGTGACTATTCCCAAAATATTAGGAAGAAAGTGTTATTGCTGGTAAGGTAAGCTAAGGTTTAAAGTTGTCTATAATAGTCATTTTATAACTATTTTATGCATAGGAGTGTTGTCGTGGTAACTGTAAAGGGTGTTGTGACGTTACCCAGAATATTAGGAAGAGTTATTGCTGGTAAGTTAAGGTTTGAAGTTGTCTATAATAGTCATTTTTATAATTATTCTATATATAAGAGTGTCGTCATAGTAACTGTAAAAGTGGGTGTGGTGACTTTTCCCAAAATATTAGGAAGAAAAGTTATTGCTAGTAAGCTCAGTTTTGAAGCTGTCTGTGGTGGTCATTTTTATAATTATTCTATATATAGGAGCATTGTCGTAACAACTGTAAAGTGGGTGTGGTGACTTTTTCCAAATATTAGGAAGAAAGAGTTATTACTAGTAAGTTAAAGTTTGAAATTGTCTATAATAGTCATTTTATAACTATTTTATGCTTGGGAGTGTTGTCGTGGTAACTTTAAATGGATGTTATGACATTACCCAGAATATTAGGAAGAAAGAGTTATTGCTGGTAATTTAAAGTTTGAAGTTGTCTATAATAGTCATTTTTATAACTATTTTATACATAGGAGTGTTGTGGTGGTAACTGTAAATGTGTGTTGTGACATTACCCAGAATATTAGGAAGAAAGAGTTATTCTTGGTAAGTCAAGTTTTAAAGTTGTCTTTGATGGTTACTTTTATAATTCTTTTATATATAGGAGTGTTGTCGCGGCAACTGTAAAAATGGGTGTGGTGACATTACTTAGAATATTAGGAACAAATAGTTATTATTGCTGGTAAGTTAAGGTTTGAAGTTATATATAATAGTCATTTTTATAATTATTCTATATATAAGAGTGTCGTCGTAGTAACTGTAAAAGTGGATGTAGTGACTTTTCCCAAAATATTAGGAAGAAAGTTGTTGCTGGTAAGTTAAAGTTTAAAGTTGTCTCTAATTTTCATTTTTATAACTATTCTATATGCAGGACTGTTGTCGTGGCAACTATAAAAGTTGGTGTGATGACTAAATCCAGAATATTAGGAAGAAAGAATTATTGCTGGTAAGTTCAAGTTTGAAGTTTTCTCTAATAGGCATTTTTATAATTATTCTATATATAGGAGTGTCATCGTAGCAACTGTAAAGTGGGTGTGGTGACTTTTTCCAAAATAGTAGGAAGAAAGAGTTATTGCTGGTAAGCTAAGGTTTGAAGTTGTCTGTGACAGTCATTTAAATAACTATTTTATGCATAGGAGTGTTGTCGTGGCAAATGTAAAAGTGGGTGTGGTGACTAAATCCAAAATAGTAGGAAGAAAGAGTTATTGCTTGTAAATTAAGGTTTAAAGTTGTCTGTAATACTCATTTCAATGACTATTTTATGCATAGGACTGTTGTCGTGGCAACTGTAAAAGTGGGTGTGGTGACTAAATTCAGAATATTGGGAAGAAAGAGTTATTACTGGTAAGTTAAATTTTGAAGTTGTCTCTAATAGACATTCTTATAACTATTTTATGTATAGGAGTGTTGTCATGGTAACTTTAAAATGGGTGTTGTGATTTTCCCAAAATATTAGGAAGAAAGAGTTATTGCTAGTTAGTTAAGTTTTAAAGTTGTCTGTGATGGTTATTTTTATAATTATTTTATATATATGAGTGTTGTCATGGCAACTGTAAAATAGGTGTGGTGACTAAATCCAAAATATTAGTAAGAAAGAGTTACTGCTGGTGAGTTAAGGTTTAAAGTTGTGTATAATAGTCATTTTTATAACTATTTTATACATAGGAGTGTTGTTGTGGTAACTGTAAATGGGTGTGATGACATTACCTAGAATATTAGGAAGAAAGTTATTGCTGGTAAGTTAAGTTTTAAAGTTGTCTGTGATGGTTATTTTTATAATTATTTTATATACAGGAGTGTTTTTGTGGGAACTGTAAAAGTAGGTGTGGTGACTAAATCCAGAATATTAGGAAGAAAGAGTTATTCCTGGTAAGTTAAAGTTTGAAGTTGTCTGTAATAGTGATTACATTTGCGAAATCTTGTTCTTGTAAGTCTCAACCCCTAGTCAGCTCTCTTTCTGTTTCCTCCTCACTACTTCTTCCCTCCTCTAGTACTAACCTCACCACTCTTCCATTATTGTATCCAATACCCCAAGTCTCCATCCCCCATCTTCTGGCATACCCATTACACTTTACCACTGATACTTCCTCGTCCTTTTCCTCTGCTGCTTCTGCATCTCCTCTACCTTTTCATTCTAATCAATCTCCTCCTACTACTTTACCCTCTTCCACTGCCAGCACTCCATCACTCTCACTAAATTATTCGACTGCTCCTCTTGCTATTATCACTGCTGCTCCTACTATTATCACTGCTGTCCCTTCTATAACCACTCCCTCTTCCTCTGCTACCTCTCTGCCTAAATCCTCACAGCATCCTTTTTAGCCAAATATCATCATCGTCCTTCATGAAAACCTCCACTCCTTCCTCCACACTTTTTTTATGTCACTAAACAAACTCCCACCTTCCATTTCTTCCTACTCAATCAAGTCTTCAATCCATTGTACCACTTCCTCCCCCACTGCCAAGTCTTGAGCTCAGCTTACCAACATGTCATCCTTCCCCAAATCTCCTACCCAATTTACCTCTACCTCCTCCTGCCTCATCATTTCATCACAATGCTCCATTACTCCCTTCTTCAAATCACCAACCCAACCTACTCTTACATCATCCTCATCCAAGTCTTCAACCCAATTTACCTTCTCTTCCACTTCCTTCTACTCTTTAATCCAGTCAACCACTTCTTTTGCCTCCACCTTTTTCTCTATATACCTCCTCCTTTTTCTCAACCCCTCCTCCTACTACCTCCTCAACATTCAACTCTTTATCCCAATGTCTCTTTACTCACAAGGTTGTCACCCTTCACCTCTCTCTCTTCTTTCTCCCAATCATCAGCTTTTTCTTCCTGTTCTATCAAACCTTCTATCAACTTTGCTTGTCCCATTCCTCTGTCCTACTGCTTCCAACTCACATCGTCAAACTCAATAAAGATCTATTTTAATGCTCACAGTATTCTTCTTAAACTAGATGAAATCTCTGCTCTCTGCTCTGTCCTCAATACTGATCTGCATTGTGGAATCTTGGCTATCTGCTGATATTCCCAATCCTGATATTGATCTGGCTAATTACATCTTATTCCATCATGATTGTAACCGCCATGGTGATGGTATTTCTGTTTTTGTAAAAAATCACTTTATTGTTTCTGAAGTTTATGTTTCTCCTAAAATTGAATTCCTCTTCTATCTATTAAGCTTAATCATTGCTCCTTTTCAATTGACACTTACTACCAACCTCCATCCTCGTCTGATGATCTGGATCTCTTATTTGATGACCTCACATCCCTTAATCCTTTTTTTTTCTAATCTTATACTTTTAGGTGATTTTAATATTAATTTTTACTCTACTTTATCCTCCATGACCAAACTGGATGTCATCATATCTGATACTTTCAACCTTTATCAAATCGTTAATACTCCCACTCATTTTTCTCACACTGATACATCTTTCACTATTGATTTTGTTTTTCTTCTATCTAACATTGACACTCCTCCTTGTAGTATTCTTCCTCCTGTCTTTTATTCAGACCATTTCGCTATTCTTTTCTCCCTTCCCACTGATTCGTTAACAGTCCCTACCCCTACCCTTCTTGTAAGGTCTGGCTATACCATCTTGCTGACTTTGAGCGTGCTAATGCTCTCCTCAGCTCCATTGACTGGAAAGAATTACTCCCCTTGTCAGATCCTAACGCTTTGTGGGCCATATTTAAAGAACTTTTCCTCCACATTATGACCACCACTGTTCCTAGCAAACTTGTGTACCACCCTACCAACTGTTATTATCCTTGGATCAACTCCTCATTCCTTAACCATGTCAAAAAAAAGAAACTCAACCTTCTCTTTTGCTAAAAGATCTGGTTCTCCTTCTCTTTGGGCCAAATACCATTCCTATCACAACAAGACTTTAGCTTACCTCAGGCACCTAAAATCCAAATTCTTTTATAATTTACTCACTTCTCCCTCACTACGGTCTTTTTGGTCTGCTGTTAAATGCATTTGCTCTAAACCTGTCTCCATTCCCTCCCTTATCTATAATGGTTCTCCTGTTACTTCATCCTATTCTAAAGAAGATGTCCTAAGTCAATACTTCTCCTTTTGCTTCAACATGTCAACTGCCTCTTTACCTCCTCTGGCTCTTTCCCTTATTTTCAACTCCTCCCTCTCAACAGGTATATTTCCTTCAGATTGGAAAAACTTTAATATTGTACCTATCCCCAAATCAAAAATTCTTCTTCATTCCCTTCAGACTATTGCCCAATCTCTCTACTTTCACTCCCAAGTAAGATTTTGGAATGTCACGTCTTTAACTATCTATACAAATTTTGTTCTGCTCACAATATCCTTTCAAATTGTCAGTTTGGTTTTTGACCAGGATTCTCGACTAAAACTGATATTATCTATTGTCAATTCTTGGTTTTTTTACTGGATCGCAAAAATGTAGTCTGCAGCTTTCTTCAATCTCACTAAAGCATTTGATTCAGTTCCTCACAAGCCCCTACTTGACTCCTTATCTTCGCTCGACCTTCCTCATCTTCTTTTATCTTGGCTCCATAGCTATCTGCAAGGACGTACCCAACAAGTAATCATAAATGGTTCTCTATCTTTTAAATCTCAAGTCACCTCTGTTGTGCCCCAAGGTTCCATTCTCAGGCCTCTCTCATTCATCATCTATATAAATGACATTGCTAAACTGTTCCTCCTCTCTTCAGCCACCCTCAATCTTTATGCTGATAACATCCTTCTCTCACAAGAAATTTTTTCTACAACCTCAATGTCCACTGTTCAATCCAACATCAATTTTATATCATGTGGATTACCTCTCATCATGTTACCATCAACTCCAAAAAAAAAAACAAATACATGATTGTCTCTCGTAAGTCTCCCTCCTTTCTAACCTCCCTCTCTCCTCTTTTCTTAGACAGTTCTCAACTTGAACGAGTCAATTCTTTTAAATACTTTGGTATTATTACCACCTCTAATTTATCATGATCTCTCTTTACATCCAATATGTCCGTGCTAAAGCTCGTGAAACTATTGGAATCATCTACTGTAACTTCTATAAGCATGCTTCTCATACTCTTCTCTCACTCTGTATCACTCTATTGTCATTTCCTATTATTCCTATTGCTCCTCTGTTTGGGACCCACCAGTATCTTCCACTAATGCTGAAATTCTTGAGAAAACCCAACACTTTGCTTTAGAAATGTGCTCTTGTAAATGGGACAATGATTACTCATCTCTTCTCTCAGGTTTTAACCTTCTGACCTTCTCAAATTATGTCTTCTCTATAAAATCACTAACAACCTCCTCTACTTTCCCTCCACTATTTTCATTCGCAAACCTCTGCCAAGTTATGCTTCTTGTCACTTTGATCCTCTCACTTTTACTATCCCTTTTTCTCAATCATCTGCCTCACAAAACTCATTTTTTGTTTGTTCTCTCTGTGAAACTCACTTCCTTATCACGTAAAATGTAGCTTGTTTTTAATCATTTTTAAATCTAAATTAAATATGCTTCTTTACAAACCATCAACTCACCATCAACTCACCCTCAGTTATCACACTAAAACCTATCATATACCATCAGTCACTTATTTTATCTCTGTATTATTAACGATACTATATCCTGTACTTTAATACCTTAATTCTGTATTAATTATTGTTCTATTCATTTTGTGCCCTTTAAACTAGCAGTTGCTATTGGGCACTCATCAATAAAGACAAATATGTTTGGAATTAAGAAATATAATTGTGTGTTTCCAATTCAATTGAGTGACATATCAAAAATGGCAATACATTTCATGAATCAGTTTCAGCTATAATCCCTCCTATTTAAAGTATACACTTTAACATTACAAGTATTAGTTTAAGGTAATAGTGAGTGACATTATTTTTTAATACCATTATTCACATATTATACATAATTTATATATATTATACTTCATAAAATAGTTTTAGAAACTATAAGTGGCCAGAGACTTCTTCAGAGGATCCACTCAGACACTTATGTAACTGGAATTGGTTCACTGTAAACTGGTTCAATTGGCAGCTTAACTATATATCAATGTTAAAATAGATGGTTGTTTAACTGATTCATAATTGTTTCAACAACAATATATACTGCTGAATTAGTGAGTATCTTCTATAACTGAGTGAGATATGAGTTGTAAGCTACATTAATGAGAGTGCTGTGTCAGAGCATGTATTTAAGACTCAACACATATCAACTTGTCAGAAGTGATAATGTTGGACTACTGCCCTAACCTCTGGACTAGAAAATATCTAGAGTCTTGACACATAAAATCATTGATAAATACTTTGCTGGGTCCTTCCTACTTACAATCTTTTGTAGACCATCATGGAAGGACTGAGAATTAACGGTAACCCTAAAAAAATTGGTAGCTTCCTCGCTCATATCCTTAACAAACAAACTGATACTTATCTTTATTATAGGAAAATCAACCAGAATCTAAGAAATCTTACATTAACTATAGAAGAAGACACCAGTGTTGTTGCTAAAGTATCTGGTTTCTAACTGGCTTGTCTTTATTATTCCAGCTGTAAATCCAGCTTTTGAGATTTAAGTTTTATTGCATAATATAATAAGTTGGACATTTAACAGAATGTTTATTCTGTAGTTCATGTACATTTTTAAAATACTTCATTTGTTCCCACTTTATCCATTTAGCAACCAGAAAACGACATTAAATTCATCTTCTGAAATGAATTTAATTCTTCTCCCCGGTTCCTAGAGAAATGTTGTATTCTTGTGCTAAACTTTGTTTTTCATTTAAAGGGATTACCTTCTTTTCAACGTTTTTTCACAAAATTCGAGCCACAACCATGATACAGGTCTCAAAGTGATAGTTTTTATTTAAACGTATAACTAAATTTTGTAAAAGAATTGTACAAATGACTATTTGAAAAGTTATCATCTTGGACACACTCAAAAATAAACTAGGAGAGTTGGAGAAGCTCTTGATAAAGATTTTCATGTGAACAATCCGTTTGAACTTGAAACTAAAAGGCACAGACTGGTACTTTAAGGACATATTGGAATGAACAAAAGTGTTAGTCTTATTCTGAACTCTTTAATCCAAAAGACATTAAAATGTAAAAATCTAGTTAATTAGCCATCTCCATAACCACATAAGAAAACATTGAACTTGATTCTGTTCATTTGTGGCTTTGAGTACTTTTCAATTCAACTAATACTAGCTAGACATTGTAGAAGAAGTTGTTTAACATTGAAACTACAAACATATGAATCAGATACTTCATTATTACTAGTTTTATAAGTGACTTTGCATTGTATAGTGTGTAAAGAAGACCTTTAGAAATATTGATGATAAGAAAAAGCAACATGGAGTGTGGTACCAAAGAACAAAGAACTACATGAAACTTTGGTGACCTCCACAATCTCTGAAGTAGATTGTAAATGTTTGATCAAAGAAAGATGGTACTGTCTTAACATTGTTCTGATGAAGTGGCTCTTTCACAAAGTAATGGACAGTTACAATATTGGTTTTATGGTTCATTTATCCAGCATAAATGTATCCTATTAAGTGTGAATGTAATAATGCATAATGTTGAAAAGACAGAGCTAACAATATCATACACAACAATGCCATAAAAAACATATTGCTATGGTGTATTCCTTCGTTTTTTATAGTCTTTTAGTGCTTCTTTATCATATCTTATAATTTGTTGTTAAAAACCAACACTAAAAAGGACTAAGTCTATTGTGATTAAAAATTTGATCCTTTGTCTGAAGACTGCTATAAGCTATGTCTTGGTTTCTTCTCATTAACCAATGCTAGCACATCTTTTGGGACAGCATTAAAAACTGAGCCAAAAACAGAAACACTATCACTGACTGAGTGTAGACATTATAATGCTGTGCTGTTCTTGAGCTGACAAATAGATCATCTACTTATCACAACTTTATAAATTATAGTCTTCAGTTTTATTTGTGTGAGGCCTTTTAATACTGAAATGTTTGTGTTGAATTATTTTTTGTGAATTAGAAAATGTGCAAATAAAGTCTACATTACATTGGTATAGTCTCCAGTAAATATTCTGCAATGACATCTTATTGTTGTGGAGACCAACTTAATCTGTCATATTTTTCTTGAGTACCTAAATAATGGTAAAATGCCCCACACATGAACACTAGTATATACTTATCTATGCTGACATAAATTGTAAATTCAATGTTTTAATTTATTATATTAAAGGAAAGCATCATTTAATTTAACTTTTGAACAGAGAAATGGTATTTTGATCGTAACAACCTCCACATGGTTTGAAAGCCAAGTAATTCATTTGATGTATTGCTCTCTTCATACTAAAAATATAATAGCATCATATTAACAAATTTTCTTAATTTTAACTTCTATTGCCCTTCTCATAACATGAAGTGAAGTGTACATTACTCCTCGTCCATTCCTTCTCTACCCTCAAAATTGAAATCTTGTAAGCCTAAAAAGCAATTAAATGTTTAACTTACAAATGTCTAGGATTAACAGGTATTGTTGTTATTTATATAATCATACTCATCCAACTGATACATGGTGAATTTTTTGTCTCCAATACTTCTCAGTTATTTCTATATATCCAATAATTGATTCAATTTAATCATGTAGCTACTATCTATCACTTTTCAATATTTACTTAGTGTGATGCTCGTTAGAACTTAGACACTGTGTAGGAAGAATGATCTGAAGCAATCTTTTATCCAAGTCACTAACTTTCCTACCAATATATTTATAAATGAGAGAATATTAGTATGCATTGGAAAATAATGATCATGTGTAAACTACATAGAACTTTTTCATTATATTAAGAGTATTACTAGATATGTACATCATATTTACCATTCTTCTTTGTTGTATACTGAGTCAAATCACAGTGTTGCTATCTTATTTACTACACCAAGAAGCACAAAATGCATATAAACAACTGTATTGCATTGAATATATCAAAACTTAAAAAAACTTGGGATCGTATGTAAGAGTGAATACCCAAATACCTTCAAAACCACAAACAGCCTATAACATATTGTCTAATAACTGTATTAGATTACAAAAAATAACTTACTTCACTAGCATCCAGAGCTTTTAAAGCATCTCTGAAATGATCCTGATGTTCTCTCATTTTGACATCTTCTGATATGCAATACATGAGCTTTACTACTTTCAACAGTAACCAGTAATAGTTCACAAACATTTACAGTATATTGGCCTCTTTAAAATGTTAGTGATTTTATGGACTTTTCAACCAACACGTTTTGTAGGAAACTCGGAAAAAGTTCCTTCATTTAAACAGCTGTGTAAGTGGTCTCTCATATTTCGTTGCTCAAACGTATATCTGCCTGGACCATCTCTCATAGCAATTACTGACACAGAAGCCAGAGTTAAGAGACCACAATCAGATGAACAACCTGTGACTGGCAATACCTATGACTTTAAAGATAAAACGAAACTTAGTAAGTGAAAACAGATAAGACTGACATACCAGATGTTGATTTCTCTATGAGTGGGTGGCAAAATAACAATTGCAGCAATTCGTCTTCAAAGTGATGAACTCAATGCAAGTGGTAAGCTGTCATAAATATCAACAAATCCAAGGTCACTTCCACATATGGAGATACTCACCTATGACCATATCCTGTATGTAACACTTGAACAAATAGAGACCTTTGAATATCAAATGCTAGAGTTTGTGAAAGATTGATATTTTGTTATCCATTGCAGAGACAAAAAGATATTGCTATAACTCTTTGTGATGCATTTACAATGGTATCATTCAACCTCTCCCAATATATAACAGAATATTTTCATTAGACTTTGATAGTTTCTGTACCCACATACACTCTGCTTTTATTGTGTCTTGTAGAGCATCAACAAGTCCTATCAATCTGTTCATTGTTATTTGCTACTTTTTAAGATTTGCTAGTTTAGCCTTCAGTCACATCTTTATAGCAAGACTTTTGGCATGTTTTGTGAAAACTGTGATGATGAAGTGATAGGTACAGAACTAAGAGGCTGAGATGGTAAAGAGGGTCGCACAGTGACAGGTAAAAATCACAGGTTGTGACAATGAAGAAGATTGCGACAAATACGTTACAGGTACAGAAATAAGAGGTTGAGATGGTACTAAGTGATGGGTGAAGAATTTAGAGGTGAAGATGGTAAAGAAGGTGGTAATATAGGAGAAATAGCAGGGGGTGGTTATATAGTAATAGAAAAGTGAATAAGTGTGAATGATTGAAATTTATAATTTATAGTAAAAATATTATTTTGAACATGAGTCTTGAACATCAGAGTGATTATCTAGGCCTAATGATGATGGAGATTTAGAAGAATTGTCAGGATCAAGTGGCTTTGGAACACCATAATGATTTAATAATGAAATATGTCAATTGTCTAACTGATATGGTGATGGAAGTATATGTGAGTGATAATAAGGATTAGAAGGTGATAGGAGATTGCTATAGAATTTGGTGAATTTGGACGTGTATAATGGACTTTCAAATGGGCACCATAGATTCATTTAATAATCTTACCACTCTCAACACTTTTGAGTGAAAAAAAACATTTGCCAACGTCTTTTAGAACTTCATGTGATCCTAGCCATTTGTGTTCCATACAACCTTCCTTCCACTTTTGGTGTAAGAAATCCTTTTCAAAAACTTTGACTCCAACTTCAAACTTTGGTGGAATTGAATATTTTTGATTATATTGTTTTTTATTTTTGCTGTGCTACTTCTTTATTTTTCTCACACTCTCAAGTAAGACTTTTCTTTGAGTAGTTAGAGTATCAACAATGACTATAGCAACCTCCGGTATAAAATAATAATAATTAATGGAAGGCTGAGATAACTGTAATTATACAGATTAATCATTACTCTTATTATCTGTTTCTATTTTTAGCAGTATCAGTGAATAAAACACTAACACACAGATGTGTTTGTTAGATATTCATTTAAGAGTTCATTCCCTTCTTTCTTCTCTGTTTTAACATCAATTGATATAACAGCTCTTCTACCAAACATGAGTTCAAATGGTGTATACAGAGAGGATTCATGCTTGTATGTGTTATATGTAAATACACATGTCTTTAAATATAAATTCCATCAATCTTTGTTGTTATGAGTAAAGTTCGTCAAAATTTGTTCAAGAGTTTGATTCCATTTTTCATCCAATCTATTTACCTATCCAAATTACACATAATAGTGTGTATTAAGAGACTGACTACAATACCTGTGGATGATATGGTGTGATATAGTGTCGTTTTATGCCTAGAAGTTTAAAGATCTTTGTCAAGTTGGCATCTAAACACTCTGCCTTGATCAGTTGTCAAGACTTTAGGAATACCCATTCTCATTTAAATCTGTGGCAAATATGAATTATATGAATATTATATATAAGTTTATTTAAACAATGATCATTACATTGAATAAACTTTCAGTGACACCTTGGCCACATTTACTAAGCAAGGGAATAGCCTCTGCCCATTTTGTAAAATGTTCTGACACAGTGAGAATAAAACGATTCCTAAATGTTAGAAACATTGTGCTGACAACGTTACTTGCTACATGGTACCATGGAGAATATATATAGTGGTATCAGATAAAGTTCACTGTTAGTGGTAATTGGGTTTTTGTTCATCCTCTGACATTCATTAGAGGTAACAACCTACATGTGTTAATATAAAACATCACTAAATTATAAACAAACTTACCATTTCTTTGGCATATACCATCTGAAGATAAAATTATATTCAACTTAGCCTCAACTTCCTTGTGAAGAGTCAATAGATGATGAATCAGTTTAATTGTTTTCTCCACCACAAAATATTAACAAAAGATAGTCTTTAATATTGATCTTTTATTGATATGTAACATACATACATAATATGTTATGTACTTTAGTATAATGTTAGAACACGGTATTTTGTTAAATTAAGAAAACTTCGTTTATAGCAAAAAAACATACCAATTTTGTTTAGATAGAGAGTAATTAAATTTCTTTAAAATTAAATTCTTAGATAGCTATTGTTTTGGAATGTTAGTTGCATGCACTTTCATTCTATTGCAAGACTATTTACTCCTGGTGATGTTTATTGTTTCCATGCCATACCAACCTTACTACTGTAGCAAGAGTTATTCAGCACTTTATATTATATTATTCCATAATTATTCTCTAATTCATATATTATATTATCTAAAACAAATGACACACAAGTTTACTGCTATTTAAAAATCATTTTCATGATACCTTGATATTAAATTTAACAGAAAAGTGTGTGGGTGTACCTAGAATGTTTGATGACAAGAACGTATATATCAAATAAATCGATCAAAGGACATAATGTATGTAGCTTAAACAATGAAACACAAATCACACTGGAAAATTAAATATGTTTCCAGTATGTTGTCCTCTAAGAAACGTATAGGAAACATATATAATAAATTTCTCTATATGTTTTTGTTTTGGAAATTTGTAATTTTTATTATGTTTCCAATATTAAAATACTCCACAATTCCAAAGGTTAGAAACAAATGTTTTCATTGATAATTAATTATATATACTTCAAAATTTATTATCAAGCAATAACAAAAATTTATAACTTTAAAGGAAAAAAGTAAAATCAATTATTTATGGTCTTCAAGAAATTAAGGGACTCACAACTAGTACTGTCTCGTCATTGATAGTGTAAGTGCAAGAAAGAGCTATCCCAAGAATGTTTTCTATTGGTACAAACTGGTTGTCTGCATGTACAGAACTCAAAAGTTGAGTTACAATACACCTCATTAGGTTTACCAAAGTAATGACATGATGGCTGTTCTCTCTCGCAGCAAAAATCAGTCTCTTTAACGGAATCATCACTAGATGAATCAGACAAACTGATAGAAGAGCTATCATCATTGTGCTTCTGGGGTTGTGATACATTACACCAGATTCCTGAGTGACAGTATAATCGTCGATGCTGCTTGTAAGTTTTCAATGAGAGTCTTTTAAAACAATGTCCACAAAGCATGAAATTTGTAGTCTTAGACTGTCTTAATCTCTGAGACATTTTAGAACAAAGTAACCAACATACCTCTCTTCCACTGTTGCAGTGATCATGTGATAACGTAGCCGTCTAGCCGAAAGTCGCGGGATCTCTATACAGTTTTATCTCGTTCTCTCTGGCTCTAGAAGTTAGAAGATGGCCTATTCTTTCCATCAGCATCAACCCAGTCCTAGCCATTTTGATCAACTCAATGATAATGACTATGATGAGTATCCTGAGAGCCTGTCATCGAGCTTATCTAACTGTCACAGTACTGAATGTGATGACTCAAGTCCTGTTGTAAATCCTCCTACACCTCCAAGAATAGCAGTGAACAGTCGATTGAACCTACTCTCTCGTTTTGAAGATGCCATTGGTCCATCTCAGTTACCTTCTTGGATAAATGCTAGCGCTTCTTTAAAAACAAAAGACAACAGTGTTAAAGCTAGTGCCAAAGTTACTACTAGTCAAAGCGAAACTGACAATACCACACTGGGTAAAGCTTCAACTGAAATAACACCCTACCATGCTAAAGCTAAGTCAGCATCAAGAATTCTTTTGAAATGTAATCAAAAAACTCAAGATAGTACTAAAGTTAAGGAATCTCCTGTTGTCCATAACTTCATTGATAATGAACAGACAGGTAAATGATAAAATTGTACACTTTTATGTTATATTTTAGTTGCAATGGAAAAAATTTTCCAAGAAATTAAAAATTCAGAAGAAAGGTTACAGACACGTATTAAGGTCTTGGAAGGTAGATTTGGACAATGTCATGGTTTTACTACAAGAAGAAAGATTTCACCTCCTGAAGTAAGAGTAAGTATTTTGATCTGCTGAGGTAAAGTGAGAAATTTAACAGCTTTTATAATACAACCACATAGCTATTATACAATTTGTGGTCTATGGTAATCTCAATTTCTCCTTAGGCTTTTTAGTTGACTTAGGTATCATGATATGTTTATTCAGAAAGAATACTGTATACTATCCTTATGCTTTAGGGTTTGAAATGTTTTTTATATGGGGCTAAACTGGAAAATAAATATATTACAGTACTATATTATGTGTACTGTCAATTGATTGTGTATTTCTGAACAAACAGTACACTGTAATTTGTGTCAAGAATCTCAAGACATTTCCCTTCGTCCCATTATAAACTAATCGTAGGGTCGAAAAGTTGAAAGGTCTGCTCACTAGTCTAAACAATGATTAATTTTTACAGTGATAGGAAAATATAGTAATATTATTGTGACAATATTGTATGTATAACACTGTTAGTACATATGATCCACCCATACATCATGTTATAGTAACTTTTATTATCTAGGATTGTGTATGCAAAACATATTTAGCTTTATATGAAGATGAGAACCTTGAATGGAACTTTAGGTATGAATAACATGACCTCTACTTGTAACACTATCTTCTGTATACTTGTTGTAGTGAGAAAATAGGTGAGAAAGAAAATCAAATGATATTAAAGAAATTATAGGAGAAGTGAAATCTCATTCTCCTCGTGTAGCCACTTCAGTTATTAATGGTTAGTAATATTATCAACCTGAAAGATATATTGGCATATCTGTTGAAATTATGAATGTTAGGTATTATATAATGTGTGCATTATTAAGTATTTTATTAAATATGGTTGTACCATATTACTCACCATTATGATCCTTTTATAGATGCTACTAAAACTTACTTTCAAGTTGTCACACTAAGGCAAAACTCATAAATTCAGGAAAGTATTCTAATAAGTGTGAAAAACAGAGAAAAATAAACAGGATAACTAGAGTAAGTAGTTCATACCATTTAATTAATACTATTGTAATTTCCATTATAAGAAATGATATTAATAATGTTAGTGTAAATACCTATGACTTTTTCCTTTTATTTCAAACACTGTTTTTTAATAGAAGCTACAACAAAGACTTACTGAATATGATCGAATAGCTGGCCTATCTGATGCTACTAAAGCAAAGTGGAGAGTTTGTTTCACTGGTGATATGATGAGCTCAAAAGAGAGTGATGAAAATGAAGATTACCAATTTATTATTCCCACTTATCTTTGGAGAAGAAAAAATCTAACAAAATTACTGTATGCTTTGGACAAAAAATCTTCCAAAAATTGTTCAGTAAGAAGTAAGCATTATGACTTAAACTGGAGGAAGGCCTTCCTTCTGATAGACTGAAACCAGCTGGTTAATCAGAATGTGCTTTTCAGCATTGATTGCAATGACAGTGTTTATTCAATAATTAATTTTATGAGTCATTTATCTAATCATTTAAAAAGTTATGTTATGTAGTATATCATGTCATCAAGTACTGGTTTATTGAGAGTATTCTGATTATGTCATTTATTGTTTAAGTTATTTATGTGACAATGACATTATATTTAATTATTTATGATTTACATAATATTTCCTTTTTTTGAGGACATCATAAATGTACTTAATTTTGTAGTGATTACTTGATGTTTTTGGATTTGTTGTTTTTTTAAATAATTATTAAATTCAATGGAAACATTAAAGTTTCTTTAGTAAATACAAATAAAAATTTGGTGTTTTTAAGTGTTTCTATATAGTGGGAAACTTGCTCTTCACATGTGTTTCTTATGAAAAGAAATCTTTGTTTCCTTAGTTTGGAAACACCGAAAACATAACAGGATACTTGACATTTTCAAAACGTTTCCAGATGTTTCATGGTCCAGAAACATATTAATTTTCCCAGTGTCATCAGTAAGTTTGAAGACATGCTTGTTATCACTAGAAATTATAGATTATAGTGAACTTGTAATAAAATATAGAATAGTTGCTAACAATAAATCATAGACTCCAAGGTTTATTTTACATTATAACACTTGTTTTAGTAGAGCCTCCACCTCAAGTGGTCAAGCAATTTCATTTTTCACTTATTCAATCAGTTGATTGAGGAATGGAATTAGTGCCAATTAAAATAGGGACATGGTTAAAAAGAAACCACACAGAAGTTAACTAAAAATAATTCTACATCATTAAAATTAAAACTAGAGCAATCATAGGAAGCAAAACAAGGCACAAGATAAACTGCCACCACATGAAATTGCTTGTATCATTAAAGGTCATGTCTAGAGTGCCAGTAACATAATGTACTTTAATGTGAAATGATTATTATACACTAGACCTAAGCTAACATTAATAAAACAGATTTGGCAGGTAAATTCAATTATATTCAAATAAATCAATGTGTATTAAAAGTATCCACGTATGTTGACAGGATTGTTTATTTTCAAGATGAACAGATGTAGAATAACCACTGCATGTATACAATGTAATTAGAGTAGCACCATTTTTCAGTGTCATTACACATAATACATTGAGAGTAAAACTCTGGCTACATTATTAACTAACGCCAGTGAAAATATAAAACAATTTAGAGCAAATTATTAAGTGACTGTAAAAGAGTGCTGAAAATGTTAATAGTTATGTTTCAAAAGGAGACTGACTATTCCCTGTAGTCAGCCCCTCCATTAAATTAACAAGTTAACCTCTACATATAAGAGTTCCTTTAAGAAATTCTACAGCCAAAATTGTAGCAGTCATACCATCACTATTTTAGTAATGCAATCCAAGCTGACTTGTCTGAGCCTACATAAAATGGAAGGTCTGCAGATACTTTTTAATAAGCCTTACTTGTGGTCAAGAGTGATAATTTTTAATGAGGTATCACAGGGTCCACAAGCTGTACATTGTTACCTGTATACCTTCTAACCTAACATTTTTTTTATTCTCACAGATGAAAGCAAAAGCATTTGAAAGTTCACTGTCTATAGTAACTCTATATTCACCATTATATTACTCTGATCAAGAAGAGCTATGTCACAATACAAACTCTATAATTACTGTTGAACATAACCCAGACATTGTGTGTACAAGCAATCGACAGAATCATTCACAAGCAGTGTTAATATCACCCATAAACAGTCCAGCTATGCCTAAAAAGGCATTTAGTCATCAGAATATAGTACAAATCAAACTGTTGATAAATCTTCATATAGTGAGTATGAGGAAGCTTGTCTAAACTATACAGATAAGAGTAAACACTCAATCAGTTCAGATTTAGAGAATATTAATATAGAACTACATCCTGCACACAATTTAGATAACATAACAATATCTTCAGCATCATTTCCATTTAGACGTCATTCACTATCTAAAGTATCACCACTATCAACTGATAATCACGAACAAGGGTTCAGTCTAGAGAGAAGTGGCAATAACAAAACAAATTCACTGGTTCCATTTAGACGATATTCATTACCACTCCTCTCATTATCACCACAATATGAGCAACCAATGGAACAATCAATGATAGATCCTCACTTACTACACTCGTCTTCCTACAATCATCATACGATAGTTACAAGTGATGGTAGCCTAGACTATGAACTTAGATTAGAGGACAAAGATACCACTTGGCATACTCAAAATACTCAAGGCTACATTGCTGCTTTAGATTATAGAGAACAATATACCAAAATAAATCTTTTACCACATGACAAACTATATACAGTCATACGGACAAGTATAACAGTCTGGATGATATAACATACATAATCAGTGAACACTGTGACAATGGTATTTGATTTGAGGTATATATTTCCTATCTATTATATAGATATGTATTTACCTATCTAGAATTGATAATTCCATGAACACATGCAGATCTTTCTTATAACTATTCACCTTTGATGAACTAGCATCATATAGCCACTTGATGATGCATTGTAATGTTGTTTTAAATACAAAGAATACATTAATAAATCCCCTATAGTTACAATAGAATACATTATTATCAATATTAGCACATTATCTACCTATTTTCAGTGGCACCTCCTTTAGTAGTACACGTATAGTTTTAGCTATGATCAACTAAAGAATCTCAATCTTACAAAGTTACATTATCTTCAGAAGTTAAAGTATATTTTCAAACTCGAACATAGGAGTCCTTTATTGCTCATTTCAAGACTGTATGTATTTAACATCTACAATAGTGCCAGCAACCATTAAAAGTTTATTTTTACAAATATTTGTCATTTTACTTGCTTTTCTCTCCCAGGTTTGTTTTACATCTCTCCATCAACTCTTACAAATGTTTCTGCCTTTTTCCTAATTATTCTTATTCCAGTTGCACTGTCTCCATCCAGATTTTTTTTCTTTCTGACACATAAAGAAAAGCTTCATCAATTTGATTATCTCCTTTAGTCCTAATTTATTTTTATTTTGAGGTGTAGGTTCTAAGAAGCATTCCTAATCTTAAAAAAAGATAGATTGATAATTTCACTACGTAACAATGATTGCAAATTACAATTACATTGTAATTACTTAACTCCAGGGTTAGCAATAATATAAACAATATATCATTAATTTTGAGTATTGTTAATTACACCTCATACATCATCACTTATATCTTGTATGCAATAGCAAAATTCTGCTAATGAATTATTAAATGAACACAAAGCATATACCTTATATTTACAATTAGGGGACAGTTGCCCCTGCTTTTATCTGCTGCCACTAAGTATCAGTCATTTTGAAAAACTCTATTTGATATAATGTACTCACAGGTATGGTCGCTCTTTTGTTGCTGTGTTTGCTACAACATATATGTCCAATGGTCACAGTTGTTGTTTTTAAGTGAAATCTAATAATATTAGATATTTAATGGCATATATTATATGACCTGCCTCAGCTAAATGAATTATTATAGCTGAGGTATGTCATACCAGGAACCTTAGCTATAGTCTCACAAAGGACATGCAATCTTCTGTATATTTTGTAATATTAAAATCAATCAACATAAGTATTTGTGTATTTGTTGCTTTTTATCTAGTATCAGCAAACAGTTCTGCATCTAGCATCAGAAGGAGGTCACTGTGATATAGTAAAGCTATTGCTAAGCTCAAAATCAGATCCCACTATATACGATGAGGTCAGTGTATATTCTTTGTAGAGAATATACACAAGTAACAAGTAATGATCAAGGTTTCTGGCTATTATTTATAATACCATTAATCATAACCAACCAGTTGTCTAACCAGTAGTTTAATGTAATCAAGTAAGAAAGATCCTTACCTTGCTTGACCATTATTCCACTTACATTAGCCACAAAACAAATAATATGGCACAACCTTTATTTTTCATTGAATCCCATAACTTGCTGAAAAAAAAACTAAGCAACAAACCTGTTCTCACTTGTAGAGAAAGATATCTTGTCAGCCAATTGACAGCCATAGTGAATACAAAATACAATAGAAATAGATATGCTATGTGTGGTACAAGCAATTAATCTAATAAAGTCAACAGTTTAATTGCAATAACAACTCTTAACATTATGCCACTCGGTGTTCTTATTAGCAAGTAAACACTAAAGTTTCAGTAAAGTCTTAATACTTGTATGTACTGCAATATTTATTATTTGCATTACTATATATAGTAATATAAATAAGACATGTTATAGTACATATACAGTTGACTATGAACCGACAAACATTAAGAACTGTTGTATTATATAAATATATCCTTATTAGCTGGGGGATTCTACTCATATAAACAAACTACATGCACATATGACGTTCCTAAGATATTCTTTTCCATATGTACCTTGTACGTTTGTCATCATTGTCTACTACATCAGAAGCTTGTTTGCTTGGAAGATCCACTTTGTTTTCTTTACACTACAAAACAATGCCTTCATTTAAGTAGTGTAGATTTATATAATAAATTATGATTTATAATGTCAAAGATTTGCTGATGTAGTAATGATATAATGACGCTCCAATGGTACACTCACCATACAATTCACTTCTTTCTTATTATCAGTGATCTACAAGAGTGTAAATTATCTTGTATTTTATATGACTCTATCATTATCTTTGATGTCCATAATGCCTTAATCGTTTAACTATGTATTAGTTGACCAATGTCTTCATTAAAGTTATCTCTTTCTCTTTTCTTCTCTTTTTATGTGTAACTAAATGTTGCTGACAGTCTTCATCATTCTTCTTACTATACATGTGCATTTCTAGTTACACTCACTAAACAATCTTGCCAATAGCTATTACTGTAGAACAATTAGACACATAGCAGTAACAATGAGTTGGCCTGTCAAAGTCACAGTGTTAAACCTTTTGTTCTTTTCATTTTATCTTTATTTGTGTGCAGCAAGGAGACTGCCAATTTGTACTTTATACATATCAATATTTTCACCCTGGGTATTAGTTTAGATGTGAAACCTTCACAAATCCCCTATTAAACACATTTTCAGGCTTTCGACAGCGCTCACTATAAAAGCTGGTACATTCACTACATGTAGTGTTGCCCCAATATTAAGACTTCGTTTTTCTGGAGGTGATCTTTTGTGCAGCTGTTTCTTTCAGTTATATTAGTAATTTTCTTTAGTCTTCTTGCATTTCATTTCAGTGAGGTTCTCGATAAAGGTGTATTACAGTATCACCACAGGGACATTAATTATATGTGGTAATGAAGACTTCTATAGCCAAAGATAGGTTTTCTTTCAGTTTGGTAGTATCCAATTTACCATTCACAAAATATGGACTACATCATTAGTTCTGTCAACACTTAAGAAGTCAATTAACTTTCTCCAATATGAAAATTATAAAAAAGCAGTTCCATTTCTTTTGTCTTCTTTTGTTAAATCACATGTATGTTGAGCTGCATTCTTATCATCAGAATTTTGACTTTTACAGCACCTGCACAGAGTTTACCTGTTTTTTCAGTCTTGATAAAGTTATATGATGATATTTGTATGCAGAACAAATGGATACTTATTAATGTAGTCTGTATGTGTTATTAGAGATGTTTGAACCTGAATACTGAGGATTGAATATTAATAATTGGTTAATCCAGCACAGCAGCATCCCTGTTGAAGTTCACAATATCAGAGCCATTCTTGTATTGAATATAATCCAGTCCCTTCTAGAAGCTTCTATTCCAAAATACAAAAATTTAAAATGTAGTTAGAATTCTTATATTTACTCCTAACAGTCTGATATTATTCTATTGCCCTTAAAAGATAAGATGAGATACTTAGAAAAGCTACAGTCCAATTATCTCATGATTATTTTATAGTTGAAAGCAAACATTAGTACTAGAATACTTAAGTAGCTACAGACAATGTACAAGTCAGAGCACTTAACTATTCCCTTAAATATGACAATTTTTATCTGTTTATTGGGAATTGTCTACAACTACAACAAGACTAGTAATACGGGCTTGATTGGCTTGATATCAATATCACAAAAATTGGCCATGATAACAATAGTATTATCTCTCTATAATAACACATTACACCAAGCAGTTAGAGAAAATTTGACAGAAGCTATGTCCAAGCTTTGTAAAATAACTACATTCACTTTTGTTTAGCTCAAAACTAAAAAAGATGTTGCTTGCGTAAAACATAACTGTTAATCTTTGCAAGGCTTTTAGTTCTATAGCTATCATGGTTCAAACAGATTTATGAGAGTAAGAAAGAACATTATACCATCCATAAATAGACAGCACTGTTGACTATATGATTATTCCTCTCAAAACCACAATAACAATTATGTAAAATAGATATATCTGATAATTAACATGTGACTCTAAACTCGCCTTAATTACATGTGCAGCATGTCAGGTAATTAAAATAAAGTTAGCCATGAAAGCAAGATATTTCCTCTTATAATAACACATAATAGACACTAGCTATCAACGAAAATATGACTAATCAAATCATTATATTTCAATCATTAAAATCACTCTGTAACTGTTATATTATTTTCAATGATAATGAAATATATAGAACTAATTTGTATTATTAGTTATTAATTTTATTATTAAAATGGAATGAATACATTTTTAGAATAAGTATGGTATTTTCATTTTTATTATCTGTTCTTATTTTCTTGTTAAGAATCTCCTTGTATTCATAAGATAATAATAATATGGTTATAAAATATAAATTTGTTATTATAACAAATTATCTATTTCCATGTTCTGATCTAGACTTATGTTATATTTTTACTTCTTTTCCTTAGGATGGCAATAGTCTACTGCATTGTGCCTGCTCATGATCATGTGGTTGTATTCACTTCCGTCTAGATTTTGCCTCCTTAACTGGTAGTAAAGACACAATAGAATACCTACTAAATGATGTGAAGTTAAATTTATTGGCTGTAAACAACCATCAACAAATGCCATTAGAACTTATTCCACCAAATTTCAAAGACAGATTCCAATTGCTATGCCAAACTACTTCTTTGTGGAAAAGCAAATGCTGGTAAAAGCTCTTTAGCTACTGTTATATCTTATCATGCTGACAAGTGGTATCATGATATTGATCCAGAAAATTGTGTTGAAAGTGTTGTACTACAAACCACCGGAATTAATTACCAAAGCATTTGTAGTGGGGAAATAGGAAATATCATTATTTTTGATTTTGCTGGACCTGCAGAATATTACAGTAGCCATGCTGCAGTATGGGAAAATCTTTTGTCAAGGTCACCA
Source organism: Xestospongia muta (assembly GCA_963693285.1). Lineage (NCBI taxonomy): Eukaryota > Metazoa > Porifera > Demospongiae > Haplosclerida > Petrosiidae > Xestospongia > Xestospongia muta. The sequence goes on from OY848924.1 coordinate 4,367,629, forward strand.
GCTATCTTTGTAATTGTAAGCAATCTTACTGATGAGAAAGAGATAATAAAGAGGGACCTGTACCTCTGGTTTGATTTTATCAAGAATGTTACCACTAATTTAAGTGTCCTCAGTCAAGTTATCATTGTTGGAAGCCATATTGGTCTTTTGCCATGTGAAAATTATTATGAATCTTTTATTAATGAAATTGCAAGTAGAGCCATTCGTGATCAGAATTATACTGGTTTCTTGGCAATTGACTGCCATAGACCAGGAGGTAAAGGTTTCAATGAATTTATGACTAAACTAAAGGAGAGCTGTGAAGCTGTTATTGGCAGAAAAGAAAAAATAAGCTACTACTGTCATTGTCTACATGCTTTCCTTCAACAGCTTCAACTTGTTGCCATTAGCTTAGATGACCTCTGCTTAGGAATTGACAGTATGAATGAGCCATGTCTTTTGTCCGACTGATCAACTGTGTTTAAGTACTTGACCATTCTTGGAAAAAAGGGTCTTGTCTTACTTTTAAGAGATTGGTTAATTATCAACAAAAAAGCTCTCTTAACTGAGGTAAATGGTATTCTTTTTTATGAAAGCATTGATCATGTTTGTAAACCAGTTGCCTGTAATACTGGTATCATGCCAGTGTCCACATTAGCTAACTATTCCCCAATCACAATACAAAAATGCTAATTCACTTCTTAACAAGTCTACAATTTTGTCACCAAATCGATTCTTGTACTTCTGTTAATAATATCACAAACAATATACCATCCGAAGAACCTCCTGTAAATGAAGATGCCAAATACTTGTTTTTTTCCTGCACTTATTAAAGTAGAGAGACCCTTATCAATCTTCAATACAACAGATGGATTTGGTTGGTGTCTATGGTGTTCAAATCCCCAGTAATTTCTACCTACACAATTTCTCCATACACTACTTTGTCACTTGGCCTATACCTGTTGTCTTCCTTCTGACAGTACTGGTATTACTGAAGCCAATCATGAAGTCATGGAACTCTATTGTGATTGTACTATGTGGAAAAATGGCATTTATTGGAAAGATGGGAATTATATTGAAGCAATGGTGGAGGTTACTGAACACAATAGATGTGTTACAATTTTAGTTTCATACAGTAATTCCTTGGAAAGTTATGAAATCCGTACATTTCTCATTAAAGAAGTACTTAGTCTTAAAAACAAAATATGCTCGTGTGAATTCCAGGAGTTTGTTATTCCTCCTGGTGATGTGAATGATGTTCTTGACAAGGAGCAGATACATCATATACTCTATTCCCTCAGAAAAGTAGCCCTTGGAGTTATTACAAAATGTCCTATTGGTGATGCAAGCAATAAAATTCCCATGAGTGTTGATGTCAGATCTGTTGTTGGTGAAAAAGAACCTTACCTCTGCATTCCTCCCATTGTCATTGAGGCTCTCTTTACAGACAGCAGCAAGGAAATACCATTACCACATCACTACATCCAAAATATAGCAAAAGCATGTAAGGAGATGATGCCATTGGTATCTGATGACTCTCATCTCTCAATGAGGGAATGTCTGAACCGATTTAGCATTTTTACTGGCTGTAATCCTTTGATAACTTAATGATTTTATAAATGTTAAGTTATTTGGATTTTGTACATAGACTATGTCCTTTCAACCTATTAGAGAGGAAGAGATACAACATCTAGCCCAAATTGTTTTTTGTATTGCAAAGAAAGGTATTTAGTCATACCTATCCTTCTTAACATTTACAATAGACTCATGATGTTGATGCTTAAATTTTTAGCGTTGACGTAGTTAATAGTTGTGATGGTCATAATATTTAAACAATAGCATTAACCTGCTTTTATGTCATATCTGATTTATCATACTATTATTTATGTCTCAGTTTTTGTGACAAACAGAAAGATTAGTATCTTGTTAGTGATTTTACAATTGTTTCCTTTTTCTGACTGACATAGCAATAAATATTAATAGTATTATATTATTACAATTGCTCACATACCATATATGTTTTAATGTATATACTAATTATACCTAAAAGCTATGCAAATATTGACAAGTAATACTTGTTTTATGACTTTGTATAAGAAGATTAGCATATAACATATTCAAATTTCACAAAGTTCACTTCATATTGTATAGAACATACTAAGGAATCAGGTACTGCTAATAAAACTGAAGGCTATAATACTAAAGAGTTACCCATAGAACGTCAGGTATGATTTATCCTCTTATGTAGTAGATCATGTTAATTGAAGTCACTCACAAAGTAAGTTCATTAATGATGAAATATAGACAATTGTTACATCATTAATTTTGCTTAATGTAAACATTAAATACTATTCATCTCATCTACTTTCATTTAACTCAACAGCAACAACAGAGATAGATGGACAAATGGATTTGCTATGTATCACATTTTAATTGTCATGTTTACCAATGCATTCAGAGAGACAGATGTCACCTCCTCCTCCTCATACCTATTCAAGTGACATAATATATGAGGTGTACATATATTATATTTCTTAAAATTGCAATAATTATTATATATATACTTTATCTTGTGTTTTTTTTTTGGTTTTTTTGTTTGTTTAGACTTTAGAAGAACCAGTACAAGATGACCAGGTAAGACTTAGTACAGACATTTATTTGTAGACATATAATTATTTTATTATTTGGTATTTATCATATTTAATAACAAACACATTGAACATTTTATTGTTGTCATGTTATTATTCCTTTATTGTAGTAAGCTCTGATATTATTAGATGATATAGAATAGACTGGAACTGGAGTACCTGAGGTTTCTATCATTCCATCCACTCATCTATTTATCAATCCATTCATCCATCCATCTATAACCAATCATCCATCCACTTATCACTATTAAGAAACTTGTAATATCTTAACCTAAAAGCTATGCAAATATTGACAAGTAATACTTGTTTTATGACTTTGTATAAGAAGATTAGCATATAACATATTCAAATTTCACAAAGTTCACTTCATATTGTATAGAACATACTAAGGAATCAGGTACTGCTAATAAAACTGAAGGCTATAATACTAAAGAGTTACCCATAGAACGTCAGGTATGATTTATCCTCTTATGTAGTAGATCATGTTAATTGAAGTCACTCACAAAGTAAGTTCATTAATGATGAAATATAGACAATTGTTACATCATTAATTTTGCTTAATGTAAACATTAAATACTATTCATCTCATCTACTTTCATTTAACTCAACAGCAACAACAGAGATAGATGGACAAATGGATTTGCTATGTATCACATTTTAATTGTCATGTTTACCAATGCATTCAGAGAGACAGATGTCACCTCCTCCTCCTCATACCTATTCAAGTGACATAATATATGAGGTGTACATATATTATATTTCTTAAAATTGCAATAATTATTATATATATACTTTATCTTGTGTTTTTTTTTTGGTTTTTTTGTTTGTTTAGACTTTAGAAGAACCAGTACAAGATGACCAGGTAAGACTTAGTACAGACATTTATTTGTAGACATATAATTATTTTATTATTTGGTATTTATCATATTTAATAACAAACACATTGAACATTTTATTGTTGTCATGTTATTATTCCTTTATTGTAGTAAGCTCTGATATTATTAGATGATATAGAATAGACTGGAACTGGAGTACCTGAGGTTTCTATCATTCCATCCACTCATCTATTTATCAATCCATTCATCCATCCATCTATAACCAATCATCCATCCACTTATCACTATTAAGAAACTTGTAATATCTTAACAGATTAACATCCTTCACAGACAAACATATCAAATGTACAGATTTTCACTATCCTCTGATGATGATGATTGTGAGATAACATTTGAATCAGAAACTGACTTTGGAAGTAACTTTTCTTATTTAGTATTGTCATTGTGTTATTGTCTGTTGTTATATTATTGTGTTATGTTGTTGTTTGTTGTTGTATTGTTGTTTTGTATTCCATTGTTTACAGTTATTTGTTGTTTTCAATTAATACCTGACAAACTATTAGAACCTATATAATTGAGGGTGCTAGTCAACTTGTCAGTGTTTTAAATATCCATTATACCAATTGTTCAATCATTTGTTCTCTTTTTGTACATTAGAGGAAACTGGTGAGAGTGATGGTAAGAAATGAGCTAGTGTTGTTCTTATGACATGTGATAGACATGATGTGTGATAGACAGAACAAAGAGATACATTATATTTAAGAAACAAATAGAGTCACTTGCAGGTCCATGAAGTTCACTAAACGATACATACTCTCTCTCTCCCCACATACACATCCAATACATTCAATCTGGTGGTGATATTATCATTACACAAGTCATGTTTAATAGATCATATGTACCTACACAATATACTGTACTTGATGGAGTATAATACAAAGACACTGTTAAAGTTAGTTTTACATAATTAGTCGTGTTAAATTAATCATACTATTACCTTAACTATTATATATTTGTCAGACTGTTTCTCTCACAAGGCATGGTAGTCATCTTGCTATATAGACATTCCTCATTTAGACCTTCCATTGTCCATTTATTGTATCTTCACTTCTTGACTTAATGGATATCAGTAGTACAGGAGACATTATTGTCAGTGATAAAATAAAACCTATATTAGAGAAATATAAACAAGTAAGTATAATAATTGACTGAACACTACAACAACATTATTATTAAACAAGGTTCAATTTGTTTCTAAATATTGTGCTAAGCTATATGACCACACCCATATCATGTTAATACAGTTTTTCTCAGCATATTTCAAATTCCATACACTATTATTGTGAATCTCAAACACTATAATTACATGTACATCTATAAGTACCACATACATAATTAGAATGTAATCATTTTAATTGCTGGTGTTAGTGACTTGGTGAAGGTTTTCTCGAGTTTTTTTATTTTCTTGCACGTTTGGTTTTATGAAGATCTATTATACTGTTGATTCCAAAGCAATTTTGGATTGACGCTTGACTTGTGAGCTATTTTCTCTTAGAATTTGAAGTGAGTCAAATGTTTTACTTAACAAACAAGGTCTTAAAGAACTGCTACTTAACAAGTGTCACATCAAGCTTAAACATATGTCACATCTAATGTGGTAAAGTGTTGTCAATTGCTGTACCTGTGGTATAGATCCAGTATAACTTGCATATTTTTATAAATGTTATGATATTACATCAGTTTGAAACAACCTCTTTTGCCAATTTTCTTGAGCATATTTTCATACATATAGTAGCAGTGATCACTTCCACTATGTATGAAAAACTGCTGAATAAATATAAGGCTAACAAACATTATGTATCATACTATAGCTGTGGTAAGGGCTCTGTACTTTAGTGCTTTTCATTTTATTAGCATTCTATGACATTGTTATTTCTCTTATTCTAGATGAAGTCAACTAACTTGTTATATTGTGTCCCATTCACTACTATATTTGACTATGTACATTATCTCAATGTTATTAGTCCATTAATGAACACCTCTCAATATATGATATATCTGGCAGCAGCTGTGTCTGACTTCTTCATCCATCCTGATGACATGGTATGTAAAGACCTTCCTTTTAAGTAGTGTTTGTGATAACTTAGCATATTATAATAATTTAGATTAGATCTTATTAGAATTCTCTCTAGCTCTAGACTCATTTCAAAGGTAGGAGCTATACTTAACTAGAGTATTTGTTTATAAAAGACATTTGATTATATATGTCATAATATGAAAACAAGTAGAGTTACCTGTACTTTGAACCTACTATTATTGTATTTAGTGAAAAATAATTTTGATTAGCTTCCATAATTAATATACATATAATAGTAAAATTCTTTAACATGTATACAATAGATATATACTAACATCAGAAGAGGAATTTGAGATTCACTGTTGTGTATATAAACATAATCTTTTTTATATTCTTGTCAGGTTGAACATAAGATACCATCATCAACATCATTGAGTCTTCATTTACAACAAGTACCAAAGTTAATAGCAGTATTAACTCAACATTGGTCACCTAATGCTTTCATTGTCTCCTTTAAAGTATGTGTATTCCATTGATATTATATGATATTAGTCTGTTACTAGTTAGAAACTGATGAGAGTATTGTAGTTAGTAGAACTAGAAAAGCTCTGACAAAATATGGACATCAAGTAAGTCAGTAAAATAAAAAAATAGAAAAATAGAAAAATATATGTTATGTGCCTTTTAGTAAAGTTGTCACCTAAGCATATAGTTTATACATACAATATGACCTAGTGTATGTACATGTATGTAGTCAGCTTATGACAGTCAATGTTAGTGAGACATTTCAGTGTGATCATTTCTACTGCTGAAAAGATATTAAGAGTGCTTATTGAGAAATGTCATTTTAAGTTGTTGGGAATTGTGTTAATATATTTAGACTAGATCACAATAAAGTAGTCATGTGACATACCAGTATAATGAATCACAAACAGTTATAAATAGTTCTTGTTATAGACTATGATAGTACTTGTCTTAAGGCAGAATTTACCAACATGTGTCCCAAGAGCTCTACCTGACATTTTACTCAATTACTTAGGAGTTTTATGCTCCTACCCCTTACATATTTTCTCATTATGCACTTATGGACATATCCAATGTTCCATTATCCTTGTGTGGATGATACAGTAATGATGATTGATAAGTAACTACATGCGTCTTTCCTTCATATGTTCATGATCTACATTGACATACAAATAATATGACCACTATACTTCTCTATAATAGGTTGTAGTTGCTAATACACTAGTACAAAGGAAAGAGAAAGTGACTGTTGTTGAAAGAGATGAACTTAATGAAGAAGTACTTTGTCTCTCTGTAGAAGAGAAAGAAAAGGGTGTGGTCATTGAAGAAAAATTGATATCTTATTTGTGTCGTGTACATATACAACATTCAACTGATGTACATGACATGTTACATACATTTAATGTTTTATTATGAATAGCCAGACTTGATATTGTTATTACCTTTGGAAAAATTTTACTTTTATTAATTTTTATTATATGGATTTGTTATACCAAGTTGTCAATATGATTTAAGATAATGTTAGGATTTACAAAGCAGGATGAAGTGTGATGATATAGTTGGTACAGAATAATTGAGATCTGATTTTAATATTTGTAACTTATTTGTGAAATGGGACCACTAAACACCTCAAAAAACAGTTTTCAATACATACAGTTATAATGAGTAGTTGCGCATATTTAACAACTGTATGAATCAGAATTTTTTTTTGAGGTTAACAGTGGTCCTATTTCACAAATCAGCTCACAAATTTTTGTGAGGAGTGGTTCCTATTGCAAATCAGATTACAATTAATCATGTTATTGTGGAGTATTGTATTGATAGAATGCACAGGTCATTGTTGTCATTTGAATGTGGCTCTTATTTTCAATGTCTTTATAAGGTTTGGTATCATTATTATGCTTGTATATTGCTGATGGTCACTCTTGTAGTATATAAAAGATATGCATATATAATAAGAGAGAAATATATGATTATACATATCTGATCAGTCTTTGTCTTCACAGATGATGTTAGTTTGTGCTTACTTTATACATTGGTGGAAGAACAAGGAAGAACAAGGAAAAATATAATTTCCCTCCACTTGTTCTCTTTGAAGTAACTGCCACTTGAGCTTAAATCTTGCTGTTCATTTATACATTTTAAAATGATGTTAAAACAACACTAGCAACATTCATAGTAAATATGCTTTTGCGTGTTATATAGATATATATTTGTTCCATTTTATCCCATTATCATTATTGGATGAATTCCCTTCATTAGCTTATACTATTGAGTGCATTATTTATATATTGTGATCATTAGCAAAGGTCTATTTTGTTTGCTGAGAGCAATAAATATTGCAAGTTTTAAACATTTAACCAGAACTCATTAACTACTCACATAAATATGTATAGTACTACAATATATAGATTTTTCTCTCATATTTATATTAGTAATCCTCTGCAGTATTTTGATATAACAGTGATTATAGCAATATGACTGCCAGTATTCTGTACAGACTAAATACAGTCAGATATAGAACTTCAAAAGGTAATATTGTATTATTATATTAGCACACAATTCATTCATATTCAAAATGCCCTTTTTCTTCTTGTAGCATATAATAAAACTTATTGCACAAATCTTGAATGACATCTATTTTGTCAAGATATTCTCCAGTTAAAGCTAACTTTCATTGATACTTGTATGGTGAAAGCTTTAGATCTGATATTTAGTTCAGAGTAATTAAGGAAGAACAAAGAACTATAGACCTAGTACAGTAGAGTCAGCTCTTTGAGCTAGTAAATAATTTCCAAAGGACTTTAGTAAATGAGTGTTTATTGTTAGCATTGTTACCTCAGGAACTAGAATCATTCAATAGATTATAAATAGTATTATAAATTTAGCAATTATATTTTATAAAAAAGCAGCAATCAAAACATCAAAAACTAATGGCAAAATTTTCTTGGCAATTAAAGTGTGTATAAACTAACGTAACTATAATAATGAAATATATAAAGCAATAAATGTCAAAATTAAAGGAAGGGAGGGACTGCACACTAATTAAGTAAGTGGAGTTAAGCCTGTAGTAAAAAGAAAAACATAACAGTATGTTGCTTGAATATAACATTATTTAAAACAAGCAATTACATTATAAAATATTATGTATATATACTATAAAATAACAGTCATACTAGAGTTTACAATATAATCTCTTACTTTCCAGTTGACATTTCATTCTTGTGCCAATATCTCTTAATGTATGGTTCTGGCTCAAAAGGAAATCACAGATAGCTTTTAAAAAATCAATTCCTTTTTCCTTGACCTGTCGTTGAAGTTCATCAACTATTTTGTCTGCTTTGTCATAAGCATCACCACTCATACTTTGTACATCTTTTTTAAAATCTGATGATATCAATCTAGCAGTAAGGAGCCGGATAATAATGCGAAGGAGGTTAACTTCAATGGCATCACAAATATCAGCATAATAATCCAAAAATATTTCTGATGGCTCACAAGTCCCTACACAATATAGCAAGAAAAGGAAACATAACTGAGTTAAAGGTTGTTTAGTAAACACAAAAATAATTAGTGAATTTTGATATCAACAAGCAAGCAAACAACATTTATCAACATAAATAAACTACTTAATATCACTATGTCAACTATAACAACATAGACTGTACAGGCAGGCATAATTAATTAGTTCATGTCATCACATATATTATATACAGTGGTTACTATTGTGTCTTACATTACCTTGATGTGTACCATGATGACTAGGGAGAGTTTCTTCTTTGGGTTCATTTGAAAGTTCTTGTTGCTGTTGAGTAGAGTATAAGTATGTGATAAATAGTATTTTATGTTTACAATAGGAAAATTTGATGATGTAACCATTGTCTATTATATCATAAGTAACTGAATTTGTGAATGATCAACATTAACATGATCTATAAGATAAGAGGATAAATCATACCTGATGTTCCATAGGTAACTTGTCAGTATTACATCCTTCAGTTGTATTAGCAGTACATGATTCCTTAGCATGTTCTATATGATATAATGTGAACCTTATAAAATGTGACATGTTATATACAAATCGTATACAAAGTCATAATACAAGCTTTAATAGTTGCATAGCCTTTAACTATAACTAGAGTGTACATTAAAACATATATGGTGTATGAGCAATTACAAAAACATACATTCAATCCTAATTGCTATGTGAGTTATATTTCACTAAAAACTGCTAAAATATATTTACAATTTTGTTCAATAGAAAAGTGAGGCATAGATAATATTATGGTAACTTAAGTCAGGCAAGACCTACAGAGCAGGTTAATACTATAATTTTAATATTGTGACTATTATATAATTAACTGAATCAAGTCTAAAATATTTATGTAGCAATATGATGAGTCTATTGTATATTTACTTGGAGCTATCTGTTCTTTAGAACTTTCTTCTTTCAATGACTGGTATATTTCCATAGCTAGGGATTTGTTGTTAACAAGTGGTCCCTTTAGAAGATCTAGAATTGTGATCCATGTGACAGGAGCACATCCACCTTGACCATTCATGTCCAACCAGTGCTGAATAACGTCACCAAGTCGTGTTTGATTTCCAAGGGTAGATTGAGCTAAACTTTGAAGATTATTATAACTCACTCCAAGCCCATCTCCAATTTCACGCCATGAAGCATTAATACAGGCTAGTTGAATTAAAACTTCACGTCTAGTAGGTTTGACATCTAAAAGGAAATTAAATTGAACAATTGTTAAGAATGATTCTATTAACTTACATAATTTAGGAAAGGGACTAAAATCATCAGTGGATGTACATCCATTTGACTTTTGATTACCTGTAACATGATATTAAATTAAACAATAAAAGCTGCACAAATATTTCTAATAGGCAGTAGTATAGAATCAAAGAAATGCTACTGTATTTCAAATTATGAGCAACAAAGCAATACTAACACACACACACAAATAAACAAATTATAAATCAGGACATATGAAGTCAAAATAACACCTGTCAATGTAATTGGTTTTCTACTAAAAGCTGTATTATTCTTTACATAATTACTATATAACAGGTATGTACAAAGTAAACATTACATGTCTCTATTGTTATCACTTATTACAATGGGTACATGAATATCAAACATACCTGATATATCATATGTACTTGATAATTGTATCTGTTTATCAGGATTAGTGGTGATAGATTCTATAAACAGTAATAAGTAAATGTTACACAGGACAGGTATGATAACCAACCTTTCTTTGTAATATAAACAACATCTTCGGGCAAACATTGTAACTCTTCCTCTCTAATAGGTCTAGAGGATATAGTCTATGTACAAAATCCAAACAATTAAAACTTATTAAATTATTAACTTACCAAAGGGTTACGACCAGTAAAAATGCTAAATTGATTAAGACATTTCCTCACTGAAAGATGAGTGCAATGAGATGATAGTGGCATTATCTCCCTACATGCTGCCTCTACATGTCGGATGTAGTGATGTGGTAATAGTACGTCCTTGTTGCTGTCTGTAAATAGAGCCTGAATGACAATTGGGGCAATCCAGAGGTAAGGTTCTTTTTCACCAACAACAGATCTGACATCAACTCTTTCAGCAGTTTTATTGTTTGCATCACCAATAGGACATTTGGTAATAACTCCAAGGGCTACTTTTCTGAGAGAATAGATTATACGATGTCTCTGCTCCTTGTCAACAACATCATTCATACTACCAGGAGGAATAACAAATTGCTGCACTTCACACGAGCATATCTTGTTCTTAAGACTAAGTACTTCTTTAATGAGAGATGTACGTATCTCATAACTTTTCAACGAACTACTGTGTGAAACTAGAATTGTAACACATCTATTGTGTTCAGTAACTTCCACCATTGCTTCAATATCATTCTCATCTTTCCAATATATGCCATTTTTCCACATAGTACAATCACGATAGAGTTCCTTGACTTCACGATTTGTTTCGGTAATACCAGTGTTATCAGGAGGAAGACAACGAGTATAGGCCAAGTGACGAAGTAGTGTATGGAGGAATCGTGTAGGTAGAAATTGCTGAGGATCTGGACACCATAAACACCAACCAAATCCATCTGTTGTTTGAAAGATTGGTAAGGGCCTCTCTTCCTTAATAAGTGCAGGAAAAAACAAGTATTTGGCATCTTCATTTACAGGAGGTTCTTCAGATGGTATATTGTTTGTGATGTTATTAACAGAACGAGAATTGATTTGGTGACAGAATTGTAGACTTGTTAAGAAGTGTACTAGCATTTTTGTATTGTGGTTGGGAAATAGTTTAGCTAATGTGGACACTGGCATGATACCAGTGTTACTGGCAACTGGTTTACGAACATGATCAATGCTTTCATTGAAAACAATACCATTTACCTCAGTTAAGAGAGCTTTTTTGTCGATAATTAACCAGTCTCCTAAAAATAAGACAAGACCCTTTTCTCCAAGAATGGTCAAAAACATCAACACAGTCGATCGGTCTGACAAAAGGCATGGCTCATTCATGTTATCAATTCTTGAGCAGAGGTCATCTAAGCTAATGGCAACAAGTTGAAGCTGTTGAAGGAAAGCATGTAGACAATGACAGTGGTAGCTTATTTTATCTTCTCTGTCAATAACAGCTTCACAGCTCTTCTTTAGTGTAGTCATACATTCTTCAACACCTTTACCTCCCGGTCTATGGCAGTCCATTGCCAGGAAACCAGCATAATTCTGATCACGAATGGCACTACTTGCAATTTCATTAATAAAAGATTTGTAATCATTTCCACGTGGCAATAGATCAATATGGCTTCCAACAATAAGGACTTGACTAGGAATACTTAAATTAGTGCTAACATTCTCAATAAAATTAAACCAGAAGTACAGGTCCCTCTTTATTATCTCTCTCTCATCAGTAAGATTGCTTACAATTACAAAGACAGCTGGTGACCTCAACAAAAGAGTTTCCAATACTGCAGCATGGCTACTATAATATTCTGCATGTCCAGCAAAATCCAAAAGTACGATGTTTCCTATTTCCCTACTACGAATGCTGTGGTAGTCAATTCCGGTGGTTTGTAATACAACACCTTCAATACATTCTTCTGGATCAATGTCATGATACCACTTGTCAGCACGATAAGATATAACAGCAGCTAAAGAGCTTTTACCAGCATTTGTTTTTCCACAAAGGAATAGTTTGGCATATGACTCTACTGGATACTCTATATTATGTGGAAGAAATGGTTGAAACAACTTTAGTAACTGGAATCTGTCTATAAGATTTGGTGGAAAAAGCTCTAACGGTATTTGATGATGGTTGTTTACAGCCAGTGGATTTAACTTTACATCATTTAGCAGGTATTGTATTGTGTTCTTACTACCAGTTGCGGAGGTAAAATGTGATCGGAAAAAAATTCTACCACATGAGCAGGCACAATGCAAGAGAGTATTGCCATACTAGAGAAAGAAATAAATACATAACACATAGGTCTAGATGAGAACATGGAGCAAGATAATTTGCTATAATATTTTATTTTATAATGATGTCATTATTAATATCTCATGGATACAAGATTCTTAACAAGAAGGTGAGAAAGATAATAAGATATTAAAACTGAAAACATTAATAACACAAAATAGTTCTATCTATATTCTTATCATAGACAATAATATAACAGTTACATATTGAGTATAATGACAGAAAGATAATGATGCTTTGATTAGTCATACTTCCATTGAGTGCTAGTGTTATCATGTGTTATTATAAGATATTGTATCTTGTCTTCATGGCTAGTTTGTTTTAATTACCTGACATGTTGCACATGTCAGGTGGTCTTAGGATTGTTTAGGGTCACATGTTAATTAACAGGAATGTCTATTTTACATAACTGCTTTTGTGTATTTGAGAATAACAATCATGTAGTCAAAGGGCACTGTCTATTTATATATTGCACATTGTTCTTTCTTACACTTACAATTCTGTTTGAACCATGATAGCTATAAAACTGGAATGTTTGAAAAGATTATTTTTAAACAAATATACTCATTTTCAAAGTAAAACCTAGATGAAAAGATTATTTGATTTCAAGGGAAACCTAGCAAATTTACAAGTTATAGAAAGAAACTAATCACAACATATTGATATGTCCACCTCAGAAAGTATTTATCACATGTGCTCTAGAGGGAGGGGGACATTATGAGGTCGTCTGTCATTCAGTCAATACAGTCAGAGTAGTTGAAGAGGACACTTTTCTGGGAAACGTGGAAGCTGAGATAGCAGTAATGAAAAGAGAAAAACATCCATGGTAAGTGACTATCTCATTAAATAGTCTAAATCTATGTTTTAGGATCAACACAGGAACAGATATAACTTTGTTAAGATTATTAATAAGACTAACTAAAGTTTTGCTCATGCTGTCTACACATATATAATGTGGCCCAAATTGTAGCTGTTTTCATTGAACAGTTTCTAGGAATCATGGAATATAAAAAAAGTTGTCAAGGAAGAGATGTAAGATATGAAAGGATTGGACAAAGCCTTAGTGGGACATCCAACAATACAGGCACTGAACCTAGTAACATGTGTGTACAAGGTGAAGAAAGACTGCAGAGAACACACTGTCATTATATCCTGAAATATTCAAAGGACTGAGTAAATTAACAGGTAACTATACAATAAGGTAAAGATAATGTCCAGCCCTGTACAATGTTTGATACAAATTTCCAACAGTACTGTACAAACTAGTTTAATTACTTGTAGAAATGATCCCACCAATTACTACACATTAGAGAACCAATATTTATATCCAAATACTAATTGATGTGAATACATGTGCTAGATATATGACAAAGTATGTAACAAAAGGTGAACTATCTTAAAAGCTCATTATCATCAATTTTTAATCCTGTATTAATCACCATGGTGACAACAACGCTACTTATAAAGCATTACAAGGTGCAATGTTATGTTGTGTTGACAAACATGATTACAGTACTCAAGAAACAGTATATCTGCTACTCCATCTACTGCTGGTAAGTTGTACTACAATTTTGTAATAATCTTCTAATAAACAAAACAAAATCTTCCAAGGAAACAAGCTTCTTATGTAATAGACAATAATGACAACCTTGCAAGGTACAGATGGCAATAGAATATTTTAGGAACATATGTACATATACTTTGTTTATATGAGCTAGTACATTCCCAACCAATAACAATATGTGATATGTTTATATCATACAACAGTTCACAATACTTGTGGGTTCACTGTCAACTGTATGTACTACAACATGTCTTGTTTACATTACTATATATAGTAATGTGAAAAATAAACATTGTACTACATACAAGTATTGAGACATAACTGAATCCTTAGCATTTACTCACTAATATGACAATGAGGGATATAGTGCTGAGAATTCTTATTACAATTAAACTGAGATTATATTATATTACTTGCTTAGA
Source organism: Xestospongia muta (assembly GCA_963693285.1). Taxonomy (NCBI): domain Eukaryota; kingdom Metazoa; phylum Porifera; class Demospongiae; order Haplosclerida; family Petrosiidae; genus Xestospongia; species Xestospongia muta. The sequence continues at coordinate 4,382,680 of OY848924.1, forward strand.
CCACACAGTGCATTAAGTATTTCTTTTGTATATTTGTATTCACTATGGTTAATAAGATGTCTTTCTTCACTATCTATAGTGAGAACAGGTTTGTCACTGTGTTAATTTTACAGCAGGTTGTGGCATTGTGATAATCACAAAGGTTGTGGTATATTATTTGCTATAGTAACAGTTGCTATGGTGACACAGATGCTGTTTATATAGTGATTATTGCTATGGTAACAAATACACTGATGCTGTAGTAAATTATGAGCTGTTGTTATTTCTATCGATTATATGATTTCTTGGATTTTGTGATTTCATGTGTACCATTGGTATTGAAATTCATACATTTTTCATGATGATTGATGAATACATATGAATTGAACATCTAGTATGTTTTGGTATTGTTTTTGACAAATTTAGAATAGCTCGGCAATAAATGTTTTTCTGGCAAAATATGTATAATATGACCACAGTGACTAAACTCTATACTTTTCGGTAGAAATTATTTTTTACAAACTGATTTGTCTTGTAATACAAATTACTGTGACTTACTTTATCCTTAGTGTTGACATCAGCTTGTCCAACTTCAATTAGCAATTTTACTGTGTCAGCATGATCATTCTCTGCTGCAAGATGTGCAGGTGTACATCCATTCTAGAAACATAAGAGACAAAGTTATTTAATTACAAAATAACATAAACTATTAGACAGTAAACTATATAGTCAATGGAACCAGTCATCAGTATATATCATCATAATAATTCTATTACTTTGTATAATACAAGAAGTAACCCTACAACATACTCTACATATTCAATACAAACTACTAATAGCAGCTAACATTGATAAACAAACTGTAGTAGTAACATATTCTCTTTATTAGCTCTATCTCATTCCATGATGTCACTATATGACATTATTATTGAGACACTAAACAAGCTAACATATTAATATACACAAATTCTATATTAAAGAAAACAATACAAACTCATGAACAATACCACATCATAAACCACACCCCTTGATTTCTAAAGAATTATGATATCATATTTTGCACACTTATTTAAGGAAACAACCACACATGTTGTACTTAGAAATTTGAAATAAAATGTATTTGGTTGTTACGCATCAAACTTGGCACTGGATGTTTTACCAAATTTGGTATCCTAGTACAATATAGCAGGTTGTGGCATTGTGATTAAAAATAATAACAAAGGTTGTGGTATATTATTTGCTATAGTAACAGTTGCTATGGTTACACAGATGCTGTTTATATAGTGATTATTGCTATGGTAACAAATACACTGATGCTGTAGTAAATTATGAGCTGTTGTTATTTCTATGGATTATATGATTTCTTGGATTTTGTGATTTCATGTGTACCATTGGTATTGAAATTCATACATTTTTCATGATGATTGATGAATACATATGAATTGAACATCTAGTATGTTTTGGTATTGTTTTTGACAAATTTAGAATAGCTCGGCAATAAATGTTTTTCTGTCAAAATATGTATAATATGACCACAGTGACTAAACTCTATACTTTTTGGTAGAAATTATTTTTTACAAACTGATATGTCTTGTAATACAAATTACTGTGACTTACTTTATCCTTAGTGTTGACATCAGCTTGTCCAACTTCAATTAGCAATTTTACTGTGTCAGCATGATCATTCTCTGCTGCAATATGTGCAGGCGTACATCCATTCTAGAAACATAAGAGACAAAGTTATTTAATTACAAAATAACATAAACTATTAGACAGTAAACTATATAGTCAATGGAACCAGTCATCAGTACATATCATCATAATAATTCTATTACTTTGTATAATACAAGAAGTAACCCTACAACATACTCTACATATTCAATACAAACTACTAATAGCAGCTAACATTGATAAACAAACTGTAGTAGTAACATATTCTCTTTATTAGCTCTATCTCATTCCATGATGTCACTATATGACATTATTATTGAGACACTAAACAAGCTAACATATTAATATACACAAATTCTATATTAAAGAAAACAATACAAACTCATGAACAATACCACATCATAAACCACACCCCTTGATTTCTAAAGAATTATGATATCATATTTTGCACACTTATTTAAGGAAACAACCACACATGTTGTACTTAGAAATTTGAAATAAAATGTATGTGGTTGCTACGTGTCAAACTTGGCACTGGATGCTTTACCAAATTTGGTATCCTAGTACAATATAGCATGTTGTGGCATTGTGATTAAAAATAATAAAAAAGGTTGTGGTATATTATTTGCTATAGTAACAGTTGCTATGGTGACACAGATGCTGTTTATATAGTGATTATTGCTATGGTAACAAATACACTGATGCTGTAGTAAATTATGAGCTGTTGTTATTTCTATCGATTATATGATTTCTTGGATTTTGTGATTTCATGTGTACCATTGGTATTGAAATTCATACATTTTTCATGATGATTGATAAATACATATGAATTGAACATCTAGTATGTTTTGGTATTGTTTTTGACAAATTTAGAATAGCTCGGCAATAAATGTTTTTCTGGCAAACTATGTATGATATGACCACAGTGACTAAACTCTATACTTTTTGGTAGAAATTATTTTTTACAAACTGATATGTCTTGTAATACAAATTACTGTGACTTACTTCATCCTTAGTGTTGACATCAGCTTGTCCAACTTCAATTAGCAATTTTATTGTGTCAGCATGACCATTCTCTGCTGCATAATGTGCAGGTGTACGTCCAAACTAGAAACATAAGAGACAAAGTTATTTAATTACAAAATAACATAAACTATTAGACAGTAAACTAACATCAACTTGAAGGAGCGTCAAACTCCCTTAACCAACTCCCTTAACTAACTCCCTTAACCAACTGTTGTCAAATCAAGGCTTAGAACATATGTCCATATATGGACATAACAGCTAATGGTTTTGAATTTTAATAGCTTCTGGGCTGTAACATCTTAGTTAGGTGTGCTTTAAATAGATAAATTTAAGAGAAGTCAAGAAGATGCCCAAGCGTCCTTCTGAAGACACGGAAGTCCCTGCTACACGAAAATGGCAGCTGACTCTGTAAATAGACCCATGAATGGCTAGATAGATGGGGCATTTCAGGCTTACTGGAAGCCCAAGATGTAAGAACTTTAAAACTAGAAGAAAGCTACAATATAGCAATGTTGTATCTGTATTCAGTGTATAAAATAACTACTACATCAAAAAAGAATTTTTGTCATGGCAAACCTGGGACTTGTATTATGGCTTTAAGAACTTATGTGCTGATTTCACTTCTGCTCATCCAGTACGTCTCAATGGTAGTGCAATTGAGACTTACTTTAGCCAGGTCAAGCATGCCACAACAGGCCATATAGTCAGGTCAAGCATGCCATATCAGGCCAATTATCATCAGTGAACTAAGCCATTCCCAGAGGTGCTGTAATAACTGAGACGAAGTATTCATAGCAAGCTGAGGCATCATTGTGGAGACAATAGAAATGCACCACATCTTTATATGAAAACCTGATTTGAAACGTAAACCATACAACTGAAAGAAGTAGTAACTGTTTATTCTATTAATAATGTTATAATATCAGATAATATTAACCTTAATAGCAAAAGGAGGTTTAATAATGCAAATGATTACTATAAGTAAATGAATCAATAATATTATAATTCATTGTTCCATCATGTACTTAGCAGTACTTATGCTACGTAAGTGTATTTTCCTTATATGGAATAATCCCTGAACGTGTTTCACAATGGTTAGAATACAAATATAATAGCAGTTAGATGCTCCTTTGCGTCGCTTCGTGACACTCATGCATTCCTGCAGTGACTAAAATCTATACTTTTTGGTAGAATGTTTTTTATAAACTTGCCAATTACACATGAAAATTAAATAATGGTCATTATTTAAATATTTTATAGATTTTGAGAGTGTTTGTAAAAAATTAAAAGCATAAAGCTACAAATTTGTCTTAAAACAACAATTCACTCAATTATCATGGTGTTATAAGTAATATTAATATAGTAGTATAATTGTTACCATGGAAATTGTTGCTATGGTGATGAATACACAAACACATATCGTATACCGAGAATTATTGGCGACGATAAAATTTGGTGGAATTGTAAAAATTTATATTTGGCAAGATTAAATTTGATGAATTTAGCACATGTCTTGTTACCACACCCACTTTAATGAAATAAAATGGACTTCAGGTTTGATTCTGTTGTTAGAGGCTACCACATGTACAAAGGTGTGCATGTGGCAACTATGTGATAATTTTGACTGTTATTTAATTTGGTGATTTTTTTAAATTTGCCAATTTGCCAAATTTTATCAGTTGTCAATAAATCCCACTATATGGTATTTGTTCTAATGTAACAGTTGCTATGGCAGCTATTACTATGACAATTGGTGTTGCTATAGTAATAGTTGCTATGGTGAGAGACATGCTGTGTTTTAGAGTAATTGTTGCTTTGGTGACGTACATTCTTTTGCTTAGTAATTGTTTCTATGGTAACATAAGTGCTGTTGCTATATTAAATTATGTAAATTATCTGATTCCTAGGAAATTTTGAATAAATGTGACCATAAATATGAAAAAGGTACTTAACATCCAAATGAATTTTGAACCAATGCTTGTGTCAAAATGGTTCTTACAATCCATCTTGAGCGGGAAATTAATGTAATTTGGTACTTATAAAAGTCAATCATTCTGCTTGTCACATACAAAATATTAATAACATTTTTCAAGATGATCTCATGGCAACAATTTATTCACAAGAGTTCTTTCGAAATCTGTTTGCACTTAGGCACCATTTTCATATCTATGGTCATAAATGTTTGCCTATATATGGTTACTACACAGCCACTTTATACAAACTTGTATATTTGGTGTACATTCTATATAAAATGATCATGTAGCAAATGCAAATAGAACATTCGTTCAAAATTCTTAGGAACAACATGTGGTTTTCATTAAATAATGCAATAATTATGCTCATTCATATTATTTCTAAACTATAATATCTGACTTCATTAATGGTATCATGACTAACAGACAGTAACCTTGAACACTGTTTGTTATTTCTTGTGTTATATATATAGAATAGCCTTGTTACAAGTCACATAATGAAAGTACCATTTTAGTATGTTTACATAATGATTTAATATGTATTATTATTCAAATATTTTGGAAAAATTATTAATAGAATCAAGATCTGGTGAAGAACAGTTGTTGTAGAATGTAGGTTCCTAATTACATCAGTAATACACCTCAAATCATGTGTCTTATTGATTTATTAACCTCATATGAAGTAATTGGAACTATTTGATCATCAAAATTTGGTCAAATGATATGTTTTGTAATACAATTACTGTGACTTACTACTGAATCCTTAGTGTTGACATCAGCTTGTCCAACTTCAATTAGCAATTTTACTATGTCAGCATGACCATTCTTTGCTGCAAGATGTGCAGGTGTATGTCCAAACTATAAACATAAGAGACAAAGTTATTTAATTACAAAATAACATAAACTATTAGACAGTAAACTATATAGTCAATGGAACCAGTCATCAGTACACATCGTTATAACAATTCCATTACATTGTATAATACAAGAAGTAACCCTACAACATACTCTACATATTCAATACAAACTACTAATAGTAGCTAACATTGATAAACAAACTGTAGTGTAACATATTCTCTTTATTAGCTCTATCTCATTCCATGATGTCACTATATGATATTATTATTGAGACACTAAACAAGCTAACACATTAAGATACACAAATTCTATATTAAAGAAACATGATACAAGATTATGAAGAATATCGCATCACAAACCACATGTGCACTTATTTAGGGAGACCACACATGTTGCACTAAAAAATTTGAAATAAAATGTATGTGGTTGCTACATGTCTACTTTGCACTGGATGTTTTACCAAATTTGGGATCCTAGTACTATATTCATTGCTCTTCTTGGATACTATATTTAGTATACATCCTATACAAATTGATCATGTAGCGAATGTATATAAACCGTTCTTTCAAAATTCTTTAGCACAACATGTGGTTTTATTTAATAATGTCATAATTATGTCCAATCATATTATTTCAAATCTACAATATCTGACTTAATTAATGATATCATGACTAACAGACAGAAACCTTGAACACTGTTTGTTATATCTGTTTGAGTTGAATTGGTCCCTTCATTAAAAAAGGTGTTGTATGCATGGAATGTAAGGTGAGGTATTTCCTCATCTAATCATATGCAGTTAGCACTGGAGTACATTTAAAGTTATTCATTGTTAGTTCACGTGAATGTCATGCAAACAGACCACGCTATCTTTCGTGCTCGTGAAAATGCAAAGGGAAAAAGACTGAAATCAAAGGACGTTGTTGCGAATGTCTACGACTACTTGAGAAAGTCAGCAGGTGTCAATGGATTCAAGGACCTCTTAAACGAACCTCTGATGCCACAGGAGTTTCACATACCAGTATCAAGAGGCTAAGGCGAGAGAGAAAGTTGACATTGGTGGAGCTGCTTTTTCAACTCCAACAAAAAGATACAAACCCCTCCAGACACATGTTAGTTGATGATTTTGATCGCAAAGCCATCAGACGAAAAATCACAAAAGACTTATTTACAATAGAACATCTGTTCATAATGTTATAATTAGAACAGTAATTTTAAAATTGCCATGTGACAAATGGTTGACTTTGCAAGGTGAAAAGTGTTGTTTGTTTCAATCCTCGAAAAGTTGTGTAATTTGAAGTATGTCAAAGGTATGCCATTGAAAATGTATGGATGTTTTTAGTTTGCTACTTTCTCACAGAACTAGACAGCCAAATTTTATGTATAAAATGGGCATTTGTGAGCTAAATCCATTGGTACAAATTCCATGTAGATAGTACGTAAAATAGCAAAGTTATTTACATGTCTGGGTGGCCCAACTCAACTCGGACAGTGTATAGTTCTTGTGTTATATATATAGAATAGCTTTCTTAGAAGTCACATAATGAAAGTACCATTTTTAGTATGTTGATTTCAAGAGAAATGTAGCAAATTTACAAGTTATAGAAAGAAACTAATCACAACATATTGATATGTCCACCTCAGAGTGTATTTATCAAATGTGCTCTAGAGGGAGGGGGACATTATGAGGTCGTCTGTCATTCAGTCAATACAGTCAGAGTAGTTGAAGAGGACACTTTTCTGGGAAACGTGGAAGCTGAGATAGCAGTAATGAAAAGAGAAAAACATCCATGGTAAGTGACTATCTCATTAAATAGTCTAAATCTATGTTTTAGGATCAACACAGGAACAGATATAACTTTGTTAAGATTATTAATAAGACTAACTAAAGTTTTGCTCATGCTGTCTACACATATATAATGTGGCCCAAATTGTAGCTGTTTTCATTGAACAGTTTCTAGGAATCATGGAATATAAAAAAAGTTGTCAAGGAAGAGATGTAAGATATGAAAGGATTGGACAAAGCCTTAGTGGGACCTCCAGCAATACAAGCACTGAACCTAGTAACATGTGTGTACAAGGTGAAGCAAGACTATTCAGAGAACACACTGTCATTATATCCTGAAATATTCAAAGGACTGATGAAATTAACATGTAACTATACAATAAGGTAAAGATGATGTCCAGCCCTGTACAATGTTTGATACAAATTTCCAACAGTACTGTACAAACTACTTTAATTACTTGTAGAAATGATCCCACCAATTACTACACATTAGAGAACCAATATTTATATCCAAATAATTATTGATGTGAGTACATGTGCTAGATATATGACAAAGTATGTAACAAAAGGTGAATTATCTTAAAAGCTCATTATCATCAATTTTTAATCCTGTATTAATCACCATGGTGACAACAACACTACTTATAAAGCATTACAAGGTGCAATGTTATGTTGTGTTGACAAACATGATTACAGTACTCAAGAAACAGCATATCTGCTACTCCATCTACTGCTGGTAAGTTGTACTACAATTTTGTAATAATCTTCTAATAAACAAAACAAAATCTTCCAAGGAAACAAGCTTCTTATGTAATAGACAATAATGACAACCTTGCAAGGTACAGATGGCAATAGAATATTTTAGGAACATATGTACATATACTTTGTTTATATGAGCTAGTACATTCCCAACCAATAACAATATGTGATATGTTTATATCATATAACAGTTCACATTACTTGTGGGTTCACAGTCAACTGTATGTACTACAACATGTCTTGTTTACATTACTATATATAGTAATGTGAAAAATAAATATTGTACTACATACACGTATTGAGACATAACTGAATCCTTAGCATTTACTCACTAATATGACAATGAGGGATATAGTGCTGAGAATTCTTATTACAATTAAACTGAGATTATATTATATTACTTGCTTAGACCACACAGTGCATTATGTATTTCTTTTGTATATTTGTATTCACTATGGTTAATAAGATGTCTTTCTTCACAATCTATAATGAGAACCGGTTTGTCACTGTGTTATTTTTACAGCAGGTTGTGGCATTGTGATAATCACAAAGGTTGTGGTATTTATTTGTTATAGTAACAGTTGCTATGGTTACACAGATGCTGTTTATATAGTGATTATTGCTATGGTAACAAATACACTGATGCTGTAGTAAATTATGAGCTGTTGTTATTTCTATGGATTATATGATTTCTTGGATTTTGTGATTTCATGTGTACCATTGGTATTGAAATTCATACATTTTTCATGATGATTGATGAATACATATGAATTGAACATCTAGTATGTTTTGGTATTGTTTTTGACAAATTTAGAATAGCTCGGCAATAAATGATTTTCTGGCAAACTATGTATAATATGACCACAGTGACTAAACTCTATATTTTTTTGTAGAAATTATTTTTTACAAACTGATATGTCTTGTAATACAAAGTACTGTGACTTACTTCATCCTTAGTGTTGACATCAGCTTGTCCAACTTCAATTAGCAATTTTATTGTGTCAGTATGACTATTCTCTGCTGCAAGATGTGCAGGTGTACGTCCTCTCTAGAAACATAAGAGACAAAGTTATTTAATTACAAAATAACATAAACTATTAGACAGTAAACTATATAGTCAATGGAACCAGTCATCTGTACATATTATCATAATAATTCTATTACATTGTATAATACAAGAAGTAACCCTACAACATACTCTACATATTCAATACAAACTACTAATAGCAGCTAACATTGATAAACAAACTGTAGTAGTAACATATTCTCTTTATTAGCTCTATCTCATTCCATGATGTCACTATATGACATTATTATTGAGACACTAAACAAGCTAACATATTAATATACACAAATTCTATATTAAAGAAAACAATACAAACTCATGAACAATACCACATCATAAACCACACCCCTTGATTTCTAAAGAATTATGATATCATATTTTGCACACTTATTTAAGGAAACAACCACACATGTTGTACTTAGAAATTTGAAATAAAATGTATGTGGCTACGTGTCAAACTTGGCACTGGATGTTTTACCAAATTTGGTATCCTAGTACAATATAGCAGGTTGTGGCATTGTGATTAAAAATAATAACAAAGGTTGTGGTATATTATTTGCTATAGTAACAATTGCTATGGCAACACAGATGCTGTTTATATAGTGATTATTGCTATGGTAACAAATACATTGATGCTGTATTAAATTATGAGCTGCTGTTTTTTCTATGGATTAAATGATTACTTGGATTTTGTGATTTCATGTGTACCATTGGTATTGAAATTCATACAGCTTTCATGATAATTGATGAATACATATGAATTGAACATCTTGTATGCTTTGGTATTGTTTTTGACAAATTTAAAATAGCTTGGCAATAAATGTTTTTCTGTCAAAATATGTATAATATGACCACAATGACCAGGAGCGCATGAGCGTTGCAAAGCAACTTGAAGGAGTGTCAAACTCCCTTAACCAACTGTTGTCAAATCAAGGCTTAGAACATATGTCCATATATGGACATAACAGCTAATGGTTTTGAATTTTAATAGCTTCTGGGCTGTAACATCTTAGTTAGGTGTGCTTTAAATAGATAAATTTAAGAGAAGTCAAGAAGATGCCCAAGCGTCCTTCTGAAGACACGGAAGTCCCTGCTACATGAAAATGGCAGCTGACTCTGTAAATAGACCCATGAATGGCTGGATAGATGGAGCATTTCAGGCTTACTGGAAGCCCAAGACGTAAGAACTTTATTATTAGTATTCATGGCAAGCTGAGGTATCATTGTGGAGACAATAGAAATGCACCACTCTTTATATGAAAACCTGATTTGAAACGAAAACCATACAACTGAAAGCAGTAGTAACTGTTCATTCTATTAATAATGTTATAATATTAGATAATATTAACCTTAATAGCAAAAGGAGGTTTAATAATGCAAATGATTACTATAAGTAAATAAATCAATAATATTATAATTCATTGTTCCATCATGTACTTAGCAGTACTTATGCTACGTAAGTGTATTTTCCTTATATGGAATAATCCCTGACCGTGTTTCGACAATGGTTAGAATACAAATATAATAGCAGTTAGAAGCTCCTTTGCGTCGCTTCATGACACTCATGCACTCCTGTAGTGACTAAACTCTATACTTTTTGGTAGAAATTTTTTTATAAACTTGCCAATTACACATGAAAATCAAATAATGGTCATTATTTAAATATTTTATAGACTTTGAGAGTGTTTGCAAAAACTTAAAAGCATAAAGCTACAAAATTGTCTTAAAACAACAATTCACTCAATTATCATGGTGTTATAAGTAATATTGATATAGTAGTATAATTATTACCATGGAAGTTGTTGCGATGGTGATGAATACACAAACACATATCGTATACCGAGAATTATTGGCGACGATAAAATTTGGTGGAATTGTAAAAATTAATATTTGGCAAGATTAAATTTGATGAATTTAGCACATGTCTTGTTACCACACCCACTTTAATGAACTAAAATGGAGTTCAGGTTTGATTCTGTTGTTAGCGGCTACCACATGTACAAAAGTGTAGATGTGGCAACTATGTGATAATTTTGACTGTCGTAAATAAATCCCAGTATATGGTATTTGCTCTATAGTAACAGTTGCTATGGCAGCTATTACTATGACAATTGTTGTTGCTATAGTAATAGTTGCTATGGTGAGATACATGCTGTGGTTAAAGTAATTGTTGCTTTGGTGACGTACATTCTTTTGCTTAGTAATTGTTTCTATGGTGACATAAGTACTGTTGCTATATTAAATTATGTGGATTATCTGATTCCTAGAAAATTTTTAATAAATGTGACCATAAATATGAAAAAGGTACTTAACATCCAAATGAATTTTGAACCAATGCTTGTGTCAAAATGGTTCTTACAATCCATCTTGAGCAGGAAATTAATGTAATTTAGTACTTATAAAAGTCAATCATTCTGCTTGTCACATACAGAATATTAATAACATTTTTCAAGATGATCCCATGGCAACAATTTATTCACAAGACTTCTTTTGAAATCTGTTTGCACTTAGGTACCATTTTCATATCTATGGCCATAAATGTTTGCCTATATATGGTTACTACACAGCCACTTTATACAAACTTGTATATTTGGTGTACATTCTATATAAAATGATCATGTAGCAAATGCAAATAGAACATTCGTTCAAAATTTTTAGGAACAACATGTGGTTTTCATTAAATAATGCAATAATTATGCTCATTCATATTATTTCTAAACTATAATATCTGACTTCATTAATGGTATCATGACTAACAGACAGTAACCTTGAACACTGTTTGTTAGTTCTTGTGTTATATATATAGAATAGCCTTGTTACAAGTTACATAATGAAAGTACCATTTTTAGTATGTTCACATAATGATTTAATATGTATTATTATTCAAATATTTTGGAAAAATTATTAATAGAATCAAGATCTGGTGAAGAACAGTTGCTGTAGAATGTAGGTTCCTAATTACATCAGTAATACACCTCAAATCATGTGTCTTATTGATTTATTAACCTCATATGAAGTAATTGGAACTATTTGATCATCAAAATTTGGTCCAATGATATGTTTTGTAATACAGTTACTGTGACTTACTAATGAATCCTTAGTGTTGATATCAGCTTGCCCCACTTCAATTAGCAATTTTACTATGTCAGCATGACCATTCTCTGCTGCAAGATGTGCAGGTGTACGTCCATACTAGAAACATAAGAGACAAAGTTATGTAATTACAAAAGGACATAAACTATTAGACAGTAAACTATATAGTCAATGGAACCAGTCATCAGTACATATCATCATAATAATTCTATTACATTGTATAATACAAGAAGTAACCCTACAACATACTCTACATATTCAATACAAACTACTAATAGTAGCTAATATTAGTGAAAAACAAACTGTAGTAGTAACATATTCTCTTTATTAGCTCTGTCTCATTCCATGATGTCACTATATGACATTATTATTGAGTCACTAAACAAGCTAACATATTAATATACACAAATTCTATATTAAAGAAAAACAATACAAGCACATGAAGAATACTACATTACAAACCACACCCCTTGACTCTATTCATAATACAAACCTTGTCACAAATATTGGGGTCTGCCTTAACTGTTAAGAGTAACTGAACTATCTCAATGTGTCCTGCACTTGAAGCAAAATGCAAAGCACTCTGATGATTCTAGAGAAAGAATAAAACTAAATAATGTGGCTAAAAAATAATTATTAATAAATGTTTAATACTACAAAAAATTTTCAAAATTTTCTAACCCTTGCTAATGAAAGATAACAGACAAAGGAGACATCATTACTGTATATAAATAAAAATGCACTAAAGTGCTTAACCTCGCTGCGGTGCCCAGTGTAAATCTATACTGCAGAGTGCACGTAACATGTACATTTAAGATTGGAGAAGGTGTGGTCAAATTATTGATGGTCACGTGATCCACATTACAAACTGTTGTTTGATGACTCAGCATTTCTCTTCAATCAAAGGGAAAAAGCTTAGTCGTTTACTGGGTACTTTGCACTCTGATTGACATGTCTGTGAAGCTGTAACTGAGTAAGTAATAGTATCATTCAATTTCCAAGCAAGATTAAGTGCTAAATTCGTGATGAATGTTTCTCTGAGCCTTTACATGACGCTTTAAAATGTTTCAATATTTCATATACAATATTTATTGTAACTTGAAAATGAAGCGTTCTTTGGAAACGTCCCGTAGTACAAATATAAATTAAAGATATTATCTATTAGTAGCAGTTTTTTCAGTGCTTTGAGACGTTTCCTGAATGTGTTACTTCGCTCCTAGTCCATGTCAATCTTAAAAACACTTTTCAGAACTTTTCTAACGATTGCTTCGACCAACGGCCTTCTGTCTTGCTGATCCATAGTCCTCTAAGATTCTCTACAGCATACTACAAAATCTCCACGTTAGGTTTTTTACTTTTCTAGAAACGCCACTTGACCTCTACAGCCTGAAAATTCTTTTGCGAGTTTTAAGCTTTCGTTTTCTTTGACAATGTTATTGATACTACTGTTGTAAAGTCCACATGTTTTTCTATTCATTACTAAACATTGGTAGCTGCTAACACTTCGCTTGTCAAGTTATAGCAGTTCAAAAAACAGGCAGTGCAGACACACCCACACAAACACACCCACACACTGACAGACTACAGTACCCTCGCTTTGCGCAAATGCAAAGCGAGGTTAATAACTAACACATAGTAGGTAGTATTGGTGATATTATATTTTAACATTTCTAATATAGGCAACTCTACAATATAGACATCACTCCTGTCAATACATATGTTTTGCCTATTCTAATAATAATAGGCACCCTCTGACTTCATAATTAATTTTACGAGCACCAAATTAATTAAAATTGAAATAGACCTGTTGTAGGCTATAATAATTTATATTTTGTCAGTTCTGGACCAACAGATGTAGCAGAAACTGTTGATACCAAGAAATTCCGGCTTATTAATTAGTTACAATAACTTGCTAGTCTTTAAAAGTGTAGAAAACTGAATGAAAGACATTGAAATGACAATTTAGGATCACCAGTTGTGATAATAGTTGAATAAGAATGCTAGTTCATGTTGTCTGTATCATGTTTACTGATAAAACTAAGAAAGTGATACTTTTATAGACATGATAGCCTATGACTACTTCATCTTTCTCACTGCTGAACTGGTAAATTTTATTTAATCAGAATGTCACCTATTCACACAATTTCATATAATCATGTAAGTAGGTGACACCTCAATTCAGGTGCCCTTTTCTTCTAAACTTTATTTTCTTACTCTAATAATAGGCACCTTGACTATAACATTATTTTAGGTGTCCCTACATTAATATAACATGTAGTTATGAAAACTATACTACATTTCTCCAAATAAAGCTCATTAATATTGTTGTTACTTAAAATAAACCACACCTACTACCAAGTTTTGGTATATGGAATTTTTTAAATATTTATCTGTTATACAGAGATGTCAGAAATGATATGACTGGAAAAGGAGTGACCTCACCACTTTCAACAGCCATGAATAAAAATCTTTCTTTGATTTACTTAGGTTAGTCTGTTATAATAAACCTTCTCACATTCCATTTTTGATTGACTTGAACAATCAATGTAATTATAACTCCACATACCAATGATGCATTTTGAAAAAAAAATTACTTAAATCATTTTGATTGATTTGTATATACAAATATTATACAAATGTGTTTTTAACAACTTACATTCCTTTAGAATTTGTCCTAGCAAACTTAAAATACTCAACTTCCCCTCACATCACCTACATATTTGTGGCATTTGGTCTTGTCACTATATTATTGATGATGTTTCTGTTAGATACCTATCCAGTCATAGAATATACCAAAAAGGTAGAAGCTTTCCTTAGTATAAATTGTTATGATCTCAGTACCCAAGACAATATATAAATTTACTGTTCAATCATGTCAATCAAATGTCACAGAATGTAGATTTGTTGTTAGACACTGAATGTTGTGTTTACCTGTATCTCATGACATGATTACTCAATGTTAGTAATCATAGATATCCCATTGCTATTACTTCTTAAATTAGTTTGTATTATATGTAGTTTAGTATCAATAAACCAATGTTCAATGAAATAAATGTTTCTTAAATTTTTTGTAAAGTATTTTAACTTCACCACACCCACTTCAAATATGCATATACAAATATAAATCCATTAAAAATAGAGTTTTGCAAAGAAGTACCAAAATTTGAACCCTCCAATTTTAATGGAATTACACTAACAGACCACAAGTAATATCAACAATACATATACTATAGTCAGTATACTAACCTTATGTAAACCACCGTGATAAACATTTGCATTAGCACCTGATGCAAGTGCTACATTTATGTTATGCATATCACCATTTTCAGCTGAAGTCAAAAGTAAGTCATCCTGTTAAAATAAACAATAAATTATAACTGTGACATGTACCCACACATAATTAGGTCATGTTTATAACATGACATATAAGATCACTATGTCCATGTCATCATATACAGTAAATATATTATTATATCACTTACATTTCTAACTTGGTCCATATCTCCTCCAAAAGAACATAAAAGCTTAACAATGTTATTATGACCATACCAGTATGCTATATGAAGTGGACTTTGTCCCCACTATAAAATGAAATAAATTGTTTAATAATAACAATAGATCCTATTTATATTACACAAGATCACACATTACTAGCATAATGTGCACTATCAGGGACACATGAATCTAACTTCCATAACTATATGTATTTTCATATATGAATACAAATGATAAGTGTTTTATTGTTTTATCAATTTTGGGCTATAACCTTTTACTAGGTGAGCTTTAAAAAGAATATAAAACGCACATGTAGAAATTTGTCTGTGTGTACAAGATGTCACAAACTAGTGTCTCAATTTCTTTGTATCATGCTGCAAGGAAAGGTCCATTCATTACTATTGAAATGAAATCTAAAATAGTGATAGAAGATTTACAACAAGACTCTAGCATCTTTCCAAGCCTAAGATTAGCTTTTATGTTCTGACAGAGAGCTCATATTTTGAAATAAAAATAATACATTATTCAACTGTTTCTATCTCTTTCATTACAAAAGTCTCATAACCTTTAAGTCATATTTCTTTAAAAACTCTTTGATGTACAAGTCTTCTTCTTTGTTCTTCAATTTCCATACCATTGCTAATAGTAATTATATTCATTGTTTCTGTGACATACTTAACAATACCTGCACTATGACTGTAACTAAACTGTATATTCCTTATATGGAATAATCACTGACCATGTTTCAATATATAGTGGTTAGGAAACACATAATATTTGTTGAACACTCATGTACATGTACATGTATATTATTATAATATCTTGTACTGATATAATACATACTAGTAGTATTATATACATGCACATGGAGTGAACACAATACACAAGTACATGGAATATAAACCATCTCTATACATAATACAAACCTTGTCACAAATATTGGGGTCTGCCTTAGCTGTTAAGAGTAACTGAACTATCTCAATGTGTCCTTTCCCTGAAGCATAATGCAAAGAAGTCCGATGATACTATAAAATGAATAAATAGTAAATTACTAATAACTATTCAATACTACAATAGATGACACTGCTAATAGTAATTATATTCATTGATTCTATGACATACAGTACTTGCACTATGACTGTGAATTTAAGTGTATATTCCTTATATGGAATAATTACTGAACATGCTTCAATATACAGTGGTTAGGACACAAACATAACAACTGTTGAACACTTATTCATAATGCTCATGTGTTTCTAGTACTATTGTACAAATATTAAACTAACAGGACCTTAATTTCCTCTTTTTCATACTGAAATAAAGTTTTGAAAAGTAGCCAAGCTTTGCTTATGAATGACAATATACAAATTAGATATCTCCTGTACTGATATGTACAATTACCATGTTGTAGCTTTATTGGTAACATTATATTTTAATATTTCTAATATTAGTACCTCTCCAATATAAACAAAGTTCTGTCCATGCATGCATTTACATGTTCTAATAATAAGTACATACTGGCTTCATAATTAATTTTACCCACTGTATAATTAATTAGAATTGAGATAAACTAAAGTTTCTGCTATAGACTATAACAATTGTATTTAGCAGTTTTGGACAAACAAAATGTATCAGAAACTCTTGACATAAAGGAGATTTGGTTTGTTAACTTAATAGAATACCTTGCTACTCTCTAAAAGAGTATAGCACCTATGTAAAAGACATCAAAATGACAATATTCTTCAAAAATTTAGGGCAGGAATTATATAAGATTGTTGGTTCATGTTGTCTGTAACATGTTTAGTGATTTACATGTACATGTATATTATTATTATAATATCTTGTATGATATAATACATACTAGTAGTATTATATGTATGTACATGGAGTGAACACAATACACAAGTACATGGAATATAAACCATCTCTATACATAATACAAACCTTGTCACAAATATTGGGGTCTGCCTTAGCTGTTAAGAGTAACTGAACTATCTCAATGTGTCCTTCCCTTGAAGCATAATTCAAAGAAGTCTGATGATCCTATAGAAAGAATAAATAGTAAATTACTAATAACTATTCAATACTACAATAGATAACACTGCTAATAGTAATTATATTCATTGATTCTATGACTTACAGTACTTGCACTATGACTGTGAACTTAAGTGTATATTCCTTATATGGAATAATTACTGAACATGCTTCAATATACAGTGGTTAGGACACAAACATAACAACTGTTGAACACTTATTCATAATGCTCATGTGTTTCTAGTACTATTGTACAAATATTAAACTAACAGGACCTTAATTTCCTCTTGTTCATACTGAAATAAAGTTTTGAAAAGTAGCCAAGCTTTGCTTATGAATGACAATATACAAATGAGATATCTCCTGTACTGATATGTACAATTACCATATTGTAGCTTTATTGGTAACATTATATTTTAATATTTCTAATATAAGCTCCTCTCCAATATAAACAAAGTTCTGTCCATGCATACATTTACCTGTTCTAATAATAAGTACATACTGGCTTCATAATTAATTTTACCCACTGTATAATTAATTAGAATTGAGATAAACTAAAGTTTCTGTTGTAGACTAGAATAATTTTTGACATAAAGATCTGGTTTGTTAACTTAAAAGAATACCTTGCTACTCCCTAAAAGAGTATAGCACCTATGTAAAAGACATCAAAATGATAATTTACTTTCAAAAGTTAGGGTAGGAATTCTATAAGATTGTTGGTTCTTGTTGTCTGCATTATGTTTAGTGATTTACAAGTACATGTATATTATTATAATATCTTGTACTTATAAAATACATAATAATAGTATTACATACATGTACATAGACTGAACACAATACACATGTACATGGAAAATAAAGCATCTCTGCACATAATACAAACCTTGTTACAAATATTAGGGTCAGAATTAGCTGTTAAGAACACTTATTCATAATGCTCATGTGTTTCTGGTACTATTGTACAAATATTAAACCAGTAAGAATTTAATTTCCTCTTGTCAACAGCAAAATAAAGTTTTAAAAAGTAGCCAAGCTTTGCTTATGAATGACAATAGACAAATGAGATATCTCCTGTACTGATATGTACAATTACCATGTTGTAGCTTTATTATTCACTGACTAGTGACTAAATGACTAAAACAACTCTTCATATATAGAATAGTCAAGAACGTTCTTCATAGACACAATGTTTATGATCATAAAATGTATAGTATAAAAACAGGTGTGCTCATTGAAGTATATATAGTACACAATGAATATTGTATAGTGGCTTTGTGGATTAAACTACTGGTATCTACACAAAATATTACAATTTCTTAGTATGTTATTTATCAAAATTATTAGATGACAATGTCATCATATCATGACATCATATCAGTATAGCTTTATAGGATTTTTATGACAATCAAAATATTTCACTTCACATAACACTGAGTATTATATGACGTATCATTAAAATATTATATTGTATCCACAAACTTGTAATCATTACATTAATGACAACAAAACTATCTATTACTAGTAAACAATCATTTATTATTATAAAGTAATAACTTACTTCTTTGTTCTGATAATTCACATTTGCCTTCCTTTGAATACTTTCTTTTACAATGTTTATCAGTCCTCTGTCTGCAGCTGCTAACATAATTTCATTCTAATAAATCACAACAAGTAAATACAGATAATATACATTATAATAAATACAACAGTATATACAAGTTTTGAGTTTAATTATATATAATTGTGACTAGTAAATAAACCACTAATTATTTACCCAGTTCTTTATATATAAATGTATTCTTCTAATAATTATTGTATAAATGGTTGACACAAGTCTATCAGCTTTACTGAATACTTTGTCCTAAATCTCAAAGATGGCTACATATTATTCTAAATGTACATGTAATGATAGGATCTCTATTAAAATGAATATTGTGTCTGTTAGATGAACAGCTCCTGGTATTGATGTGGTATAAATTTTGGCTTCTAACAAGTTGTAAGATAAGGTAACAAACCATGCTTACTGAGTATTCCAATATATCATTAAAGTTAGTAGCATTATAGCTATAATTTAAAATACAACACTTGTAATGATTGAATGTGGGTGTGGCTGCTATGAAACATAGTTGTCTAGTCAATCTGTGATAATTTCTTTCATAATTGTAATATGAAGGCAATTATTAACACTGTATACTGTACCTTAGTATTACATAATATGCTTTAAACTAATGCTATAGTTAGTAGCTAGGAATAAGAAAGGTTGTATGAAGAAAACTAGACATAAACAATATATGTATTGATATGTGTATTAGGACTTGGTAATAACTAGGAGACATTTTCATGTAGTATACAAGTATGTACATGTACATGATATCAGTATAACAAACAAGTATTCTAGTAATTATAAATATTGACCTCAACTACATACTCTATACTTATATATACTTACATAATCAGGAGTAGCTCCTGCATTTTCAAAAATATGTGCTATTGTGTCATGACCTTTGATGTAGGCATTAGTATGAGGTGTTGTATGAAGTGGTCTAAGATGTCTAGTCATATACTATATAATAAACAAAGACATTTTAATTACATATCTGTCTATACACAATACAAACACAGCTAAAAACAATTAATACTCACCAAATCTACATATTTTGATTTAATTACTAAGTTAATAAACACAAATAATATCAGACTAAATAATAAACTAATGAGATCTTACATCAGGATAACGACATTTGAAGTTTGCTCCATTCTGGAGTAATTGCTTCACATTTTCTATATTTCCATCTCTAGAAGACTCCCAAAGTTTATAGTCCTATATAATAAGATAACAAGTCATTACATTTAAAAATAGTAAATCATACAAACTAATAAAACTATAGAACTAGTCAAAGACATAATACACAAAGTGACAATATTTTACAATAAATGATTTTTGATTATTGAATGTCACTCTCAAATAGTAGTCTTATCACTTTTTGATCAATATTGATATAGATATTGTGGTTGATATTCAAGGAAATACAGTAGTTATATTATAATAAAACTTGAACTAGACAATAAAGGATACAACTAGTATTAACAATACCAGACATTAGTCTACTATAAGAGTACTCACTTACTACATCATCATATTTATCATATAACATGTAATGTATTGATTGTACACTAACACATGTAGTATAATGGATTAGTTACTAATATACTTACAATTCTTTCCTGCTCTCTCTCTGAAAGTTTAGCTGCCATTGCCAGCCAGGAGGGCTGGCAGCCCTTGACTGGTACTGTTAAGTTGATCTAGTTCTATAATAGAACATTAGATATCAATGTACATATACTATAATGTATTATATATATCACATTATAAAACAAAGAGAATAAATTGTATGTTCTAAATTTATTGTTGAATTAAAATCATATATATATACACAATGTGATCATGACAACAATTCAATATCACCTCATGATCATGAGATCAAGTACAGCAATAAATAGTTTATTTTTCCAGATGAGGCTTCATAACTGATATGCTAGTTAGGATCGCATCTTGTTTTTTGAGGGTGAGCCTGAGCGAGCTGCACATTTGTCATGTAAATAGGA
This sequence comes from Xestospongia muta, assembly GCA_963693285.1. Taxonomy (NCBI): domain Eukaryota; kingdom Metazoa; phylum Porifera; class Demospongiae; order Haplosclerida; family Petrosiidae; genus Xestospongia; species Xestospongia muta. Next base: position 4,404,023 of record OY848924.1, read on the forward strand.
TAATTTGACAATGTACGTACGTCATTCCGTAATACTCTAATTTAGCGTTAAATAATTCTAGAATAAATGAAAATTCTGAAGATTACGGCTTGCTTCAGGTGCAACAAAAATGGGTGCGTAAAGGCTATGTCTGGAGTAAAAGTGGACAATATGTACCAGCTGCTTGCCAAGCCGTCTTAGTTCCTGTGCTATCACGCAAATATCTGCCTCTAGTGTTTTTCAGACTAGGTACACAGTCATACAGAGATATATATTTGGTGATATTACTAATGGAACACCATACAGTTTTATGACGATCTAATGCATTAATGGCGCTGGACTATGACATCTTAAAAAACTACATATGTATGGGTTATTCTAACACATTAGAGTGTATGATTTTAGGATTTAGAGATAAGGATTGGTTTAATGACAAGTTATTGTGGCAAGTTTTCTTATAGAATCTGCAAATATATAACATCTGCTGCTATAGTTTAGTTTAGGTCTAGTCAGTGAACTATAGGGATACAAATTAACATTTAACATTTAAGGTTGATGTGCTAGAGATCAAAATATGCTAATCTTAGTCTGTCCCACTGAACTTGTTACTTTATACACCACTAGTCTGCAATATTTGACATATAAATCACATACTACATTATCTAGGTGCATGTTTACAACCTATGAATAAATAACTGCAACATGAAAATATATTCAGTAGTCCCTATGCAATTTTTGACATGAGTCAATAAATTTAAAGATGTTAGACCTATACATGTGCTACTGCATGATTACCTCCTAGAGTATTTCTTTAAACAAGAACTACATAATGACAAAACCATTCACATACCTACCACTGGGAGGAGGGTCTGATGACAATAGAAGCATCTGTATGCTGACACATACATGTATTTATGTATATCATAATATTATAATCTATATTTTTGTCTAAGTAGCAATGTAGTTATTAGTAACAAATAAAGAAATATCGCTTTCTTTACTTACATCAATTAGATCACACTCTTCAATTCAAAGTCTTCTTTGTCAAAAGTATTTTGTGTGTGGTATAGAATTTATCATCACATGATGGCATGATGCAGTGTGGGTGGAACATAAATGGTTTTCGAAATACTAGCTTCATTTACGTAACAATACAATTGAATATATTCATGTTTTTAACAATGAAATAGTATCACCTGGTGTTAATAGCACACTAATACTTGTATGGTTGTAATACCTTCCTTACAGAGGTCTCACAAATACATGTGTCAAGACTAATAGTTTAGTATTGATGTCTTTGAACATATAACATAATTTATTTTCCTTTAATAATGAAAAGGATTAATATAAAATTACATAAAAATAATTAAGATCTGTTTGAATTGGCAAACTATAATTTCAGAACATATTCATTCAAAAAGAAGTGTTATTTGGTACATCCATAGAGAATCTTAATAACATCCATCTGTTGTGTTTCCTGTAAACTCAATAAAATGTTTAGCAAATAATAATGAAAAAAATACGATTACTGAATTAATCACTGATCACAATTTCATTATTTGAACTTCTTTGTCATCTTTATTATTACTATAATTAGAGAGCAAGATAGTATAACAAAATGAACAAATGAAGATGAAAAGAGATTTATTATGTATGGTTGTGATACTTAACAACACTCACAAGACATTTCATAGTAAAACAAGCAGTATATGATCTCTGTTAGTTACAGCCATAAATGATAACCTTTGAAAATTTAGACAATAATATATATATATATATATATATATGAGAGAGAGAGAGAGAGAAAGAAATTAATAACTAATTTAACTGTGTTTATAATCACAATCTATGCATGATCACTGACACACATCATTCTAATGTTTGTCAAAATATTATGTGATACTGTCACAAAGTCATAGATTAGATTTTAAAATATCAAAAAGCTGTAGGTTAGACTTTTCCTCTTTTCTCTTTGACAAACATAAATTCTTTCCTTTATATAAATCACAGACAATTATATATGTCAGGGCTACATAATAAAGAAATGTACTAAATTTTACACAAATAAAGGCTAAGGGTCACTTTACCAAATAAAATACTATGTATTTACAAAGAACTCGCCTACACATAATACCAATAAAATACTATTCTTACTTTAGTGTCAGGTAAGACCTACCACCCATTTGGGACTAAAACAATATGTTTTTTAAAATTCATAGAAATAAGATTAAATTTTGTTACTTTGAGCGCTAAAGACCACACAGCCGGAAGATCCACTGGGATATACCATTGATTTTTAATAAGATGGTTCTGTTTGCTTGCATGTAAATGTGGTCTATAAGTTGTACAATTAGTTATAGTCTTTTTCAACTTGACAATCATTGCATTGTTCCATACAAATCATGTTAATTGTTCCATTAACAATAACAACTATAATAGTTACAACTTACTAAATATTACAATTAAGTGTTGTTATTTTTCTAATAGCTTTATCACTACCTTTATGACTTTTGTAATGATGCAGTGGAATAACCTTATCTTTGCAACATTAATGTTCCAAACAAAAATTTGATTAAAACATTGTTAATTCTCACCTGCAACTCTGATTAGACAAAGGTTACAGTACTTGCTCTGAGTCCATCTGTCTGTTAATAAAAAGTTTTATTCTGAAGTTATAATAATTTTATTTTACATGTTCTGAAAAGGTACTTATATCCACACATATTTGACAGATAATAACATATGATGTAATTATTGTTATTTGCTTGTTCTCTTTCATTTGACTGAGCTATTTTGTGTTACAACTTCAAGTAACTTAATAAATATCCTTAAAGAAGTCTTAGTATCAAGAAACAAAACTGTTTATGTCACATTTAATGTAGGTCCCATCTAACTTGCATATTTTCATATATATTATGATATTGTGTAGTTTTAACAACCTTTGTTGCCTATTTTATTAAGTATGTATTCATGTCATGGTAAATGATCAGTGGGATATCTCAATAACTATGAGGTGACAATTAGTCCTTATAAAATTATTGTATGTGGAGAACACATGTAAATATCAGACTCATGATCACATGTGGCAAGAGTAGCATAAATCATGACTGCTCTTTTTATAAACTAGACAAAGTTGTTGCTTGCTAGTGTCAGTAATAAATACAGCAATAAAATGTATACTAAAGCTATATACAGTATGTACCATATTGGAGTCAAGAATTTATCCTTTCTATATGAATCTCTATTTGGTTCGCTCTACATGTAGAAGATTGATTATATCAAATAAGTTCCTAATCAAACAGATATACTTCACAATCTTTATCACACAACTATAGTATTGGACAATTTTATAATTATACTGTATTGTATTCATTTTTAGCATATCAGTGAATCTAATTCCAGTCAAGAGATATATAAGACACATATTACCACACTCATCAGTATAGCAGTATAGTATACAGTACTTGATGAGGTGACACAATATACTGTATATTAGATTATGTCATATCAAATATATAAGGTGATGATTGTAGTATTTTAAAGTTTTAATCCAATGCAAACTCTAAGATTAAAAATATTATATTTTAACATTACAGTTGTTAGAATGAAATTGTTATGACTCTGACTACTAATTAGGCAGTGAACTTTTCACTTCACGTAATTTGCTATAATATTCTGCTTTGAAGTGAAAAGAAACCAAGTACTCGGATGAAGATAACATCTTTAGTACACAAGCAATAGATAATGTGATAGTATCCTCCAGACTTACGCTAATTATTAATATTCATAGTTCGTACATGTTAATAAAGTCTTATTGTTTTTTAGCTTAATCAACACCTCTTCAGACGCCACAAAATTACACAAATGTAGTAGATTATGATAACTGTAAAAAAGATATTTCAGAATACACCTAGGTTCCATTATACCTTGTAATTTTGAAGTCCACCTTTTTATGGAGCACTTGCTTCTATATGTAAGTGCTCTAAACTAGGGGGGACCTTCCTGATTCATGATTATAACAGCTAAATCTATCACACAAACTCTAACATCTATGAATAAAAGGTCATGATGACTTAAGTGTGATGTCTAAAGTGAATTCTTAGTCTTTTCTTGACTAGTAGCAAATATTAAATACCCACCTTTCATTTTTTTGTTCAAATGTTTCTTTAAAGATGCTCCTGTCTTCACTAACTTTTATTGTCACTAAATACCTGTCAGCTTTAGTCATGGTATAAAGAGAAATCCTCTTTTGTGTAGCCTACATGTACAAGAGAATAGTAGGATTAAAATAGCAACATTATTGTTACACTGACATGTTTAATAAGTCACATGATTTATGTTATATTCTGTGCTCTAAGAGACTCTAACTACTACAGCTAAACACATAGAAGTCAATATTAACTAAACAATAATATTATTAGCAACTATCTGTGTGTTCTTGTACATTGTATAAATTTATCTCAACATACCATGTGTCTCTCAATTCAAATTGATCTTTTCATCTTTTCTTCAAGATAAGAGTAAATGACTACTTGCTCTTTGACGTGTTTGTCAAAATAATTGGACAGATTTTCAACTAGTGATTCATTAAAACAATCGGTCTTTGTCTTATCTTCCCCATCTACTGAATTATGTCAAAAGAAGCCAGTAGAAATTTATATCTGATCTTCATAATGTACACTGAAGATATACACATACAATAGATAAATATATGTATATTTTAAATTTTAAGTCAGTTGCATTTGTTTTTCAAGTTGCAATGAAAACTAAAATGTATAAATGCAGTTGAGAGGATGAAATGTTTATTAGCAGTGAAATTTTTAGGTATGTTTCATTTGTATTTTTAGCTAAATCATTGCATTAACTCTTCTTGATTTGATGGCAGAGATAGAGTTTAATTTATCAGGTCATATTACCCTATCATTAATTTAAACTTCTTTAAGTTTCTAGTGATTATTCCATAGGATAGTACATACTAAGTGTTAAGAGATAATGTTTATATTCACTTTATACATAGTATTTTCAATGCCTGACACAAGTGACAGGGCAGTCACCAAGTGACAGCCCAGTCAGTACATGCATGGTTATTATATTCTATTCTATGGAATGCAATGAGAACACTACTCTCCATTATGTCATATATAGTCTGAAATGTAGCTTCACAGTATAATTAAATCTCAGTATCATGTATGGTTTAGTGACAAAGCAAGTATATAAATTATAATAATGTAATTGTATGTTTGAATGTTGATATGTTAGTTTATAATATGAATTATGAATATTTGTAACTTAAAAAGTGTAAATGATGTTTAGAGTCAATACAAATGATTTACTGGTGTTATTAACAAAATAACTATTAATATCATAAAACATATATGTTTGATTTCAATATGTAAATAGATATACATATACTTTTGATAATGTGACTTACTTTATTATAGTTTTATATATTATAGGTAATATTACAATACAAGGGACTAAACTAGGTAATTTGACAACAACAGTTAGTAACTTACTTTCATTTCATGTAGATATCACTCATCTTGACAATGTTACTGAGAGAGAAAAACAACCTGTATTTGAGAGGTGGGGCTTATAAAGATAATTAAAAGGCGGAGCTCATGATCTCGAAAGAAAGGAGAAGACATCCATCTGCAAAGGAGAGATGAGCCAACTAGACCTCGTGTGTCAATATTGCTAATTTCAATTCAATATAAACTCAAGGAAGAAATCTTAGGATAGAGTACATGAACATTTGGCATCATAAAGACACAAGAAACTGATAGACAGTTACTGAAATAACAAGTAAGAAATAAACAGTAGGCACTCTATGAGACTGAAGTTTGTCAAATCATGAAATGTAAATGAAAAAAGAGGCTGAAGGTTCAGTTTGTGATTTTTTGCAAACATTGTCTTATTCAGCTATTATTTTAAATTAAGCTAAAGGATTATTAGGAAATATTGTCCAGCATCATACTAATCTGGTCAGCAACTAAAGCAAAAGTAATATCCACAGGAACTATAACATTTTTTTCTATGTTAAGTTCCGAAAAATTGTGATTCTTGTGTTTTGTTAAAGTCAAGCAACATTATATTCAGAAGTATCAAGTACAACAGTGTAGCTGTTGTGTATAATTTTAATGTTAAAGTTAATACCTGATATCTACCCAAATTTGGAATTTAATTGTATCACCTAATTGTTACCTCTTGAATACATTTAAAAGGTAGCACCTGAAAATCTGCTCTATCTATTGTCTATAAGTTATTATGATACAGCTCATTCATTTTTACTATTTATTTATAATTTTACATGTTACATATATATTGTGATATGATACAGGTCAGTTGTTACTGATAGTTATTGAAAAGATGATCTTTCAAGTTGATACCATACAAACTATCCCAAAGAACAACTCAAGAATATCTAACCTTATTGTCTACACAGCAGTGACTATGAGCCACCATTATAGTCAGGTTAGAGATGGTGATATCTCACTTGTAACAGCAGACATTAATGCAAAATTAATGCTTTTTGTATTGATGTTTAAATATTAATGTCTAGAGTATAGTATTAATTTCCCATCAACATATAGCATCTGTTACTGGCACTCTAGACATAACCTTTAATGATACAATAAAGTTGATATGGTAGTAGTTTATCTTGTATCTCTTCTCCCTCCCTATGGTTGCTTTAGTTTTAATTTTAATGATGTAGAATTATATTAATAGATGGTGTGAATAGAGTGATGACAGCTCATACAAATTATAGCAATTATTAAAGTCTATTTGTTCAACAAATAATAACCTAATCTAGTAACTGTCTGTAGATTTCTTCTCAACTATAGCTGATTATATACAATTATAATAGCTATGATGTAGTCATGTCACATTCATTAGTGTATATACAAGTATATGATTGGATGTAATGCTAGTTAGAATTGTACTTTAAATGCATATATTTAAAAACAGTAATACTAAATAGTAGCACTCAAAAGAGTTTAGACGCTCATGTCTTACTCATTAATAATAGTGCTTGATCTTATCTACTTAGACAATGTGCAGTATATAACATTATATCTTGTATTTCTTTGGATGATTGTGACTTGAAGCCACAAAATATTCTCATCAGTCAAGGTGTTATCAAATATCTGCTGACTTTGGTCTCTCAGAGTAATTAATGACTATGTTGTCAATACATGTTAGCTATCACAAGTACAAGTAAACCTTGTGTGTGTTAAGTTATTGTCCATGTTGTATGCATGTTCTCCTATTAATCACTGGTGTCTAACATAATCCAACAATGCCTTCCAGTATTATTACACAGACACACATGCACATATATCATGGATAGTAGTATTAAGCTAGTACACTTCATTGTGAAGTACTGTAACACTGCAGTCTTTAACTAACTCAGTACATTATACTTGTACCCAAGTATGACTAATGGTTAATTATTAATAAGTTGCTTGCTTTAATTAAGAAAAAAATATATTCATTTATGTCCTGAATAAAGAAAAAAAGAACACTGTTTCTTTTAGTAGTAGATGATGTATTAGTCAGTATTAAGATGGGGTAAAATTAGATTGTGTTGATCAATATTTACTTTTTATAGTAAAATAAAATAATAGAAAATATTTAAAAAGACCTTGATTTGTGTACACAATTAGTTCATCAGAAAACCCTCTGGCACTCAGTATATTTGATGTAGGTTGCTTCATTATTAGCCTGTTTGCCTAGCTACCAGTAGCCACATAAAGGGGAAATAGGTTGGAGTGACATGATGTTATCACAACTAATTCTAGACTCGATATGGCTATGAGGGTGAAATACTTTGCATGTAATTGTGTTGGTTGACAGGTTGCCCTGTTAAACTGCAACAGTTGTGAAGCTACATTTATTAGATGTAAATTCTATTTAATCTTGTGTTTGTTGATTGTTAGCAGTGTTTGGAGTAATGGGGATTTGGTTTCCTAGCTAGCCACATAAAGGAGAAGGAGGTTGGAGTGTCATGATGTTATCACAACTAATATTAGACTCAATATGGCTATTGGAGTGAAATACTTTGTATATAATTGATGTTGGTGACAGGTTGCCATGTTAAACTGCAACAGATGTGAAGCTACATTTATTAATTTTATTTAAACTTGTGTTTGTTGATTGTTAGCACTGTTTGGAGTTCTGGGATTTTTCTTGAAGGTTTCTGTATCAGTGTCACTGTATAATAGATACTACTTATGATTACTTTTACTACTACTTGTTATAATGATGAATTCCTGGTAGAATTAACTCCTTGTACTGGTACACTACTGTTGATATAGCTAGCTTGTGTTAACTTCTCTCTCTCCCCTCCCCCCCCTCTCTCTCTCTCTCTCTGTAAAAAACAATCCAATGAGTGTCAAGTTTTAAAAGACAGTTATTAGTTGTACAACTGTAGACCATATTTATGTATTAGCAAACATCTTATTGAAAATCAATGATATATCTTGGTACATCATCCTGATGTGGGGTCTTCAGAACCTAAGTGAAAAAATTTAATTTTATTACTATAAATTTAAGTGGGTTTTCAAGTCAACCAGGACCACACTTATAGCTGTAGGATGAATGTGCACTGAGACATGCTATTGATTTTTATAAACCTTACCATCTTATCATATTATACTAACAAAGAGTAGAATGATGTGTGGGTATGGATATGTGTACATACATTTATAGTTACAAATGCAACTAAATCTCTCTCTCTCTCTCTTTCTCTCTCTCTCTCTCTGTAAAAAAACAATGCAATGAGTGTCAAGTTCTAAAAGATAGGTAATAGTTGTACAACTATAGACCATATTAGCAAACATATTATTGAAAATCAATGATATATCCCAGTGCATCATCCTGATGTGTGGTCTTCAGCAACCAAAGTGAAAAAATTTAATTTTATTACTATGAATTTTAGTGGGTTTTCAAGTCAACCAGGACCACACTCATAGTTGTGTGGATGAATGTACACTGAGACATGTTATTGATTTTTATAAACCTTAGTATCATATCATATTATACTAACAAAGAGTAGGATAATGATGTGTGGGTATGGATGTGTGTACATACATTTATGGTTACAAATGCAACTAAATTTCTCTCTCTATATATAAAAAATCAATGCAATGAATCTCTCTCTCTGTCTCTCTGTCTCTCTGTCTCTCTCTCTCTCTCTCTCTCTCTCTCTCTCTCTCTCTCTCTCTCTCTCTCTCTCTCTCTCTCTCTCTCTCTCTCTCTCTCTCTCTCTCTCTCTCTCTCTCTCTCTCTCTCTCTCTCTCTCTCTCTCTCTCTCTCTCTCTCTCTCTCTCTCTCTCTCCTTCCTCTCTCTCTGTGTGAAAAAGAATACAATGAGTGTCAAGTTTAAAAGACAGTTAATAGTTGTACAACTATAGACTATATTTATGTATTAGCAAACATCTTATTGAAAATCATCGATATATCTCAGTGCATCATCCTGATGTGTGGTCTTAAGCAACCAAAGTGAAAAAATTTAATTTTATTACTATGAATTTAAGTGGGTTTTGAAGTCAACGAGGACCACACTCATAGCTATAGAATGAACATGCACTGAGATATGTTATTGATTTTTATATACCTTAGCATCATACCATATTTTACTGACAAAGACTTGAATGATGTGTGGGTATGGATATGTGTGCATACATTTATAGTTATAAATACAACTAAATCTCTTATTCTCTCTTTCTCTCTCTCTCTCTCTATTCAGTAGTACAGATCTACAGTGGTATTACTACAATCCTTTTATAGTAAACCAGTAAATGTATGGAGTATAGGATGTATTTTAGCTGAAATGTACATTGGAAGGTAAATAACATTAAACAATTTATGACATAAACTATCTAGTGTGAAATATATGTACTATTATAGTACAATGCTTGTAATCTACTCTTTTCTGTTACTTCTTTGGTGGGTTGTGTCATTGTAACTAAACTGTTCTTTTGTTAAAGTGTACTTAGCAACAAGTATAATATAGCTTACAAAAAGTAAAACTAGTTGCAGAATCTGAGAGAAAGATCTAGTGTACTAAGTTGTATGTATGTATTAAATGATATATCATATTGTATTTCTTTATATAGACCACTTATTTCTTCAAAAAGAAATGGAGAAATAGGACAACTTCAAGAGATACTTCAGTAGGTACCAATGTATAAAATTGACACTTTGATGGATGCATCAATGGACAGATATTTAAACATGTGTAGAAGTCACTTACATACGTGCACATTGACTAAAGTTGCTTGATGTCTTGATGTTACTAGGTGGATTACCATAGATACCTCAGCTTAGTCACTGACATATATATATATATATATACATATATATATATATATATATATATATATATATATCCTGAATTTCAATAGAACTCTAAGAACCTCTTTAGTTCATTTTACTATGTATGTAATGACCCAACCCTTGTAGTAGTATGTAGCAATAGCTAGTATGACATGTATGTAAATTAGGTTATATGAACTATTGTTGTATAATATTCTATTGGATTTGATGATTTTATCAAAGTGACACTAGCTAAATGTTCTTAAGAATATCATGACATTATCAAGTTTTTAATATATTGAACACTATTTGGAAATCAATTGTCATGTTTTTTATTTACCAAAGCAATATAGACATTTGTTAGTAAGACTTTATTCCTGTTTAATAACTTATTTGGTTTCTTTCTCTTTAGTACAATAGGTACTACTTCATTTAAAGAATGGTCACCAGAGACACCAATTTCACAAAAACATTTCAAAGTTGTTGTTCCAAGATCGAGGATAGATATTTTACCTAGAGTTTGTCAAGATGTTCAAGACCTATTATCAGTGAGCGTACATGTACATATACAATTGGTTATTTATTACTTATGTACATGTATTTTTATTGTGTCTAAGGTAAAATGAAAGATTTTTGTAATAGTTTAAAACTCATTCTGTTGTTACCTATAAACTGTAACTACATGTCCACATAATATTTTGTTTAACAATTTAGTGTGACTTATTTATTTTACTCTCTTTGATAGAAAATGCTAATATTTCAATCTGCTAAAAGGGTCAATGCTGATTAAGCTCTAGAGGACTCTTTTTTTCATCAATTTTTACAATATTTACTGGTTTTACTCCCTCTCCCTTCTTATCCCAATCACCTTCACACTCACCATTTTCTTCTCTTTTCCTATCACCTTCACTATTCCTATCTACCATCTTTTCTCTACAAGACCACACCCATACTCCTCTGAGTGTCCCAACTGAATCCTCTCAAGGTTCTGGTATACATGACATCAAAAACAGTCCCAATCAGGCCACACCCCCTTTTGATATGACCTCTGACTTTGATCTGTTTACTTGTAAATAACTAATTTTATCAGGTCACATGTACTGCCGCTCCCCCTCAGTCAATAAAGCTCCACCTACTTATATTAATCTTATTTTATATTATGATTGTGTATTATGTACATGTAAACAACACAATATATTAAAGTATATTTATTATATAATGTATAGCCTTATTCATATTCAAAAAAATATTCTTTTTTGTTTTCACAATATTATTTTTCTATTACATATTCTTTTGTTTAATGCCTAATAAAGTTTGTATGTGTGTTAGTAGTTCCTGCATATGTTGTTTAAATATATATTTGTATGTACATGTGTGTGACATCTAGCAAGCACAGATAATCTCCTAAAATCTTTTGTAGTTTGTTTGATATCTTCTGTCGAACAAAAAGTGTTTCATTTCTTTTGTTATTATTATAATCAAATTGTTTGGTACAAAGACAAATTCACATTTTTTGTATGATTTGATGTCTACTTCTCTTTTTAATTTAATGGAAAATTTTCTACAGAAATTTGTAAATAATTAAATTATAATAATATTAACTAGTTAATTTCAGCAAACGTTTTCACCAGTTGATTAGTATACTTTTGCAACATACATGTATGAACTATATGATGTACTAATGACAGATATTTTTTCATAGTTTTTCATTGCACAATTAAATGATATCCAGACTCCGTAGACTCATAGATAAAAATACTTTCCAAAAACAATAAATTTTATATAGGATATGTATCAGTCCAATACAAAGAATGCAAACAAGACAGTAATGATGGCAATTACATCATTCCTACATAATAACACAGGCACAGAATGCAACAACATATTACTGCATTGTTAAGTGAATTAGATAGTTGGAATATATCCTTACTTGTTTGTGTCACTTGTGGTATTATGTAGGGATGATGTAATTGTAATCACTACTATCTTGCACTGTGTTGAAAGACAAGTATTTTGCTTATGGACACTAGTCTGTTGTAATATCTCATAATTCCAGATGTCTTTCAGTTTAACAGATTTCCCACAGCTTATAAACATAAGGAACCAGCAATATTCCAGATTAAGCATTGCATTGAATATGTCATTATTTCAATATAGGAATTGTTTTATAGTATATTATTATTCAATTTGGGGAATTCTGTTAGGATAAGTCATTATTTCAATTGAGAGATTGTGTTAGTATACAATATATGTCCACTATGGGAATACTACTTAAAAATGTTCTTTGAAAAAGTATAAATTTTATAAATGAACATGCTAATCTATTCAAATACAAAACAAATTACAAAATAATTGTCATTAACTTCTCTGCCAACTCTAATGGCTAATGTGATGGCCAGTCTATCTATCTTTTTATAAACACATTTTCCTCTAAATAATAAATTTTGACAAATATTCCCTTTTGTCTAACCAATGAAAGTCATGTATTTTTCTGTTCTCCATAGAAGAGGCTGGTCAGCTAAAATATTATCTTCATTTAATTCCTTTTAATTTCATTGGTACTCATGAAATGCACATACTGGACTCTGTTTCCAATCTTTCTTTTTTTCTTTAAGAGAAGCCATGTAAACAGGTAGTTTCTATATTAATAGATCCCAATATTAATATTTTTATGAAGGATATCAAAGATTACCTTTGTATGTCTATTTTTTCTCTTTTGTCTATCTTTTGTGCATACTTTCCAATGTGTCTTTGTTTGAAAGACATTTTTAAATTTTGAAATATATTTGATATGTCCCTATTAGTTAAAATGTAAATAAAGTTTATTCATAAACTATAACAAGATACTTTTCATTTCAGTGGTAGAAGCTCATTCTAGGGACTTTGCTTCAGCGACAATTGTCATTGTAATGTCCACATTCACTTTGTCCTTGACTGGTTTGCTAAATAAGGATAGCCACGTAAATCATATAAATAAAAGGAATATGACATACTCAAATGTCCATTCAAAATCTTCTTCATTGTCCTGTAGTGTTTTATATATTATTCTGATGACATTCTGGCAATACTTTAATTAAAATTAACTTATTTAAGTTACTTACTTTAACATATGATGAAACGTTTAATTCTTCCTAAACTTTTGATTCTAAAAACCATTTATAAGGTTCTCAATTTCTCATAGTTCTTTTTGAAACTTGTCTTCTAACATTTTACTACTAACATTAATTTCTTGCAGCTTTTCCTGAATGTCTGTTGATTAAGGAAGGAATACAGTATTTACATATGAAATATAGAGAGCAGGGATATTGTAATGGTAACAAATGAAATATAATTAATTACAATTCATATATATATGTGTGTGTGTGTGTGTGTGTATTCCTCAAATTAAGCGCTAGCCACGGGACAAAGTCGAGATCGTTGACTTGGAACATCATTAGTATAGAGATCAGATTGACGGTCTGTTTCTTCTAACATACTAGCATCATCGATGGTCATGGATACAGAAAACAAAGATTTCCTATCCCTTCTCCTCGGTGGAAAAGGCGGAACATCGTCAGTTTCACCGTATAGTGTTGTCTTTGTCTTCCGCTCATAGTCAGTCATAGCGCAGTATCTCTTAGAACGCCACATAGTAATAATAATAAATACCTGAAGTACAACTACCTACTTGTCATGTTTACTGCAATATTCCAAGTGGACTTGCGAATAGATTTATATCATCAAATAGTTTAGTTATGACTCTCTTATAGCATTCAATGTGTAGTGTTCGTTCATAATACTTACAATCATTTCCTTTTGAGGTTTCACACCTGACCAGGCACCTATTAAAGCTGTAGAGTATTAACTCAATTACTACTTCAGCTTGACATAAAATACTAGCCCTTCTTGATAGTTCAAAACCAATGTCACATTGTGTAGTAACTTGAATTAAGGTTTTCAATCTTTATTTGTATTTTTCTTCTAAATAAAGAATAAAAATACATGATTTGTTGAGACTACAGCTTGACAACATGTGTTTTGTTATGAACAATTGTGGAGATTAGCATGAATTTCATGATAGGCTATATATCAGATAAATCTCCAGTTGCCAAGTGTATGTGATATAATTATATAGATTGATATCTAACCACTGTTATATAAAACAAATATGCACACATACGGTATGTATTATCTGTACTTGCTCTATTTATTACTTATATGATTGGTATATATGCTTCCCTGAAGAGTACTAAAAACTGAAACTGCCAAATTGTGTTAAACAAAACAAAGGTTTGACTGCTTAACAATGGATGACATGATAAATTGTTACTTCTTAAATTATATAAAACAGATTACAGATTTTATTAAATGATAATAATTTTTGATAGACATATTAAATAATGGTAACAGTGATATATCAAAGATACATATACATAAACAATATTAAAAGTCATAATTTATTAACATTAGCTTCAAGTTATTATTATTATTCAGTAGATATAACATAATTCTGATACAACTGCTAACCATTTCGTTTTAACTTTTTAATTGTAACTTTTCATAAATGGGGATTATATGAGTCCATTCAATAATTTTAAATTCAAATTATCAGTACAAATTTGTGTACTCTTGATAGAATTCTCAAAGTTGTAAAAACAATGACAAAGTTCTTTTATTGATTATAATTAAATTGTTTTCAGAGCAATGACTTGACTATCGTTATTGTTTTATTGATGTATTCTCTTTAGCTCCAGAAATTATCTGTAAATTATATTGGAACATGATCACAATTTATGAAGACCCACAGAAAATTAATGCTTTGGTATATTAATAACACTAACTATAATATGGTATTCCTTATATTACAAAAGTGATAGTACATGTAAAGTTATTATTATGTGTTGTATTTAAGAAGACATCAAAAAATTTAAATTATATAAAACTGCAATATAGAATAAAAAAATGGGAACTTTTATTTTGAATAATCTTACTTATGACCACATATCTAGAAACCAATTAGATAACGGAAGAAAATTTGTTTCATCATCAAGAGTCTTTGCACTAGAACAATCACTAGCAAACAACAAGTATTTTACAAATGGAAGCTAGGCTGTTGCAATATCTCATAATTCCACATGTCTTTCTGTGTATTGGATACTTGTAGACTTCCCACATAACACAGGCACAGAATGCAACAATATATCATTGTATTATCAGACACCAAACTATAAACACTAAAACCTCTTGTATTAATTTCACATTGGAGTATGGACTTCTGGTACCATAGAAATAGCCACTATAATATATATATAATTATACAACTTATACTAATCAACTCTACAACAATAACAATATAATGTTAAGGAGAACAAAGTTCAATGTCCCCATTAAAATTTGTAGAAAAATGTCAAGTAACGGAAGGAATTAGGAACAAGTAGAAAATATGAAAACTTTAAGTATATCATTAGATCTGATAGCAGAAATGACATTAATGAATATACCAAAAGAAAAACACTGTCTTGACATCTTGATAGTATGAATGAACAAATGATTATAAATAGTCTATATTATGAAGTAACTAATTGTAACAGATAATTATAATATCAACTAACTTGTTATATTGTGTCCCATTCACTACTATATTTGACTATGTACATTATCTCAATGTTATTAGTCCATTAATGAACAACTCTCAATATATGATATATCTGGCAGCAGCTGTGTCTGACTCTATACATCATGATGACATGGTAAGTGAGGTCTAGTAGAGATGAGTCTTATATATTAAATAAAAGAGAAAAATCGTTCAATACTCTGAAATGAAGGAAGTTATATTAAACTGAGTAGTTACTAATATATATCATTAAAATTAGTTAGTGTATATTAGACTTATTGTATATGTCCTTTTGTGCTGTGAGATATTTCATTGTTCTATTATACATGTTGTTAACATAATAATTTCTGTCTCTTTTAAATTCTTGTCATGTCAAACATAATATATCATCATCAACATCATTGAGTCTTCACTTACAACAAGTACCAAAGTTAATAGCAGTATTAACTCAACATTGGTCACCTAATGCTTTCATTGTCTCCTTTAAAGTATGTCTATTCCATTGATATTATATGATATTAGTCTGTTACTAGTTAGAAACTGATGAGAGTATTGTAGTTAGTAGAACTAGAAAAGCTCTGACAAAATATGGACATTAAGTAAGTTTATAAACTATAGATATTGGCTTAGAGTATCCTTAAATTGTCTTTTACAGCTAGGTTGATCAGTTATATAAATAGTTTACTGTACTGTGTTGATTGCTACCAATCATTTTAAGTAGTCACCAGTAAATAATACTAACTTAATAATTATTAATAGGAATGTATATGTGTAAATTAACTATGATCACTTCTATAGTTGTAGTTGCTAATACACTAGTACAAAGGAAAGAGAAAGTGACTGTTGTTGAAAGAGATGAACTTAATGAAGAAGTACTTTGTCTCTCTGTAGAAGAGAAAGAGAAGGGTGTGGTTATTAAAGGAAATTAATATCTTATTTGTGTTGTGAACATAAACAATATTAAAGTAAAATTACATAACAAAGTCAACATATAATGTTGTCAGTCATAATTACTATTTATTAATATCTTATAAATTCTTATACATTTTAGTTTTGTACTTACACATGTACATGTACATCGCATTATCTTGAAAATTAATAAAGGGTTAAAATTGAACCTGCCTCATGGCGGGTAGTAGGGCGTTGCTACTAGAGTTAGAGTCCTCAGTCTCTCTCATCTAGGTACCTTATACTGGGACATAGAAGAGAATAGAATGTATAGACTTAGTTGATACAAATGAACACTTTAAGGTAAGTGTAATATAAACAAAATTGAACATCAAAACTAGTCACAAGTTATTTTGAACTAATCAATTTATTAGTATAATATGTCTAGAGTGAAATATTGAACTAATATGTCAGTTTGAATGTGAATGTAGTTTATTTCAAGTAGTCATCCAACATACTTAACATTGGATTAAGTTAATGTTAATGAAGTATGTAATTATCATGTAAAGTTTGTCATTATACTGTGTTTATTAACATTGTACTTTGGATAGTAATTTCATTTATTTTGTTACCTTATTATTTGACATTTCTCTTTTATTTATTTCAAGTCTTTATATGTAGGAATGCAATAGTGACAATTGTAAAAGTGAGTGTGCAGTCTCCATTCAGAAAAGGCAGAAAATATTGAGAGTGTTGTCATACCAACTGTAAAAAAGGATGTGGTGACTTTACCTAGAATATTTGGAAGAAAGAGTAATTGCTGGTAGGTTAAGGTTTGAAGTTGTCTATAATAGTCATTTTTATAACTATTCTCTATACAGGAGTGTTGTCGTTGCAACTATAAAAGTGGGTGTGGTGAATACAACCAGAATATTGAGAAGAAAGAGTTATTGCTGGTAAGTTAAGGTTTGAAGTTGTCTATAATAGTCATTTTTACAATTACTCTATATATAGGAGTGTTGTCATAGCAACTGTAAAAAAGGGTGTGGTGACTATTCCCAAAATATTAGGAAGAAAGTGTTATTGCTGGTAAGGTAAGCTAAGGTTTAAAGTTGTCTATAATAGTCATTTTATAACTATTTTATGCATAGGAGTGTTGTCGTGGTAACTGTAAAGGGTGTTGTGAAATTACCCAGAATATTAGGAAGAGTTATTGCTGGTAAGTTAAGGTTTGAAGTTGTCTATAATAGTCATTTTTATAATTATTCTATATATAAGAGTGTCGTCATAGTAACTGTAAAAGTGGGTGTGGTGACTTTTCCCAAGATATTAGGAAGAAAAGTTATTGCTGGTAAGCTCAGTTTTAAAGCTGTTTGTGGTGGTCATTTTTATAATTATTCTATATATAGAAGCATCATCGTAACAACTGTAAAGTGGATGTGGTAACTTTTTCCAAATATTAGGAAGAAAGAGTTATTACTAGTAAGTTAAAGTTTGAAATTGTCTATAATAGTCATTTTATAATTATTTTATGCTTGGGAGTGTTGTCGTGGTAACTGTAAATGTGTGTTGTGACATTACCCAGAATATTAGAAAGAAAGAGTTATTCTTGGTAAGTCAAGTTTTAAAGTTGTCTTTGATGGTTACTTTTATAATTCTTTTATATATAGGAGTGTTGTCGTGGCAACTGTAAAAATGGGTGTGGTGACATTACTTAGAATATTAGGAAGAAATAGTTATTATTGCTGGTAAGTTAAGGTTTGAAGTTGTATATAATAGTCATTTTTATAATTATTCTATATATAAGAGTGTCGTCGTAGTAACTGTAAAAGTGGATGTAGTGACTTTTCCCAAAATATTAGGAAGAAAGTTGTCGCTGGTAAGTTAAAGTTTAAAGTTGTCTCTAATTTTCATTTTTATAACTATTCTATATGAAGGACTGTTGTCGTGGCAACTATAATAGTTGGTGTGATGACTAAATCCAGAATATTGGTAAGTTCAAATTTGAAGTTTTCTCTAATAGGCATTTTTATAATTATTCTATATATAGGAGTGTCATCGTAGCAACTGTAAAGTGGGTGTGGTGACTTTTTCCAAAATAGTAGGAAGAAAGAGTTATTGCTGGTAAGCTAAGGTTTGAAGTTGTCTGTGACAGTCATTTAAATAACTATTTTATGCATAGGTGTTGTCGTGGCAACTGTAAAAGTGGGTGTGGTGACTAAATCCAAAATAGTAGGAAGAAAGAGTTATTGCTTGTAAATTAAGGTTTAAAGTTATCTGTAATACTCATTTCAATGACTATTTTATGCATAGGACTGTTGTCGTGGCAACTGTAAAAGTGGGTGTGGTGACTAAATTCAGAATATTGGGAAGAAAGAGTTATTACTGGTAAGTTAAATTTTGAAGTTGTCTCTAATAGACATTCTTATAACTATTTTATGCATAGGAGTGTTGTCATGGTAACTTTAAAATGGGTGTGGTGATTTTCCCAAAATATTAGGAAGAAAGAGTTATTGCTAGTTAGTTAAGTTTTAAAGTTGTCTGTGATGGTTATTTTTATAATTATTTTATATATATGAGTGTTGTCATGGCAACTGTAAAATAGGTGTGGTGACTAAATCCAAAATATTAGTAAGAAAGAGTTACTGCTGGTGAGTTAAGGTTTAAAGTTGTGTATAATAGTCATTTTTATAACTATTTTATACATAAGAGTGTTGTTGTGGCAACTGTAAATGTGTGTGATGACATTACCTAGAATATTAGGAAGAAAGTTATTGCTGGTAAGTTAAGTT
Source organism: Xestospongia muta (assembly GCA_963693285.1). Classification (NCBI taxonomy): domain Eukaryota; kingdom Metazoa; phylum Porifera; class Demospongiae; order Haplosclerida; family Petrosiidae; genus Xestospongia; species Xestospongia muta. Next base: position 4,423,595 of record OY848924.1, read on the forward strand.
TTAAAGTTGTCTGTGATGGTTATTTTTATAATTATTTTATATACAGGAGTGTTTTGTGGGAACTGTAAAAGTAGGTGTGGTGACTAAATCCAGAATATTAGGAAGAAAGAGTTATTGCTGGTAAGTTAAAGTTTGAAGTTGTCTGTAATAGTGATTACATTTGTGAAATCTTGTTCTTGTAAGTCTCAACCCCTAGTCAGCTCTCTTTCTGTTTCCTCCTCACACTTCCCTCCTCTAGTACTAATCTCACCACTCTTCCATTATTCTATCCAATACCCCAAGTCTCCATCCCCCATCTTCTGGCATACCCATTACACTTCACCACTGATACTTCCTCGTCCTTTTCCTCTGCTGCTTCTGCATCTCCTCTACCTTTTCATTCTAATCAATCTCCTCCTACTACTTTACCCTTTTCCACTGCCAGCACTCCATCACTCTCACTAAATTATTCGACTGCTCCTCTTGCTATTATCACTGCTGCTCCTACTATTATCACTACTGTCCCTTCTATAACCACTCCCTCTTCCTCTGCAACCTCTCTGCCTAAATCCTCACAGCATCCTTTTTAGCCAAATATCATCATCGTCCTTCATGAAAACCTCCACTCCTTCCTCCACACTTTTTTTATGTCACTAAACAAACTCCCACCTTCCATTTCTTCCTACTCAATCAAGTCTTCAATCTATTGTACCACTTCCTCCCCCTCTGCCACGTCTTCAGCCCAGCTTACCAACATCTCGTTCTTCCTCAAATCTCCTACCCAATTTACCTCTACCTCCTCTTTCCCCATCATTTCATCACAATGCTCCATTACCCCCTTCTTCAAATCACCAACCCAACCTACTCTTACATCATCCTCATCCAAGTTTTCAACCCAACCTACCTTGTCTTCCACTTCCTCCTACTCTTTAATCCAGTCTACCACTTCTTTTGCCTCCACCTTTCCCTCTATATATTTCCTCCTTTTTCTCAACCCCTCCTCCTACTACCTCCTCAACATTCAACTCTTTACCCCAATGTCTCTTTACTCACAAGGTTGTCACCCTTCACCTCTCTCTCTTCTTTCTTCCAATCATCAGCTTCTTCTTCCTGTTCTATCAAACCTTCTATCAACTTTGCTTGTCCCATTTCTCTGTCCTACTGCTTCCAACTCACATCGTCAAACTCAATAAAGTTTTATTTTAATGCTCGCAGCATTCTTCCTAAACTAGATGAAATCTCTGCTCTCTGCTCTGTCCTCAATTCTGATCTGCATTGTGGAATCTTGGCTATCTGCTGACATTCCCAATCCTGATATTGATCTGGCTAATTACATCTTATTCCGTCGTGATTGTAACCACCATGGTGATGGTATTTCTGTTTTTGTAAAAATCACTTTATTGTTTCTGAAGTTTATGTTTCTCCTAAAATTGAATTTCTTCTCCTATCTATTAAGCTTAATCATTGCTCCTTTTTAATTGACACTTACTACCAACCTCCATCCTCGTCTGATGATCTAGATCTCTTATTTGATGACCTCACATCCCTTAATCCCTCCTTGCTTTCTAATCTTATACTTTTAGGTGATTTTAATATTAATTTTTACTCTACTTCTTCCTCCAGGACCAAACTGGATGTCATATCTGATACTTTCAACCTTTATCAAATTGTTAATACTCCCACTCATTTGTCTCACACTGATACATCTTTCACTATTGATCTTGTTTTTCTTCTATCTAACATTGACACTCCTCCTTGTAGTATTCTTCCTACTGTCTCTTATTCGGACTACTTCTCCATTCTTTTCTCCATTCCCACTGATTCTGTTAACAGTCCCTACCCCTCCCCTCCTCATAAGGTCTGGCTATCCCATCTTGCTGATTTTGAGCGTGCTAATGCTCTCCTCAGCTCCATTGACTGGAAAGAATTACTTCCCTTGTCAGATCCTAACGCTTTTTGGGCCATATTTAAAGAACTTTTCCTCCACGTTATGACCACCATTGTTCCTAGCAAACTTGTGTACCCCCTACCAACTGTTATCATCCTTGGATCAACTGCTCATTCCTTAACCATGTCAAAAAAAGAAACTCAATCTTCTCTTTTGCTAAAAGATCTGGTTCTCCTTCTCTTTGGGCCAAATACCATTCCTATCATAACAAGACTCTAGCTTACCTCAAACACCTAAAATCCAAATTCTTTCATAATTTACTCACTTCTCCCTCACTATGGTCTTTTTGGTCTGCTGTTAAATCCATTTGCTCTAAACCTGTCTCCATTCCCTCCCTTATCTATAATGGTTCTCCTGTAACTTCATCCTCTTCTAAAGAAGATGTCCTAAATCAATACTTCTCCTTTTGCTTCAACACGTCAACTGTCCCTTTACCTCTTCTTGCACATATACCCTATACTACACTACATGACAACTCTCCAGATTTCTCTGCAACCCAGATGAAATCTGCAGTCTCATTTCTTGTATTCCTGTTGACATTGCTTCTGGTCCTGACAATATCTCCTCTATTATGCTCCACAACACAGCTCCTAATATTTTACTTCCTTTTCCCCTTTATTTTCAACTCCTCCCTCTCAACAGGTATATTTCCTTCAGACTGGAAAAACTCCAATATTGTACCTATCCCCAAATGAAAAAACTCTTCTTCATCCTCTTCAGACTATTGCCCAATCTCTCTACTTTCGCTCCCAAGTAAGATTTTAGAATGTCACGTCTTTAACTATCTATACAAATTTTGTTCTGTTCACAATACCTTTCAAATTGTCAGTTTGGTTTCTGACCAGGATTCTCAACTGAAACTGCTATATTATCTATTGTCAAATCTTGGTTTTCTTCACTGGATCACAAAAATGTAGTCTGTGCAGTTTTCTTCAGTCTCACTAAAGCATTTGACTCAGTCCCTCACAAGCTCTTATTTGACTCCTTATCTTCGCTCGACCTTCCTTATCTTTTATCTTGGCTCCATAGCTATCTGCAAGGGCATCACACTGTTGTGCCCCAAGGTTCCATTCTTGGGTCTCTCTCATTCATCATCTATATAAATGACATTGTTAAACTGTCCCTCCTCTCTTCAGCCACCCTCACTCTTTATGCTGATGACATCCTTCTCTCGCAAGAAATTTCTTCTACAACCTCAATGTCCACTGTTCAATCCAACATCAATCTTATTTCATTGTGGATTACCTCTCATCATCTTACCATCAACTCAAAAAAAAACAAAATACATGATTGTCTCTTGTAAGCCTCCCTCCTTTCTAACCTCCCTCTCTCCTCTTTTCTTAGACAGTTCTCAACTTGAACGAGTCAATTCCTTTAAATACATTGGTATTATTATCACCTCTAATTTATCATGGTCTCACTTCACATCCAATATGTCTGCTGGTATTATTATCACCTCTAATTTATCATGGTCTCTTCACATCCAATATGTCCACACTAAAGCTCGTCAAACTATCGGAATCATCTACCTTAACTTCTATAAGCATGCTTCTCCTCATACTCTTCTCTCACTCTGTATCGCTCTCTTGTCATTCGCTATTTCTCCTACTGCTCCTCTGTTTGGGAACCACCCATATCTTTCACTAATGCTGAAATTCTCGAGAAAACCCAACACTGCTCTAAAAATGTGCTCTCATAACGGGACAATGATTACTCATCTCTTCTCTCAACTTTTAACCTTCCGACCTTCTCAACTCGTCACTCTATTTTCAAACTATGTCTTCTCTATAAAATCACTAACAATCTTATCTACTTTCCCTCCACTATTTTCATTCACAAGCCTCCGCCAAGTTATGTCTCTCATCACTTTGATCCTCTCACTTTTACTATTCCTTTTTTCTCACTCATCTGCCTCACAAAACTCATTTGTCCCTTCTGTTCTCTCTCTGTGAAACTCACTTCCTTATCATGTAAAATGTAGCTCATCTATAATCACTTTTAAATCTAAAATAAATATGCTTCTTTACAAACCATCAATTCACCATCACTTATCACACTAAAACCTATCATATACAATCAGTCACTTATTTTATCTCTGTATTAACGATACTATATCCTGTATTTTAATACCTTGATTCTGTATTAATTATTGTTCTATTCACTTTGTGCCCTTTAAACTAGCAGTTGCTATTGGGCACTCGTTTTGTCAATAAAGAAACCAAATGTGTTTGGAATTAAGAAATATAATTGTGTGAGTTTCCAATTCAGTTGAGTGACATTTCAAAAATGGCAATACATTTCATGAGTCAGTTTCAGCTATAATCCCTACAATTTAAAGTATACACTTTAACATTACAAGTATTACTTTAAGGTAATAGGGAGTAACATTATTTTTTAATACCATCATTCACATATATAATATGAATCTATGAAAATTAAGGTATATATATATATATATATATATATATATATATATATATATATATATATATATATATATTATACATATATTATATATATTATTAGAAATATAGTAAATGAAAACAGATAAGACTGATATACCTGATCTTAATTTCTCTATGAGTGGGTGACAAACTAACAATTGCAGCAATTTGTCTTTGAAGTGAACTCAATGCAAGTGGTAAGCTGTCATAAATATCAACAAATCCAAGGTCACTTCCACATATGGAGATACTCACCTAATGACCATATCCTGTATGTAACACTTGAACAAATAGGGACCTTTGAATATCAAATGCTAGAGTTTGTGAAAGATTGATATCTTGTGATCCATTGCAGAGACAAAAAGATATTGCTATAACTCTTTGTGATGCATTTACAATGGTATCATTCAACCTCTCACAATATATAACAGAATATTTTCATTAGACTTTGATAGTTTCTGTACCCACATACACTCTGCTTTTATTGTGTCTTGTAGAGCATCAACAACAGTCCTATCAATCTGTTAACTGTTATTTGCTACTTTTTAAGATTTGCTAGCTTAGTCTTCAGTCACATCTTTATAGCAAGACTTTCATCATGTTTTGTGAAAGCTGTGATGATGAAGTGATAGGTACAGAACTAAGAGGCTGAGATGGTAAAGAGGGTCACACAGTGACAGGTAAAAAATCACAGGTTGTGACAATGAAAAGATTGCGATAAATACGTTACAGGTACAGAAATAAGAGGTTGAGATGGTACTAAAAGTTGCAATGACTAAGTGATGGGTGAAGAATTTGGAGGTGGAGATGGTAAAGAAGGTGGTAATATAGGAGAAATAGCAGGGGGTGGTTATATAGTAATAGAAAAGTGAATAACTGTGGATGATTGAAATTTGTAATTTATTGTAAAAATATTTTGAACATGGGTCTTGAACATCAGAGTGATTATCTAGGCCTAATGATGATGGAGATTTAGAAGAATTGTCAGGATCAAGTGGTTTTGGAACACCAGAATGATTTAATAATGAATTATGTATATATAATTATTGTGTATAATAGACTTTCAAATGGGCACCATAGATTCATTTAATAATCTTACCACTCTCAACACTTTTGAGTGAAAAAACATTTGCCAACGTCTTTTAGAACATCATGTGATCCTAGCCATGTATGTTCCATACGACTTTCCTTCCACTTTTGGTGTAAGAAATTCTTTTTCAGAACTTTGACTCCAACTTCAAACTTTGGTGGAATTTAATATTTTTGATTATATCGTTTTTTTTATTTCTGCTTTGCTACTTCTTTATTTTTCTCACATTCTCAAGTAAGACTTTTCTTTGAGTAGTTAGAGTGTCAACAATGACTATAACAACCTCCTGTATAGAATAATGATAATTAATACAGGGGTGAGATAACTGTAATTATACAGATTAATCATAACTGTTATTATCTGTTTCTATTTTTAGCAGTATCAGTGAGTAAAACACTAACATACAGATGTGTTTGTTAGATATTCATTTAAGAGTTTGGTGAATTCTTTTCAAATATATTAAAATATTGTAATAACTTTTGTTTTGTCTCCAATACTTCTCAGTTATTTCTATGTATCCAATGGTTGATACCATTTAATCATGTAGCTACTATCTATCACATTTCCAATATTTACTTTGTGTGATGCTCCTTGGAACTTTAGACACTATGTAGGAAGAATGATCTAAAGCAGTCTTTTATCCAAGTCACTAACTTTCCTACCAATATATTTATAAATGAGAGAATATTTGTATGCATTGGAAAATAATGATCATGTGTAAACTACATAGAACTTTAATTTCATTATATTAAGAGTGTTACTAGATATGTACATCATATTTACCATCAATAAACCAACGGTGGGGTTTTCTGGATGAAATTATCCAATAGTAAAAGCATTGTAATAAAAAAACCAATTGGAAAGAATTGGAAAACAACAGTTGGAAATAGGTATAATTTTACTGTGGTTTATTATATTTTATTATATTTGTCTTGTAGATTTCCCTCCATTTTTATATTTTTGATGTAATCTATTATAGTGATGCATATTACAATTCATGATTTTAATGTTTTGCTATTTAGAATTTCCTATATTAAATGAGAAGAATTACATTAATATAAGTTATATAAGTACACTGATTTCAATGAAATGGCTGGATTTAATTCTTAAACTTCTAGATTCCTAATACAACAAGTGGGTATGGCATCATTACATTCAAATCTCACATTTATTAAAACACATTATTCTGATGTGTGTTACCTTACAGTATTGTCTATAGTAGCAGTATCACATTATAATTGAGGTATGGGATGTTTTACATTCTTGTCCCTGATGGTGTGACTCCATTGGAACTACTGATGAATAATTATTTTGAGTGGTCATCCTCTCATTATACTTCTACAGGATATACTATAAAGTCAAGTTCATAGTCTCAATATGAGGTGATCTAGTTAATTGACTACTGCACATTCTACGAAATATAACTGTAAAATATAGGTATCAGAGATGTATATATTAATGACATTGATTTATATTTTTTTGATCATTTTATTTAAGTTAATAATAAATTCAGTGTCTTTGTTATATTGATGTTGTTATATACTTATACTGTTTTAGCTAATATATCATTGGAGAGGATATTTAAAAATGATCTGGTCTCCTGACGTGGTAGTAACTCCACCCATTGTAACGAGATGATTAGATGCTGCACTACAATGACAAATCTTCATATTATATAATATGTAGGAATTGTTATATTGTTGTTACTATTATGGCGCGATCTCAATGATCAACTGAGCATGCTCAGTTCAACTAACCGCTCAAGTGGCGCCAATTTTGTACTAGTAAATGTAAACTTAGTCGCCATAACTTCATTTAGAGAGCTGTCTGTCAGGACGTCACTTCTACAGGACTGTTTGACAAGACAGGATGGAAGAACTGGAGTCTATATAGTCAGTCATTCTGACAATATTGTCTGAATTAAAGACTAAAACAAAGATATTCCTGGTTACAACAAAGGTAGAAGACGGTAACAAATATGGTCAGAGTAGCAGTACTCCATGTGTGTCAGTATATATAGCTTGTCCCACTTACCTTTATACTCAATGAGCTTTTAGTCTGTTTAGTTTCTGTCATACAATCATTTTTTAAAACAAACCTGAGTAGTCCTTTTACATGTACTGTATGGACTGTAATAACCAGTATATAAACTGAAGCTTTAGTACAATACAGTAAGTGTGAGTGGAATCAGTCAGGTGTCTTTAGTACAAGTCTGGTCTATACCTCCTACAGATATGAACCTGTTATCCTCTCAGTATATTCTGTTCAAAGTGTACATCTTTCCACTTATATACTATTTAACTTGCTATATCAACAGTATAAATATATAGTTACTAGTACCAATTTGGTTTAGATTAATAACCTGTGATCACTGGTTATCTGAATGTGTTTTTACAATGTAATAGTTTGTAAGTGTGATATAATGTAGTATAATTTGTAAGTGTATTAAATTTAATATTATCATTTTGTTTACTCTATTGTTTTTGTTTATTTCCACATTTACATTGCTGTGATTACTGGTTAAGTCAATGAGTCTTTTACAATGTAATAGTTTGTAAGTGTGATATAATGTAGTATAATCTGTAAGTCTATTGAATTTAATGTTGTCAATTTGTTTAACTCTATTGTTTTTTCTATTTCAGCATTTACATTGCAATGGTTACTTGTGACCTGAGTGTCTTTTATAATGTAATAGTTTGTAAGTGTGATATAATGTAGTATAATTTGTAAGTGTATTGAATTTAATGTTGTCAATTTGTTTAACTCTATTTTTTTTTCTATTTCAGCATTTACATTGCAGTGGTTACTTGTGACCTGAATGTGTCTTTTACAATGTAATAGATTGTAAGTGTGATATAATGTAGTATAATTTGTAAGTGTTTTAAATTTAATATTATCAATTTGTTTACTCTATTGTTTTTTCTATTTCAGCATTTACATTGCAGTGGTTACTTGTGACCTGAATGTGTCTTTTACAATGTAATAGATTGTAAGTGTGATATAATGTAGTATAATTTATAAGTGTTTTAAATTTAATATTATCAATTTGTTTACTCTATTGTTTTTTCTATTTAAGCATTTACATTGGTATCATTACTTGTGATCTGAGTCTATCATTTACAATGTAATAGTTTGTAAGTGTGATATAATGTAGTATAATTTGTAAGTGTATTAAATTTAATATTATCATTTTGTTTACTCTATTGTTTTTGTTTATTTCCACATTTACATTGCTGTGATTACTGGTTAAGTCAATGAGTCTTTTACAATGTAATAGTTTGTAAGTGTGATATAATGTAGTATAATCTGTAAGTCTATTGAATTTAATGTTGTCAATTTGTTTAACTCTATTGTTTTTTCTATTTCAGCATTTACATTGCAGTGGTTACTTGTGACCTGAGTGTGTCTTTTACAATGTAATAGCTTGTAAGTGTGTTATAATGTAGTATAATTTGTAAGTGTATTAAATTTAATATTTTCATTTTGCTTACTCTATTTTTTTTATTTCAGCAATTACATTGCTGTGATTATTGGTTAACTCAATGCATCTTTTACAATGTAATAGTCAGTAATATCCTAATGTACCATATATTACCCTTTAATGTATTCTAATGTAACATTCCATTGTTGCCCTATACTGTGTCCTAATGTAATGTCCTAATGTTACACTACTATTATTACTATTACTATATGATACAAACAAGTAGGAGAGCAACTTTTTTGTGATAATCAAAGTTCTTATTTTATAACACCTCCTTTGGCACAAATTTTTCATTAGATAGTAAACATGTTTCATTCACTGATGATAAAAGTTGTTACTAGAGAAATACCAGGAATTAATTGAACCATTTTCTATGAAGAAAGACATGAATATTTGGTCAAATTATGTTTTCTGCCAGTCATCAACAACAATTGAAGTTATTAATAGATGTAAGTACACATACTGTCTGTATGTCTCTCTGTATGTCTGTATATCTGTATGTGCTTGTCTGTCTGTATTAATTAATTGCCTATATTTAGATCATTTGGAGGTCATTTGGAAGATGCTCTATTTGATGGCTTTTCTACATGAAGGTTTATCTCAAGGTGATATTGATTGGTTCAGATGATGTAAAACTCAAATCAAGACTGTTGTTTTTGCAGGATCTAAGTCTACATGTAAGTATGTAAGTTGACTATTGTAATAGCTTCAGCAATAAATGGCTAGATGGATGCAAGAATTGTTATATATATGGATGGATGGACAAATGAATGGATTGAATGAGACAGATAGACAAATGGATTTGCTATGTATCACATTTTTATTGTCCTTTCCATGAAGTTAGCAATTTGTGCAGAGAGACAGATGTCACCTCCTCCTCCTTCTCCTGCTCTGCCCACTCAAGTGACATTAGACAAGGTATACACACATATTATATAATTAAAATTACAATAACTATTATATAATTTATCTTGTGTTTAGTTTTTGTTTGTTTGTTTGTTTATACTTTAGAAGAACAAGCACAACATGATCAGGTAAGAGTGAATCCAGATATTTATTTGTAGACATATAATTATTTTATTATTTGGTATTTATCATATTTAATAACAAACACATTGAACATTTTATTGTTGTCATGTTATCATTACTTTATTGTAGTAAGCTCTGATATTATTAGATGATATAGAATAGACTGGAACTGGAGTACCTGAGGTTTCTATTAATCCATTCACTCATCTATTCATCAATCCATTTAGTAATAATAACAATTTCTTTAAGAAGTATACTATAGATATATACTAACATCAGAAGAGGAGTTTGAGATTCACTGTTGTGTATATAAACATAATCTCTTCTATATTCTTGTCAGGTTGAACATAAGATATCATCATTAATATTGAGTCTCCACTTACAACAAGTACCAAAGTTAATAGCAGTATTAACTCAACATTGGTCACCTAATGCTTTCATTGTCTCCATTAAAGTATGTCTATTCCATTGATATTATATGATATTAGTCTGTTACTAGTTAGAAACTGATGAGAGTATTTTAGTTAGTACAGCTAGGAAAGCTCTGACAAAATATGGACATCAAGTAAGTCAGTAAAGTAGAAAAATGTATGTTATGTGCCTTCTAGTAAAGTTGTCACCTAAGCATATAGTTTATACATACAATATGACCTGTATACATGTGTATACATGTATAAAGTCAGCTTTGACAATCAATGTTAGTGAGACATTCAGTGTGATCATTTCTACTGTTGAAAACATATTAAGAGTACTTATTGAGGAAAGATGTGAATGTCATTTTAAGTTGTTGGGAATTGTGTTAATATATTTAGACTAGATCACAATAAAGTAGTTATGTGACATACCAGTATATTGAATCACAAACAGTTATAAATAGTTCTTGTTATAGACTATGATAATACTTGTCTTATGGCAGAATAGGTATTTTAGTCATGTAGATGCATAAAGATAAATGTAGTTGAAGCAAGATTACTCAGATGACATTCAAGTACAGAACTATTTATAAGTAATTTATCTAAATTTAGCAACATGTGTCTCAAGAGCTGTACCTGACATTATAATCAATTGCTTGGGAGTTTCATGCTCCTACCACTTCAGTTCCATCTTTTCTCATTATGCACTTATGGACACATCCAATGTTCCATCATCCTTATGTGAGTGCATATGTAACAATTTGTATATATGAATCAAGTTTTTTATGAGGTGTTTTAACAGTGGTCCTATTTAAGTCACAAATATTTTATGAGAAGTGGTTTCTTATTACAAATGAGGTTACAATTTATCATGTTATTGTGGAGTATTGTATTGACACCAATGTACAGGTCATTGTTGTCTTTTGAATGTGGCTCTCATTTTCAATGTCTTCTTCATATTATAAGGTTTGGTATCATTATTATGCTTGTATATTGCTGATGGTCACTGTTGTGGCATATAAAGGGAATCCATACGTAATAAGAGAAAAATATGATATAATACATCTCTGAACAGTCTTCATAGATAATGTTACTTTGCACTACTTTTATATATTGGTTATTCTCTAGGATTAAATTCTGGGTCAACTTCTTTTTATTCTATATATCAACGACATCAGTGAACTTCCTCTTTCTCCCTTAACAAATTTCTATACTGATGAAATTCTTTTGTCATCTCCATTTTCATCAACTGCTGACTTTACTATCATTCAATCCGATATTAACATTATTAATAAATTTATTTCCACTCAACTTCTGATAATTAACTGCCAAAGGAACTAAATATATACTTGTCTCAAGAAAAAAAAACTTTGCTATCATTGAGTTTCTACCTCCTCTCATCCTAAACTGCTCTATGATTGAGTGTGTTTATTTATATCTAATTGTTATTATCTCTAGTAATGTCTTTTGATCTCCTCACATTGTATCTGTACATGTATGTTCCATATGATGCAAGCTCCTCAGCTATATCTTTTAACTTCTATACAAATTCTCTGAATTATTACTAATCAATGAATGAGCGGAGAGCAGCAGAAGATTTAATGAATGAAAATGAAATGTTGTTAGAGTGATAGAGTCTAGAGGATCTTGATGAAGGAGATTGGAATGAAAGAATACCATGTGAAAACAAAGAGAAACCATTTATGAATTTGAAGAGGACAATAATGTTAGAATTATCTCATTTTATTTTTAAAAGAATCAGATTAACAAAGTAAGGTTGTGGTTATAGATTGAGTACTAGTTTTGAAGCAGAATTTTTTTGTGTAGACCTCTGGACACTTCCAAGACTTTTAATCTTAGATTTTGTGTATTTATCTCAAAGTGATGACAAGCAGTAGGATAAGTGTAGAAGAGCAAGGAAAGAGTACAATCTCCTTGCACTTGTTCTCTTTTTGAAATCACTGTGACTTGAGCTTAAATTCTGATGTTCATTTTCATCATTAAAGCATCACTTGCAGTGTTCATAGTAAATAAATTTCTGTGTACTATTATAGATATATCTGTTCCCATCTTATCCCATCGTTATTATTACATGAATTCTATTTATTAGCTTATATGATTGACTGTTTTATTTATATATTGCAGTCATTTAGTAAAAATCTAATTTGTTGGTTGAGAGTAATAAATATTGTGAGTTTAAATATTTAACCAAACCTTATCACTAGCTACTCACATAAAAATTATAGATTTATAATTTGTATATTGTTGTCTCATAATTATATTAGTAATCCTCTATAGTATTTTGAAACAACAGTGATTTGATACTTTAAGTATACTTTTCCATTTGATTGTTATCCCTCCTTACTAATTAAGTATATATATTGAGGATAGTTGATATTCCAGTAGTATTTACCTGATAAGGTTTCCAGTATATATACAATGTAATATAGCTGGTAAGGTTTTCATGTTATGTGCAATGTATTATAGCTGATCAGGTTGCCATGTTATGTACAAAGTATTATAGCAGGTACAGTTTTTATACATGTTGTATAATATACAACATAATATGAAAACTAGTATAAAAGTAATAATATAAATATGTATTTATTACTTTAGCTGATTATTAAGGCATATACACTTTTATAGCTCTAATACTAAATATATTTCATAAAAATTAAGTGTTGGTATCGTAGTTACATATGAAATAAAATGACTGCCAGTATTTTGTAGAGACTAAGTACAGTCAATTAGAGAGCATCAACAGGCATCTCGTATTGTATTAGTATATTGCCTATTAGCACATACTATTCATATCATGATCAATTATTAAGATATTGCCTATCAGCATATAATCAATTCATATTCAATATGTCCTTACTTTTCTTTGCAGTATGTAATTGCACAAATGTTGATTGACATTTCACACTATTGTAACAATACATATACTAGTCTATTCTGTTAAGATATTCCTGTTAAATTAGTTAACTTTCATTGACTACTTGTATAGCAGAAGCTTTGGATCTGATATATCAATTAAGAGTTAGGGAGAACAAACAACTATTGATCTAATACAACAGAGTCAGCTCTTTGAGCTAGTTAGTTAATTTCCAAAGGTTCTAGCAAATGAGTGCTTAACATTAATTTTAGCATTGTTACATAAGGAGTTAAAATAATTCAATAGATGATAAATGGCATTTAAGATTTAAGAATATAGTTTATAAAAAACAATCATTAAAAAACATTGGTAAAACATTCTAGACAATCAAAGTGTACATAAACTAACTGAACTATAATCAAAAACATATGAAGCAACAATGTGAAAAGTAAAGAGTATGGCATACTAAGTAGGTGGAGTTAAACCTGCAGCAAAAGAAAAAGACATACAGTAGGTCACTTGAATGTAACATCATTTAAGATAAGCAATTACATTATATAATATAATTATATATACTATAAAATAACAGTCAGTCATACTAGAGTTTTATAATATACTGTCTTACTTTCTAGTTGACATTTCATTTTTATGCCTATGTCTTTTAATGCTTGATTCTGGCTCAGAAGAAAATCACAAATAGCATTTAAACATTCAATTCCTTTTTCTTTGACCTGTCGTTGTAGCTCATTAACAACTTTGTTTGCTTTGTCATAAGCATCACCACTCAGACTTTCCACATCTGCTTTAAAATCAAATGATATCAACTTAGCAGAAAAGAGCCGGTTAACAAAAAACAGAGGTTTGAGTTCAATGGCTTCACAAATACCAGCAAAATATTCTTGAAATATTTCTAATGGTTCATAAGTGCCTACACAGCATAACAAGAAAAGTAACAGAGTTAAGAGTTACTTAGCAAACATAAAAGAGAAATATTGAATAAAGACATTGTGATCTCAACAAGCAAGTAAAACAATATTTATCAACATATATAAAATATTTAATATCATTATATCAACTATAACAACGAAGGCTTTAAAACAACTATAGGTAAGCAAATGAAGTCATCACATATATTATATGTAGTGGTTACTATTTAGATATCTCACATTACCTAGCTGTGTATTACCACTAGGGAGAGTCTCTTCTTCGGACTCATTTGAAAGCTCATCATAGGAATGTTGCTGTTGGGTAGAGTGGAAGTATATGAATAGTAATATATGTTTACAATAGGAAAAATTGATGATGTAAACATTGTCTATATTATACCATTAAGGAATTTAACTTGTGAATGACCACAATTAACATGATCTACTACGTAAGAGGGATAAGTCATACCTGATATTCCATAGATAGGTTGTCAGTATTATAGCCTTCAGTTGTATTAGTAGCACCTGATTCCCTAGTATGTTCTATAGGATATCAAGTGAATCTCATAAAATGTGTTATATTATATACAAGTCTTCTTATATATATACAAAGTCATGTTTAATATATGCATAGTCATTAAATGTATTTAGCATGTACAATAAAACATGTATGGTATGTGAGCAATTGTAAAAATATGATACATTCAATCCTTATTGCTAAGTGAGTCAGAACAAATATATCTTTGCAAGAGAAAGAGCAATAAAAATCACTAAAAATATGTTAGCCTTTCAGTTTGTGACAAAAAAACTCAAACATAAATAATATTTACAATATAGAAATTAACTGAGCTTTATGAACGGGATAGAATTCCTACTTCATAAATAATATTATGCTAAGTCAGACAAGATGTTCAGAATAGATTAATATTAGTTTCAATAGACTGATTATTAAAACTCTTAACTAAGTAAGATAAGAACATTAACTATCAACATCATGAGTCTATTGTATATTTACTTGGGGCTGTCTGTTCATTGGAGCTTTCTACTTTTAATAACCGGTATATTTCCATAGCTAGGGCATTGTTGTTAAGAAGTGGTCCTTCTAAAACATTTAAAATTGTGATCCATGTGACAGGAGCACCTCCATCTTGACCATTCATATCCAACCAGAACTGTATAACATCACCAAGTCGTGTTTCATTTGATGAGTAAGATTGAGCTAAACCTTTAAGGTCATTATGCCTTAATCTAAGACCATCTCCAATTTCATGCCATGAAGCACTAATGCAAGCTAGTTTCATTAAAACTTCATGTTTAGTAGGTTTAACAGCTAAAAGGAAAATGAAAAATGTTAAGAATGACTCTACTAACTTACCTAATTTAGGAAAGTGACTAAATTTTTCGGTGGGTATACTTCCCTGTGTCTCTTGATTACCTGTAAGTTGTAACATAGTATTAATTCAAAAATAAAGATGTACAAACATTTCTAACAGGCAGTAGTAACGAAACATGAAATAATCACTACTGTCAATGCTAACAGGTGGATGATGTGACTTATATTTGAAAGCTGGTACAGCATTAGACAAACAACAGTAGTGTATTTGGAGCTTGGCAAATATGCTACGAATATATTTAAATTGTGCTCTCTATTCATTCGTCAAGTATTCGTACTTCATGCTCTACCATGTAGTTGCCCATTCCTTTGAGTTTATGGGCTCCCACTTAGGAACAATGATACTTATTTGGTTATATTTTAGTTAATATCTATATATGTAGGAGGAATATAATGTTTGTTATCTAAACTGCTTAAATCTTCCATGTCAATATCCTAACATGTGTTAACTATCAACAACTCCTTAACATACAACCATTTGCAGTGGTTTGTATTTTTCACTTTTATAGCAGTCTCTATTAACATTTCTACTGACAACAAAACAATTTTGATAATTCTATTGTAATTGATGTGGTGAAGGTATTGGGAGTAAAATGGTTACATTTAAAGAACAATCATTAATTTACCTTCAATGGTCACTAAGTGAACATTCCTTGAAAGGCTAGCCATTTCATCTTCTCTTATATATGGGGTGGCTATGTTCTGTAAAAGGAAATACAATAAACCCTCTAACATGTGAATGTCAGGTAATACAGACTTACCAAAGGATTACGGCCAGCAAAAACACTAAATCTACTGAGGTGTTCTCGTATTGAGTGGTGAGTTAAATTAGTAGGCAATGAAAAAGTATGTCCACAGGTTTCTTGGATGTGTTGAATGCTACTATCTGGTAATTGCAACTTTCTGTTATCATCATCAAAAAGAGCAACCGTCACCTGGGGGTCAATACATAAGAATGGTTCATTTTCACTGATGATAGCCTTTACATCAAGAGCTTCATCTAAGAGTCTGTTGCTATCACGAACATGACCTCTAAGTATAACACCTCGTGCTACTTCTCCAAGAGCATAAAGAGTGCGATGTCTAACTTCCTTATCAATCACATCCTTAGCATTTCCACAAGGGATAACAAACTGCTGAGCTTTGCATGGACATAACTCATTCTTAAGGTTAAGGATGTCTTTAATGAGAGATGTACGCAATTGACAAGCTTGTATTGAATCATTGTCAGACAAAAGTATTGTAACACATCTGTTGTCTTCAGAGACTTCCACCATCACCTCAATATTGTTCTCATTTTTCCATAATATCCCATTTTTCCACATAGTACAGTCACGTTGTAACTCTTGAATTGCTGGACTTGTGGTACACACATAGCCAGCTTCATTATGAGAGAGACAATACTTGTAAGCTATACGAAAGAGAAGGACATGTAAAAATCTTGTAGACAGAAATTGATGAGGATTAGGACACCACAAACACCAACCCAATCCATGCTTCATACTAAGCACTGAAGGAGGTCTCTTCTCATTTATAAGGGCAGGAAAAAATAAAAACTTGTCATCCTTTTGTATAGATGATTCTTCTGGTGCTACATTGTTAGTGATGGTACTGACAGCATGCGCATCCATTTGGTGACAGAACTGTAAACTAGTTAAAAAACGAACTAACATATCAATATTGTAGTCGGGAAAAAGTGTAGCTAGGCTAGATTGAGGCATTATCCCAGTATTACTGGCAACAGGTTTTTGAACACGATCAATACTTTTATTGAATAGAACACCATTCACTACAGTCAACAGGGCTTTCTTGTCAACAATTAACCAGTCAGTTAAGTACAAGACGAGACCTTTGTCTCCAAGAATGGTCAAGAATTCCTTCAAACAAGATCTATCAGACAAAGGGTAGGGTTCATTTCTTTCCTTTAATAATGAACAAAGATCATCCAAGCTAATGGCAACTACCTCAAGATTTTGTAAAAAAGCATTTAGGCAATGACAGTAGTAGCTCATCTTATCATTCCTGTCCACAGCAGCTTCACAGCTCTCTCTTAATTTAGCCATAAACTCTTTGACACCTCTCCCTCCTGGTCGATGACATTCCATTGCCAGGTACCCATTATAATTCTGAAAGCGAATCCCATCATTTGCAACTTCATCAACAATGGACTGAAAGTTCAGTACATCAGGCACAAGATCGATATGGCTTCCAACAACAATGAGCTGACTTGAAGTATTTAAGTTGGTGCTAACACTTTCCACAAAATTAAACCAAAAATAGAGATCCTTCTTAACAGTCTCCTTGTCATCATCAAGGTTACTGACAACAATAAATACAGCTGGTGACCTTAATAGAAGTGTTTCCAACACTGCAGCATGACTACTGTAGTATTCAGCATGACCAGCAAAGTCAAAAATCACAACATTTCCTATTTCCTCACTACGAATGCTGTGGTAGTCAATTCCGGTGGTTTGTAATTGAACACCTTCAACACATTTTTCTGGATCAATGTCGTGATACCAATTGTCAGCACGATATGAGATAACAGCAGCTAAAGAGCTTTTGCCAGCATTTGTTTTTCCACAAAGGAATAATTTGGCATATGACTCTACTGGATACTCTATATTCTGTTGAAGAAATGGTTGGAACAATTTTAATAATTGGAATCTGTCTTTGTGATTTGGTGGAATATGTTCTAATGATATTTGCTGACGATTGTTTACAGCCAGTGGATTTAACCTCACATCATTTAGCAGGTATTGGATTATGTCTTTACTACCAGGTGGGGAAGTAGAATGTGACCGAAATAAAATTCCACCACATAAGCAAGCAGAATGCAATAGAGTATTACCATCCTAGAGAAAGAAGTAAACACATAACACATAGGTCTAGATGAGAACATGGAGCATGATAATTTGCTATAATATTTTATTTTATAAAGATATCATTATTAATATCTCATGGATACAAGATACTTAACAAGAAGGTGAGAAAGATATTAAGATATTAAAACTGAAAATATTAACAACAAAAAATAGTTCTATCTATATTCCTATCATAGACAATAATATAACAGTTACAGATTGAATATAATGATATAAAGATAATGATGCTTTGATTAGTCATACTTCCATTGACTGCTAGTGTTGTCATGTGTTATTATAAGATAATGTATCTTGTCTTCATGGATAGTTTGTTTTAATTACCTGACATGTTGTACATATCAGGTGGTCTTAGGATTGTTTAGGGTCACATGTTAATTAACAGGAATGTCTATTTTACATAACTGCTTTTGTGTATTTGAGAACAACAATCATGTAGTCAAAGGACTATTTAGATATTGCACATTGTTCTTTCTTACTCATATAATTCTGTTTGAACTATGATAACTATAAAACTGAAATGTTTGGAAAGATTATTTTTAAACCAAACATACTCATTTTCAAAGTAAAACCAAGATGAACAAATTATTTGATTTCAAGGGAAATCTAGAAAAATTTACAACTTATAGAAAGAAACTAATCACAACATATTGATAAGTATTTATCAAATGTGCTCTAGAGGGAGGGGGACATTATGAGGTAATCTGCCATTCAGTCAATACAGTTAGAGTGGTTGAAGAGGACACTTTTCTGGGAAATGTGGAAGCTGAGATAGCAGTAATGAAAGGAGAAAAACATCCATGATAAGTGACTATCTTATTAAATGGTCTAAATCTATGTTTTAGGATCAACACAGGAACAGATATAAACGTGCTAATTTTTTTTAAAAAGACTAAGTAAAGTTTTGCTTATGCTGTCTACACATATATAATGTGGCCCAAAATGTAGCTGTTTTTCATTGAACAATTTCTAGGAATCATGGAATATAATAAAGTTGTTGAGGAAAAGATGTAAGATATGAAAGGATTGGACAAAGCCTTAGTGGGACATCCAGCAATACAGGCACTGAACCTAGTAACATGTGTGTACAAGGTGAAGAAAGACTATGTAGAGAACACACTGTCATTATATCCTGAAATATTCAAAGGACTGAGTAAATTAAAAGGTAACTATATAATAAGGTAAAGATGATGTCCAGCCCTGTACAATGTTTGATACAAATTTCCAACAGTACTGTACAAACTACTTTAATTATTTGAAATGATCCCACCAATTACTACACATTAGAGAACCAATATTTATATCCAAATAATTATTGATATAAATACATGTGCTAGATACATGATAAAGTATGTAACAAAAGGTAAACTATCTTAAAGCTCATTATATAACAGTTCACAATACTTGTGGGTTCACAGTCAACACTACAACATGTCTTGTTTACATTACTATATAGAGTAATGTGAAAATAAATATTGTAGTACATACAAGTATTGAGACATAACTGAATCCTTAGCATTTACTCACTAACAATACAATGATGGATATAGTGCTGAGAATTCTTATTACAATTAAACTGTGATTATATTATGTTACTTGCTTATACCACACAGTGTATTATGTATTTTTTTGTCTATTTGTATTCACTATAGTTAACAAGATGATTTTCTTTACTATCTATAGTGAGAACAGGTTTGTCACTGTGTTATGTTTACAGCAGGTTGTGGCATTGTGATTAAAAATAATAACAAAGGTTGTGGTAAATTATTTGCTATAGCAACAGTCGCTATGGTGACATAGATGATGTTTATATATTGATTATTGCTATGGTAACAAATACACTGATGCTGTAGTAAATTATGAGCTGTTGTTTTTTCTATGGATTAAATGATTTCTTGGATTTTGTGATTTCATGTGTACCATTGGTATTGAAATTCATACATTTTTCATTATGATTGATGAAAAGATATGAATATAAAATGATTATGTAGCAAATGTAAATAGAACATTCACTCAAAATTCTTAGGAACAACATGCGGATTTCATTAAATAATGCAATAATTATGCTCACTCATATTATTTCTAAACTATAATATCTGACCTTATTAATGATATCATGACTAACAGACAGAAGCCTTGAAACCTGTTACTTCTTGTGTTATATATATAGAATAGCCTTGTTACAAGTTACATAATGACAGTACTATTTTAGTATGTTTACATAATGACTTTAAAATTAAATTCATCAATAATAAATATTAATATTGTTATTGAAATATTAGTAAAAACTCATTTATACAATCAATATCTAGTAAAGAACAGTTGCTATAGAATGCAGGTTTCTTATTGAATCAGTAATACACCTCAAATCATGTGTCTTATTGGTTTATTAACCTCATATCAAGTAACTGGAACTATTTGATCATCAAAATTTGGTCCAGTGATATGTCTTGTAATACAATTACTATAACTTACATTATCCTTAGTGTTGACATCAGCTTGTCCCACTTCAATTAGCAATTTTACTATGTCAGCATGACCTTCCCTTGCTGCAAGATGTGCAGGTGTATGTCCAAACTAGAAACATAAGAGACAAACTTATTTAATTACAAAAGAACATAAACTATTAGACAGTAAACTATATAGTCAATGGAATTAGTCATCAGTACACATCATCATTAAAAATTCTATTACACTGTATAATACAAGAAGTAAGACTACAACATACTCCACATATTCAATTCGTCTACAAATAGCAGCTAACATATATAGAATAGCCTTGTTACAAGTCAAACAATAAAAGTACCATTTTAGAATGTTTACATAATGACTTAATTAAATTCATCAATAATAAATATTACTATTGTATTCAAATATTTTGCGAAAACTCATTAATAGAATCAAGATCTGGTAAAGAACGGTTGTTATAGAATGCAGGTTTCTTATTGAATCAGTAATACACCTCAAATCATGTGTCTTATTGATTTATTAACCTCATGTGAAGGTTAATTATTGATATAAATACATGTGCTAGATACATGATAAAGTATGTAACAAAAGGTAAACTATCTTAAAGCTCATTATATAACAGTTCACAATACTTGTGGGTTCACAGTCAACACTACAACATGTCTTGTTTACATTACTATATAGAGTAATGTGAAAATAAATATTGTAGTACATACAAGTATTGAGACATAACTGAATCCTTAGCATTTACTCACTAACAATACAATGATGGATATAGTGCTGAGAATTCTTATTACAATTAAACTGTGATTATATTATGTTACTTGCTTATACCACACAGTGTATTATGTATTTTTTTGTCTATTTGTATTCACTATAGTTAACAAGATGATTTTCTTTACTATCTATAGTGAGAACAGGTTTGTCACTGCGTTATGTTTACAGCAGGTTGTGGCATTGTGATTAAAAATAATAACAAAGGTTGTGGTAAATTATTTGCTATAGCAACAGTCGCTATGGTGACATAGATGATGTTTATATATTGATTATTGCTATGGTAACAAATACACTGATGCTGTAGTAAATTATGAGCTGTTGTTTTTTCTATGGATTAAATGATTTCTTGGATTTTGTGATTTCATGTGTACCATTGGTATTGAAATTCATACATTTTTCATTATGATTGATGAAAAGATATGAATATAAAATGATTATGTAGCAAATGTAAATAGAACATTCACTCAAAATTCTTAGGAACAACATGCGGATTTCATTAAATAATGCAATAATTATGCTCACTCATATTATTTCTAAACTATAATATCTGACCTTATTAATGATATCATGACTAACAGACAGAAGCCTTGAAACCTGTTACTTCTTGTGTTATATATATAGAATAGCCTTGTTACAAGTTACATAATGACAGTACTATTTTAGTATGTTTACATAATGACTTTAAAATTAAATTCATCAATAATAAATATTAATATTGTTATTGAAATATTAGTAAAAACTCATTTATACAATCAATATCTAGTAAAGAACAGTTGCTATAGAATGCAGGTTTCTTATTGAATCAGTAATACACCTCAAATCATGTGTCTTATTGGTTTATTAACCTCATATCAAGTAACTGGAACTATTTGATCATCAAAATTTGGTCCAGTGATATGTCTTGTAATACAATTACTATAACTTACATTATCCTTAGTGTTGACATCAGCTTGTCCCACTTCAATTAGCAATTTTACTATGTCAGCATGACCTTCCCTTGCTGCAAGATGTGCAGGTGTATGTCCAAACTAGAAACATAAGAGACAAACTTATTTAATTACAAAAGAACATAAACTATTAGACAGTAAACTATATAGTCAATGGAATTAGTCATCAGTACACATCATCATTAAAAATTCTATTACACTGTATAATACAAGAAGTAAGACTACAACATACTCCACATATTCAATTCGTCTACAAATAGCAGCTAACATATATAGAATAGCCTTGTTACAAGTCAAACAATAAAAGTACCATTTTAGAATGTTTACATAATGACTTAATTAAATTCATCAATAATAAATATTACTATTGTATTCAAATATTTTGCGAAAACTCATTAATAGAATCAAGATCTGGTAAAGAACGGTTGTTATAGAATGCAGGTTTCTTATTGAATCAGTAATACACCTCAAATCATGTGTCTTATTGATTTATTAACCTCATGTGAAGCAATTTGAAATAATTAATTGGTCAAATTTAGTCCAATGATATATCTTGTAATACAATTACTGTGACTTACTTCATCCTTAGCGTTGATATCAGCTTGTCCCACCTCAATTAGCAATTTTATTGTGTCAGCATGACCATTTTTTGCTGCATAATGTGCAGGTGTACATCCATGCTAGAAACATAATAGACAAAGTTATTTAATTACAAAAGGACATAAACTATTAGACAGTAAACTATATAGTCAATGGAACCAGTCATCAGTACAAATCATCATAATAATTCTATTACACAGTATAATACAAGAAGTAACCCTACAACATACTCTACATATTCAATACTAACTACTAATAGCAGCTAATATATATATAGAATAGCCTTGTTACAAGTCAAATAATAAAAGTACCATTTTTAGTATGTTTATATAATCACTTAATTAAATTCATCAATAATAAATATTAGTATTGTTATTCGAATATTTTGTGAAAACTCATTAATAGAATCAAGATCTGGTAAAGAACAGTTGCTATAGAATGCAGGTTTCTGATTGAATCAGTAATACACCTCAAATCATGTGTCTTATTGATTTATTAACCTCATATGAAGTAATTGGAACTATTTGATTGTCAAAATTTAGTCCAATGATATGTTTTGTAATACAATTACTGTGACTTACATTATCCTTAGTGTTGACATCAGCTTGCCCCATTTCAATTAGCAATTTTACTGTGTTAGCATGACCATTCTCTGCTGAAAGATGTACAAGTTTATTTCCTATCTAGAAACATAAGAGACAAAGTTATTTAATTACAAAAGGACATAAACTATTAGACAGTAAACTATATAGTCAATGGAACCAGTCATCAGTACATATTATCATAACAATTTTATTAGACTGGATAACGAGAAGTAACTGCACAACATACTCTACATATTCAATATAAACTATTAATAGCAGCTAACATTTGTGACAAACAAACTGTAGTAGTAACATATTCTCTTTGTTAGCTCTATCTCATTCCACGATGCCACTATATGACATTATTATTGAGTCACTAAACAAGCTAACACATTAAGACACACAAATTCTATATTAAAAAATACAAACACAAGCTCATGAACAATAACACATCACAAACTACACCCCTTGAATTTCTAAGGAATTACATCATATTATGTGCACTTATTTAGGGAAACCACACATGTTACGCTAAAAAATTTGAAATAAAATGTATGTGGTTGCTACGTGTCTACTTTCCACTGGATGTTTTACCAAATTTGGTATCCTAGTAATATACTCATTGGTCTTCTTGGATACTATATTTAGTATACATCCTATACAAATTGATCATGTAGCAAATGCATAAATATTGTTCATTCAAAATTCTTTTAAAACTATTAATACAGCATGGCTATAATTTTATTCTCATGAATACAAGTATATAGTTTAAATCTAGTGGACCAGTATTAAACAAGAGTTTAAAATTGAAAAATAACCACTTTCTCTGACTAATTGCACTCAGTTTAAGAACAATCATGACATAATAGACACAGCTTCAAAATCATATCAATATTACAGAAAGGTAATGATGCTTTGATTAGTCATACTTCCATTGACTGCTAGTGTTGTCATGTGTTATTATAAGATAATGTATCTTGTCTTCATGGATAGTTTGTTTTAATTACCTGACATGTTGTACATGTCAGGTGGTCTTAGGATTGTTTAGGGTCACATGTTAATTAACAGGAATGTCTATTTTACATTACTGCTTTTGTGTATTTAAGAACAACAATCATGTAGTCAAAGGGCACTGTCTATTTAGATATTGCACATTGTTCTTTCTTACTCATATAATTCTGTTTGAACTATGATAACTATAAAACTGAAATGTTTAGAAAGATTATTTTTACACAAAACATATTCATTTTTAAAGTAAAACCTAGATGAGAAAATTATTTGATTTCAAGGGAAATCTAGCAAATTTACAAGTTATAGAAAGAAACTAATCACAACATATTGATAAGTATTTATCAAATGTGCTCTAGAGGGAGGGGGACATTGTGAGGTCACCTGCCATTCAGTCAATACAGTCAGAGTAGTTGAAGTGGACACTTTTCTGAGGAATGTGGAAGCTGAGATAGCAGTAATGAAATGAGAAAAACATCCATGATAAGTGACTATCTTATTAAATGGTCTAAATCTATGTTTTAGGATCAACACAGGAACAGATATAAACGTGCTAATTTTTTTAAAAAGACTAAGTAAAGTTTTGCTTATGTTGTCTACACATGTATAATGTGGCTCAAATTGTAGCTGTTTTTCATTGAACAGTTTTTAAGAATCATGGAATATAAAAAAGTTGTCAAGGAAAAGATGTAAGATATGAAAGGATTGGACAAGGCCTTAGTGGGACGTCCAACAATACAGGCACTGAACCTAATAACATGTGTGTACAAGGTGAAGAAAGACTATGTAGAGAACACACTGTCATTATATCCTGAAATAATCAAAGGACTGAGTAAATTAAAAGGTAACTATATATTAAGGTAAAGATGATGTCTAGCCCTGTACAATGTTTGATACAAATTTCCAACAGTACTGTAAAAACTACTTTAATTACTTGTAGAAATGATCCCACCAATTACTACACATTAGAGAACCAATATTTATATCCAAATAATTATTGATATAAATACATGTGCTAGATACATGATAAAGTATGTAACAAAAGGTAAACTATCTTAAAGGTCATTATCATCAATTTCTAATCCTGTATTGATCACCATGGTAACAACAAAATTATTTATAAAGCATTACAAGGTGCAATGTTTTGTTGTGTTGACAAACTTGATTACAGTACTCAAGAAAAAACATATTTGCTACTCCATCTACTGCTGGTAAGTTGTACAAACGATTTTGTAATAATCATCTAATAAACAAAACAAAATTCTTCAAACAAACTGCTTATGTAGTAGACAATAATTACAACCTTGCAAGGTAGAGATGGCAATAGAATATCTTAGGAACATATGTACATATACTTTGTTTATATGAGCTAGTATATTCCCAACCAATAACAATATGTGATATGTTTATGTCATACAACAGTTCACAATACTTGTGGGTTCACAGTCAACACTACAACATGTCTTGTTTACATTACTATATATAGTAATGTGAAAATAAATATTGTACTACATACAAGTATTGAGACATAACTGAATCCTTAGCATTTACTCACTAATAAGACAATGAGGGATATAGTGCTGAGAATTCTTATTACAATTAAACTGTGATTATATTATGTTACTTGCTTATACCACACAGTGTATTATGTATTTCTCTTGTATATTTGTATTCACTATGGTTAACAAGATGTTTTTCTTTACTATCTATAGTGAGAACAGGTTTGTCACTGTGTTATTTTTACAGCAGGTTGTGGCATTGTGATTAAAAATAATAACAAAGGTTGTGGTATATTATTTGCTATAGCAACAGTAGCTATGGTGACATAGATGATGTTTATATAGTGATATTTGCTATGGTAACAAATACAGTGATGCGGTAGTAAATTATGAGCTGTTGTTTTTTCTATGGATTAAATGATTTCTTGGATTTTGTGATTTCATGTGTACCATTGGTATTGAAATTCATACATTTTTCATTATGATTGATGAATACATATGAATTGAACATCTAGTATGTTTTGGTATTGTTGTTGACAAACTTAGAATAGCTTGGCAATAAATGTTTTTTTTGTCAAAATATGTATAATATGACCACAGTCACTAAACTCTATATTATAGAAAACGTTTTTTTTACAAACTTGTCAATTAAGCATGAAAATTAAATAATGGTCATTATTTAAATATTTTATAGACTTTGAGAGTGTTTGCAAAAAATTAAAAGCATAAAGCAACAAATTTGTCTTAAAACAACAATTCACTCAATTATCATGGTGTTATAAGTGATATTGATATAGTAGTATAATTATTACCATGGAAGTTGTTGCTATGGTGATGAATACACAAACACATATCATATACTGAGAATTATTGGAGACGATAAAATTTGGCCGAATTATAAAAATTTATATTTGGCGAGATTAAATTTAATTGATTTAGCACATGTCTTGTTACCACATCCACTTTAATGAAATAAATTGAATTTCTGGTTCGATTCTGTTGTTAGAGGCTACCATGTGTACAAAAGTGTAGACGTGGCAACTATGTGATAAAATTTGACTGTTATTTAATTTGGCAATTTTTTGAAATTCGCTAATTTCCCAAATTTTATCGGTCACCAATAAATCACAGTATACGGTACTTGCTCTATAGTAACAGTTGCTATAGCAGCCATTACTATGACAATTATTGTTGTTACAGTTGCTATGGTGAGAGACATGCTGTTGTTAGAGTAATTATTGTTGTGGTGACAACGTGACATACATTCTTTTACTTAGTAACGGTTGTATTACACTGTATATTATGAGAAATAACTTGTGTTATATGTATATATATAGAATAGTCTAGTTACAAATCAACCTGCCAATTAAGCACAAAAATTAAACAATAGTGAGTGATTAATTATTTTATAGGTTTTGAGTGTATGTAAAAAATTAAAAAGGTATTGCTACAATTTTGTCTTAAAACAATAATATACTCTATTATCATAGTGTTATAAGTAACATTCATATAGTAGTATAATTATTACCATGAAAGTTGTTGTTATGGTGATGGATACACACATACATACTTTCTATAGCAACAGTTGCTATGGTAACATACATGCTGTTGCTAGAGTAATTGTTGCTATTGTGATGTACATCCTTTGCTTAGTATGGTGACATATGTGTTATTGCTATAGTAAATTATGTGGATTATCTGATTCCTAGGAAATTTTGAATAAATGTGACCATATATATGAAAATGGTACTTAACATGCGAATGAATTTTGAACAAATGCTTGTGTCAAAACAGTTCTTACACATCCATCTTGAGCAGGAAATCAATGTAATTTAGTACTTATAAAAATCAATCATTCTGCTTGTCACATACAGAATATTAATAACTTTTTTTTCAAGATGATCCTATGGCAACAATTTATTCACAAGAGTTCTTTCAAAATTTGTTTGCGCGTTAGGTACCATTATCATATCTATGGCCATAAATGTTTTCCTATATATGGTTACTACATAGTCACTTTATACAAACTTGTATATTTGGTGTACATTCTATATAAAATGATCATGTAGCAAATACAAATAGAACATCGTTCAAAATTCTTAGGAACAACGTGTGATTTTCATTAAATAATGCAATAATTATACTCATTCATATTATTTCTAAACTATAATATCTGACTTCATTAATGATATCATGACTAACAGACAGAAATCTTGAACACTGTTTGTTAGTTCTTGTGTTATATATATAGAATAGCCTTGTTACAAATCACATAATGAAAGTACCATTTTAGTATGTTTACATAATGACTTAATTAAGTTCATCAATAATAAAGATTAGTATTGTTATTCAAATATTTCATGAAAACTCATTAATAGAATCATGATCTGGTAAAGAACAGTTGCTATAGAATGCAGGTTTCTTATTGAATCAGTAATACACCTCAAATCATGTGTCTTATTGGTTTATTAACCTCATATCAAGTAACTGGAACTATTTGATCATCAAAATTTGGTCCAGTGATATGTCTTGTAATACAATTACTATAACTTACATTATCCTTAGTGTTGACATCAGCTTGTCCCACTTCAATTAGCAATTTTACTGTGTCAGCATGACCTTTCTCTGCTGCATAATGTGCAGGTGTATGTCCAAACTAGAAACATAAGAGACAAACTTATTTAATTACAAAAGAACATAAACTATTAGACAGTAAACTATATAGTCAATGGAACCAGTCATCAGTACACATCATCATAATAATTCTATTACATTGTATAATACAAGAAATAACCCTACAACATACTCTACATATTCAATACAAACTACTAATAGCAGCTAACATTTGTGACAAACAAACTGTAGTAGTAACATATTCTCTTTATTAGCTCTATCTCATTCCATGATGTCACTATATGACATTATTATTGAGTCACTAAACAGGCTAACACATTAAAACACACAAAGTCTATATTAAAGAAAATGATACAAGCTTATGAAGAATACCAAATCACAAACCACACCCCTTGATTTCTAAAGAAATATGATATCATATTTTGCGCACTTATTTAGGGAAACCACACATGTTGCACTAAAAAATTTGAAATAAAATGTATGTGGTTGCTACACATCTCCTTTGCACTGGATGTTTACCAAATTTGGTATCCTAGTACTATATTCATTGGTCTTCTTGGATACTATATTCAGTATACATCCTATACAAATTGATTTATGTAATGAATGCATATAAACTGTTCATTCAAAATTCTTTAGCACAACGTATGGTTTTATTAAATATTATCATAATTATGCTCATTCATATTATTTCTAAACTACAATATCTGACTAGATTAATGATATCATGACTAACAGACAGTAACCTTGAACATTGTTTGTTAGTTCTCCTGTTATATATACAGAATAGCCTTGTTACAAGTCACATAATGAAAGTATAATTTAGAGTATGTTTACATAATGACTTTAATTAAATTCATCAATAATAAATATTAGTATTATTATTCAAATATTATGTAAAAACTCATTAATACAATCAAGATCTGGTAAAGAATAGTTGCTGGAAAATGCAGGTTTCTTATTGAATCAGTAATACACCTCAAATCATGTGTCTTATTGATTTATTAACCTCATATGAAGTAATTGGAACTATTTGATCATCAAAATTTGGTCCAATGGTATGTCTTGTAATACAATTACTGTGACTTACTGTATCCGTAGTGTTGATATCAGCTTGTCCCACTTCAATTAGCAATTTTACTATGTCAGTATGACCATTCATTGCTGCAAGATGTGCAGGTGTACGTCCATTCTAGAAACATAAAAACAAAGTTATTTAATTACAAAAGAACATAAACTATTAGACAGTAAACTATATAGTCAATGGAATCAGTCATCAGTACACATCATCATTAAAAATATTATTACACTGTATAATACAGGAAGTAACACTACAACATACTCTACATATTCAATTCAACTACAAATAGCAGCTTACATATATAGAATAGCCTTGTTACAAGTCAAAGAATAAAAGTACCAATTTTAGTATGTTTACATAATAACTTAATTAAATTCATATGAAGTAATAGGAACTATTTAATTGTGAAAATTTGGTCCAATGATAGAAGGTTTCCTTAGTTATAAATTGTTATGATCTTAGTATCCAAGACAATATATAAATCTACTGCCCATATAAAACACAGCCATTAATTAAAGTTAATATGGTTGACTATGTGTTACTTTTCAGAAACATTGATCTTTACCACACTACTTAATTATAACACATAACATTTATAGTGATTACTTGACCTGTTACAGTGTTTACTGTTCAATCATGTCAATCAATTGTCACAGAATGTAGATTTGTTGTTAGACACTGAATATTATGTTTACCTGTATCTCATGACATGATAACTTAATATTAGTAATCACAGATATCCCATTGCTATTACTTCTTAAATTAGTTTGTGTTATATGTAGTTTAGTATTAATAAACCAATGTTCAATGAAATAAATGTTTCTTAAATTGTTTGTAACATATTTCATCTGCACCACACCCACTTCTAGTATACATATAAAAATATAAATCCATTAAAAATAGAGTTTTGTAAAGAAGTATCAAAATTTGAACCTTCCAATTTTAATGGCATTACACTAACAGACCACAAGTACTATCAACAATACATATACTATAATCTGTACACTAACATGATCTAAAGCACTAATCAATCAGTATACTAACCTTCAATAAAATGCCATCATAAACATTGACATTAGCACCTGATGCAAGTGCTACATTTACATTATGAATATCACCATTTTTAGCTGAAGTCAAAAGTAAGTCATCCTGTTAAAATAAATAATATAATATAACTGTGACATGTACTCACATATAATTAGGTCATGTTTATAACATAACATATAAGATCACTATGTCCGTGTCATCATATGCAGTAAATATATTATTATATCACTTACATTTCTAACTTGGTCCATATCACCTCCAAAAGAACTTAAAAGCTTAACAATGTTATTATGACCATACAAGTGTGCTATATGAAGTGGACTGTGTCCCAACTATAAAATGAAATAAATTGTTGAATAATAACAATAGATCCTATTTATATTACACAAGATCACACATTACTAGCATAATGTGCACTATCAGGGACACACGTTGGGTCATGTTGTCTATATCATATTTAGTGATTTACATGTACATGTATATTATTATAATATCTTGTACTGATATAATACATACTAGTAGTATTATATACATGTTATGGAGTGAACACAAAACACAAGTACATGGAATATAAACCATCTCTATACACAATACAAACCTTGTCACAAATATTGGGGTCTGCCTTAGCAGTTAAGAGTAACTGAACTATCTCAATGTGTTCTTTCTCTGAAGCATAATGCAAAGAAGTCCAATGATACTATAGAAAGAATAAATAGTAAATAAAGTGGCTACAAATTAATTATTAATAAATACTACAGTGATAAATGTATAAAGTCAGTTAGTTACATCATAGTGACAGTATTCATTTCATAACAACATTACAAATTATTTGCTACAGTAATGACAACTTTGAGTTTTACTAAAAGTACATTTTTGTTTATATTGTGATTATTATAATAGACAATGACTACCTCAAAACCTAATCCAATTAGCCACTAACTCTCTTTATATTACTAGGATACTATGACTGATAATATTCATATCCTAATAGTGGACAGTAGAGGTTGGCATTGAGAATGTTTCCTATCAGGAGTATGTGAACATCATGAAGGAGCATCTAATTTTATAACTAACTACTGTTGAAATTACAGCTATAACTGATAAATTAAAAGAGTTAAGAAGATTGAGAAATCTATACTGACATACTGGTAATATGTGGACAAGTTATCACAAGCTTTGTATCTTGAAGCAAGGAAACATCTGAAACTTTTGTTAACCTTGTAATGGGAAAATAAAGCTTATAGAATGTTCTTAGCAAGAACTCCACCCTTTTATAAAGTCTAGGATTAGTAAGATGGCAATTATATCATCTCTACAAATATAACAGTAGACTCTGATAAGTAAATATAGGATCCAATAATATACAAGATAATTTAAAAACTTTTAGATCATAGAGACTAGAAAGAAGTGAAATGTATGACCAGTGTACCATTGGACCATCATTACATGATTACCATGTCAGCAACTTGTTGACATCATAAATCAAAATATATTACAAAATGTATACTACTTAAATGAAAGGACTGTTTAAAAGGTAAATGATCTTTCCAAGCAAACAAGCTACTAATGTAGTAGGCAATAATGACAAGCTTACAATGTACAGATGGCATAACAATATCTTAGGAACGTCATATGTACATGTACTTTGTTTGTATGAGTACATTCCCAGTCAACAAGGATACATTTATATCATACAACAGTTCACAGTCAACTGTATGCACTACAACATGTCTTATTTATATTAATATATAGTAATGTGAAAAAAAATATTGTAGTACATACAAGTATTGAGACATAACCGAATCTTTAACATTTACTCACTAATAAGACAACGAGGAATATAGTGCTGAGAATTCTTATTACAATTAAACTGTCATTATATTATGTTATTTGCTATATCACACAGTGTATCATGTATTTCGTTTGTATATTTGTATTCACAATGGTTAACAAGATGTCTTTCTTCACTATCTATATTGAGTACAGGCTTGTTACTTTGTTATTTTTACAGCAGGTTGTGGCATTGTGATGAAAAATAATCACAAAAGTTGTGGTATATTATTTGCCATAGTAACAGTTGTTATGGTGACATAGATGCTGTGTATATAGTCATTATTGCTATATTGCAAGTATGCTGATGATGTAGTAAATTATGAAGTGTTGTTTTTTCTTTGGATTAAATGATTTCTTGGATTTTGTGATTTCATATGTACCATTGGTATTGAAATTCATAAATGTTTCATGATGATTGATGAATACATATGAATTGAACATCTAGTATGTTTTGGTATTGTTTGGCAATAAATTGTTTTCTGTCAAAATACAGTGACAAAACTCTATACTTTTGTGTAGAAAATAGATATTTACTTACTTGCCAATTAAGCATGAAAATTAAATAATGGTCATTATTTAAATATTTTATAGACTTTTAGAGTGTTTGTAAAAAATTAA
This sequence comes from Xestospongia muta, assembly GCA_963693285.1. Taxonomy (NCBI): domain Eukaryota; kingdom Metazoa; phylum Porifera; class Demospongiae; order Haplosclerida; family Petrosiidae; genus Xestospongia; species Xestospongia muta. The sequence goes on from OY848924.1 coordinate 4,457,152, forward strand.
AAGCATAAAGCTACAAATTTGTCTTAAACCAACAATTCACACAATTATCATGGTGTTATAAGTAATATTGATATAGTAGTATAGTTATTATACACAAACACATATCGTATACCAAGAATTATTGGCGTCGATAAAATTTGGTGGAATTGTAAAAATTAATATTTGGCGAGATTAAATTTGATGAATTAGCACGTCTTGTTACCACACCCACTTTAATGAAATAAAATTGAGTTCAGGTTTGATTCTGTTGTTAGAGGCTACCACATGTGCAAAAGTGTGCATGTGGCAACTATGTGATAATTTTGACTGTTATTTAATTTGGTGACTTTTTTAAAATTGTCAATTTGCCAAATTTTATCAGTCGTCAATAAATCCCAGTATATGGTATTTGCTCTATAGTAACAGTTGCTTTGGCAACCATAAATATGAAAAAGGTACTTAACATCCAAATGAATTTCGAACCAATGCTTGTGTCAAAATGGTTCTTACACATCCATCTTGAGCAGGAAATTAATGTAATTTAGTATTTATAAAAGTCAATCATTCTGCTTGTCACATACAGAATATTAATAACTTTTTATCAAGATGATCCCATGGCAACAATTTATTCACAAGAGTTCTTTCAAAATCTGTTTGCATTTAGGTACCATTTTCATATCTATGGTCATAAATGTTTGCATATATGTGGTTACTACACAGCCACTTTATACAAACTTGTATATTTGGGATACATTCTATATAAAATGAATGATCATGTAGCAAATGCAAATAGAACAATTGTTCAAAATTCATGTGGTTTTCAATAGATAATGCAAAACATGGATACTATATTTAGTATACATCCTATACAAATTGATCATGTAGCAAATGCATACATACCGTTCATTCAAAAATCTTTATCACAACATGTGGTTTTACTAAATAATATCATAATTATGTCCATTCATATTATTTCTAAACCACAATTCTAACTTGATTAATGATACCATGACTAACGGACAGAAAACTAGAACACTGTTTGTTAGTTCTTGTGTTATATATATAGAATAGCTTTGTTACAAGTCACATAATGAAAGTATAATTCATAGTATGTTTACATAATGACTTTAATTAAATTCATCAATAATAAATATTAGTATTATTATTCAAATATTTTGTAAAAATTATTAATAGAAGAATCATGACCTGGTAAAGAACAGTTGCTGTAGAATGTAGGTTCCTAATTACATCAGTAATACACCTCAAATCATGTGTCTTATTGATTTATTAACCTCATATGAAGTAATTGGAACTATTTGATCATCAAAATTTGGTCCAATGATATGTTTTGTAATACAATTACTGTGACTTACTCTATCCTTAATGTTGACATCAGCTTGTCCAACTTCAGTTAGCAATTTTACGATGTCAGCATGACCATTCTTTGCTGCAAGATGTGCAGGTGTATGTTCATGCTAGAAACATAAGAGACAAAGTTATTCAATTACAAATGGACATAAACTATTACACAGTAAACTAGTCAATGTAACCAGTCATCAGTACATATTATCGTAACAATTCTGTTACAGTATATAATATGAGAAATAACTGCACAACATCCTCTACATATTCAATATAAACTACTAATAGCAGCTAACATTAGTGAAAAACAAACTGTAGTAGTAACATATTCTCTTTGTTAGCTCTATCACATTCCATGATGTCACTATATAATATTATTATTGAGTCACTAAACAAGCTAACAAACATTAAGACATACAAATTCTATATTTAAAAAACGATACAAGCTCATGAACAATAACACTTCACAAACCAGATCCCTTGAATTTCTAAAGAAATATGACATCATATTATGTGAACTTATTTAGGGAAAGCACAAATATTGTGCTAAGAAATTTGAAATAAAATGTATATGGTTGCTACGTGTCTACTTTGCACTGGATGTTTACTAAATTTGGTATCCTAGTACTATAGTCATTGTTCTTCTTGTATACTATATTTAGTATACATCCTATACAAGTTGATCATGTAACGTATGCATATAAACTGTTGATTCAAAATTCTTTAGCACAAGGTGTGGTTTTATTAAATAATATCATAATTATGTTATATCATATTATTTCTAAACTACAATATCTGACTTGATTAATGATATTGTGACTAACAGACAGTAACCTTGAACATTGTTTGTTAGTTCTTGTGTTATATATATAGAATAGCCTTGTTACAAGTCACATAATGAAAGTATCATTTTTAGTATGTTTACATAATGACATAAATTAAGTTCATCAATAATAAATATTAGTATTGTTATTGAAATATTTGGTGAACATTCATTAAGAGAATCAATATCTGGTAAAGAACAGTTGCTATAGAATGCAAATTTCTTAGTGAATCAGTAATACACCTCAAATCATGTGTCCTATTCATTTATTAACCTCATATGAAGTAATTAGAACTATTTGTCATCAAAATTTGGTCCAATGATATGTCTTGTAATACAATTACTGTGACTTACTAATGAATCCTGAGTGTTAATATCAGCTTGCCCCACTTCAATTAGCAATTTTATTGTGTCAGCATGACCAATATTTGCTGCATAATGTGCAGGTGTATATCCAAACTAGAAACATAAGAGACAAAGTTATTTAATTACAAAGGAACATAAACTATTAGACAGTAAACTATGGAGTCAATGGAACCAGTCATCAGTACACATCATCATAATAATTCTATTACATTGTATAACACAAGAAGTAACTACACAACATAATCTACATATTCAATACAAACTAGCTAACATTTGAGACAAACAAATTGTAGCAGTAACATATTTTCTTTGTTAGCTCTATCTCATTCCATGATGTCACTATATGACATTATTATTGAGTCACTAAAAATGTAACACATTAAGACACACAAATTCTATATTAAAGAAAAACGATACAAGCTCATGAACAATACCACATCACAAACCATACCTCCTGATTTCTAAAGAATGATGGTGTCATATTTGCAGAGTTATTTAGGGAATGTATAAATGTTGTGCTTAGAAATTTGAAATAAAATGTATGTGGCTGCTATGTGTCTACTTTGCACTGGATGTTTTACCAAATTTGGCATCCTAGTACTATATTCATTGGTCTTCTTGGATACTATATTTAGTATACATCCTATACAAATTGATCATGTAGCGAATGCATAAATACCGTTCATTCAAAAATCATGTGGTTTTACTAAATAATATCATAATTATGTACATTCATATTATTTCTAAACTACAATTCTAACTTAATTAATGATACCATGACTAACAGACAGAAAACTAGAACACTGTTTGTTAGTTCTTGTGTTATATATATAGAATAGCTTTGTTACAAGTCACATAATGAATGTATCATTTATAGTATGTTTACGTAACGACTTAATTAAGTTCATCAATAATAAATATTAGTATTGTTATTGAAATGTTTGGTGAAAACTCATTAATAGAATCAAGATCTGGTAAAGAACAGTTGCTATAGAATGCAGGTTTCTTATTGAATCAGTAATACTAGAGATGCCACAAGAGATGATGTCACTATATGACATTATTAATGAGTCACTAAACAAGCTAACACATTAAGACACTCAAATTCTATATTAAAAAACAATACAAGCCCGTCAACAATACCATCACAAACTACACCCCTTTACTCTATACATAATACAAACCTCATTACAAATATTGGGGTCTGCCTTAGCTTTTAACAATAACTGAACTATCTCAATGTGTCCTGCACTTGAAGCATAATGCAAAGCACTCTGATGACCCTATAGAATGAATAAACTGTAAATAATGTAGCTACAAATTAATTATTAATAAATGTTTAATACTACAATAGTTTCAAACATTTCCTAAGCCTTCCAAATGAAAGATAACAGACAAACGAGACATCTATACTGTATATAAATAACTAACACATAGTAGGTAGTATTGGTGACATTATATTTTAACATTTCTGATATAGGTACCTCTCCAATATAGACATCACTCCTGTCAATACGTACGTTTGCCTGTTCTAATAATAGGTACCTTCTGGCTTCATAATTAATTTTACAAGTGCCTAATTAATTAAAATTGAAATAGACTAAACTTTCTGTTGTAGTCTACAACAATTTATATTTTGTCAGTTCTGGACCAGCAGATGTAGCAGAAACTCTTGATACCAAGAAGTTTTGGCTTAATAATTGATTACAATAACTTGCTACTCTTTAAAAAAGTAAAATGCCTGAATGAAAGACATTGAAATAACAATTTAGGATCACCAGTTGTGATTACAGGTGAATAAGAATGCTAGTTCATGTTGTCTGTGTCATGTTTACTGATAAAACTAAGAAAGTGATACCTTTATAGACATGATAGCCTATGACTACTTCATCTTTCTTGCTGGCAAATTGGTAAATTTCATTTAACCGGAATGTCACCTATTCACACAATTTCATATAATCATGTAAGTAGGTGACACCTCAATTCAGGTGCCCTTTTCTTCTAAACTTTATTTTCCTACTCTAATAATAGGCACCTTGACTATAACATTATTTTAAGGTAGAAGCTTTCCTTAGATATAAATTATTATGATCTCAGTATCCAAGACAATATATAAATCTACTGCCCATATAAAACACAGCCATTAATTAAAGTTAATATAGTTGACTATATGTTACTTTTCAGAAACATTGATCTTTATTACAGTACTTAATTATAGCACATAACATTTATAGTGATTACTTGACCTGTTACAGTGTTTACAGTTCAATAATGTCAATCAATTGTCACAGAATGTAGATTTGTTGTTAGACACTGAATATTGTGTTTACCTGTATCTAATGACATGATAACTCAATATTAGTAATCACAGATATCCCATTGCTATTACTTCTTAAATTACTTTGTATTATATGCAGTTTAGTATCAATAAACCTTTAAGTTAATGTTCAATAAAATAACTGTTTGTGAAGTTTCTTGTAAAGTATTTCAACTTCACCACACCAACTTCAAATATGTATATACAAAATTTTAATTCCATAATAATAGAGTTTTGCAAAAAAGCACAAACATTTGAACAATCCAATTTTCATGGCCTTACACTAACAGAACACAAGTACTGTTAACAATACATATACTATAATCAGTATACTAACCCTCAATGATTTATCAAACTGACGAACATTTATATTAGCACCAGATGCAAGTGCTACATTTACATTATGCATATCTCCATTTTTAGCTGAAGTCAAAAGTAGGTCATCCTGTTAAAATAAATAATATATAATAACTGTGACATGTACTCACATTAGTGTTACACCGATATATGAATTGGAATGAGTATGAGTACCGATATCAGAATAATTTTAATTATTAGTATCGTTAACTTCATGTTTGATAAGTCATAAACCAATCAATTAACACATGCATTTATGGAAGCCATATTAAACCTCACATGATCAATCAATGCCATTGATCACATGAGGTATAATATGCCATTGATTAAATGGCAGATAAACATAGAAGAACAAGTGCTGTTTGGAAGCATTTCATTGTAACAGACTAACACCAACCAATGAAAGCAAAGCAAGCTGTTTGTTTTGTGACTGTGTGGTTTCTAGAGGTGGAAGTTCAGTTAAAGTTTAAACTACTTCCAACTTGTGGCAACACCTTGAGACAAAACATCCAGTTGAGTATATGGCTGTCAAAGTTGAGCAGGAGAGTGGGAAACCTTCATCATAATACTTCTCTGTGGCTCAAGACTCATACATCAGTTTAACCTGTCATTCAATTACAAAAGAGTGTCAATATCAACATATGTGTCTACATGCTATTCCATTCAATGAACAACACACAGGTGAGCATATAGCAACCATGCTCATCAACTGTTTACAGAGTTGGAATTTATCTGAGAAGCTACACGTTGTTGTAAGAGATAATGGCAGCAACTTTGTTGCTGGTCTTAGAGATTATGGAATTCCTAACATATCTTGTCTAGCCTATACAATGCAGTTGGTAGTGAAGGATGGATGCCTGGCACAACTTGCAGTTAAATTGCTCACTGCAAGAGCGTGCAAATTAGTCGCACACTATAAGCACTCCAATGTGGCTTTGCAGGCATTGTTAAAAACTCAGGAGCAACTTGGTATGTCTAAAAATAGACTGATCCAAGACAAACCTACAAAGTGGAACATCACCTTTTAGATGCTGCAACAACTGCTCGAACAAAAGAGTGGAGTGAAAAGGATGAAGGAGTAGATCCTTGCATCATTTAAATGTCACTATCAGGACATGGAATCTAACAAATACTTTGCTGTAGCAACTGTCTTAGATCCGAGATTTAAGGACAAGGTATTCTCTACAATGTCATCTGGAATGATAGCAAAGCAGATGCTTACATGTTTATATGAAGTTGAAGCACAGAAAGATGACCTTCCTTCTGATAGTGCTAGCACACAAGAAACTTTAACTGAAAAATTGACTGGAGAAGGTAGTCATGCTGGTCAATCTTATCTTTTGTGGAGCTTCTGTAGGGAGTTAATAGCAGATCAGTCCCAAAGGTCACTAGAATTTGCAGAATCTGAAGTTAAGCAGTATTTGAAGGAGCCTAACATACCTAATGATTCAAAATTTGAAACATTTTCTTAATGGAAAAGTATACGATCACAATGGCCAATCCTGATACTATTAGCACTGCAATATTTAAGTGCTCCTCCTGCCTCAGCTGCATATGAAATGTTATTCAGCAGTGCATCAGACACATGTACTAACTCAAGAAACCACCTCTTACCAAAGAAGGTTGAGCAATTACTCTTTTCAAACTAAAATTTCTGATTTGTTAATAATGACTATTAGTTTTTAATTGTTTTATATATTTGTTTCTTTCTTCTATACATCATTATATTTTGAATATCGGATAAGATATCGGTGAAAATTAAACACATTTATTGGTATTGAATATATCGGTAAACACTAGTATCGGTGGAACACTAACCCACATATAATTAGGTCATGTTTATAACATATCATAACATACAAGATCAATATGTCCATGTCATCATATACATTAAATATATCCTTATATCACTTACATTTCTAACTTGGTTCATATCTCCTCCAAAAGAACACAAGAGCTTAACAATGTTATTATGAGAATACCAATATGCTCTATGAAGTGGACTATTTCCCCACTATAAAATGAAATAAATTGTTTAATAATAACAATAGATCCTATTTATATTACACAAAATCACACATTACTAGCATAATGTGTACTTACTGGGACACACGTGTGCCACAAGGGAAAATATCTATTCCATAACTATATTATTTCCATACATGGATACAAATGATAAGTGGTTTATATTTTTATTAATTTTGGGCTATAACCTCTTGCTAGGTGAGCTTTAAAAGAATACAAAAAGCACATATAGAAATCTGTCTGTGTGGACAAGGTGTCACAAACTAGTGTCTCAATTTCTTTGTACCATGCTGCAAGGAACATGTACATGTACATGAACATGTATATTATTATAATATCTTGTACTGATATAATACATAATAATAGTATTACATAAATGTACATGAAGTGAACACAATACACAAGTACATGGAATATAAACATCTCTATACATAATACAAACCTTGTTACAAATATTGGGATCTGCCTTAGCTGTTAAGAGAAGCTGAACTATATCAATATGTCCTTTCCATGAAGCATAATGCAAAGAAGTGTTATGATCCTATAGAAAGAATATATAGCAAATAATGTGGCTACAAATTAATTACTAATAACTATTCAATACTACAATAGATAACACAGCTAATAGTAATTATATTCACTGATTCTGTGACATCCATAACAGTACTTGCACTATGACTGTGAATTTAAGTGTATATTCCTTATATGGAAAAATCACTGACCATGTTTCAATAATGGTTAGGACACAAATATAACAAATGTTGAACACTCATTTATAATGTTCATGTGTTCCTGGTACTATTGTACAGATATTAAACTAGTAAGAAATTAATTTCCTCTTGTTCACAATGAAATAAAGTTTTGAAAAGTAGCCAAGCTTTGTTTATAAATGACAATATACAAATGAGATATCACCTGTACTGATATGTACAATTACCATGTTGTAGCTTTATTAGTAACATTATATTTTAATATTTCTAATATAAGCACCTCTCCAATATAAACAAGTTCTGTCCATACATACATTTGTCTGTTCTAATAATAAGCATACACTGGCTTCATAATTAGTTTTACCAACTCTAAGTGAGATAAACTAAAGTTTCTGTTGTAGACTATAACAATAGTATTTAGCAGTTCTGGATTAACAAAATGCATCAGAAACTCTTGATATAAAGGAGATCTGGTTTGTTAACTTAATAGAATACCTTGCTACTCTCTAAAAGAGTATAGCACCTAAGTAAAAGACATTAAAATGACAATCTACTTTCAGAAGTTAGGACAGGAATTATATAAGATTGTTGGTTCATGTTGTCTGTATCATGTTTAGTGATTTATATGTACATGTTTATTGTTATAATATTGTGTACTGAGATAATAAATAACAGTATTATACATGTGCATGGAGTGAACACAATACACACGAACATGGAATATAAACCATCTCTATACATAATACAAACCTTGTCACAAATATTGGGGTCTGCCTTAGCTGTTAAGAGTAACTGGACTATCTCAATATGTCCTGCACTTGAAGCATAATGCAAAGAAGTCCGATGACCCTATAGAAAGAATAAATAGTAAATAATGTGGCTAAAAATTAATTACTAATAACTGCTCAATATTACAATAGATAAATGTACAAAGTCAATTAGTTACATCATAGTGACAGTATTCATAATTACCATAACAACATTACAAGTTATTTGATACAGTAATAACAGTTTTGAGTTTTTCTAGAAGTACATCTACTACCTCAAATCCTAATCCAATTAGCCACTAACTCTCTTTGTATTACTAGAATATTATTAATATTATGATTGATAATATTCATATCATAACAGTGGACAATAAGGATTGGCATTGAGAATGTTTCCTGTATACTATCAGGAGTATGTGAGCATCATGAAGGAGCATCTAATTTCATAGCTAACTGTTGTTGAAATCAATGCTATAACTGATAAAACTTTAATGCTTTTATGGCTTGAGGACTCTAACCTCTTAGCTAGGAAAGTTTTAAAAAGAAATAAGAACATTGAGAAATCTATATTGATATACTGGTAATATGCAAAAAATGTATCACGAGCTTTGTATCTAGAACCATCTGAAGTTTTTGTTAACCTTGTAATGAGAAAATAAAGCTTGTAGAATGTTCTAAAGCCTAGAATTAGTAAGATGACAATTATATCATCTCTACATAATAGCATAGGTGACACAAACAATAAGATATTCACCAATTATATTTAAATCTCCTAAATAATATATTTGTTACAACTAGAATTGATATGAGTGATGTTGACACCATACAAGCATTCTTATATTTAATGGCAACAAAAATGTAATGCATCAGATCACTTATTCACATTCAACAATATGTTGACACTAAGTACCTGAGAAAGTTTTGATAAGTAACAATAGTTGAACTTTGCATTACTTGTAAGAAGCAGCTACCAAATAATAATGCATAGTAAAATATATATCTTGGCATACCAGAAAAGGAATCCAACTACATTTCAATCATCTTTTACTTTAGAGTAGTAGCTTCTACAAGGGACTGGATTATATTCATTAAATAATTGGCTCTGATATTGTGAACTATCTTAGGAATGTCATATGTACATGCACTTTGTTCTATGATTACATTACCAGTCAACAAGGATATATTTATATCATACAACAGTTCACAGTCAACTGTATGTACTATAACATGTCTTATTTATATTAATATATAGTAATGTGAAAAATAAATATTGTAGTACATACAAGTATTGAGACATAACTGAATCCTTAGCATTTACTTACTAATAAAGCAACAAGGGGTGTAGTGTTGAGAATTCTTATTACAATTAAACTGTCATTATATTATGTTATTTGCGTATACCACACAGTGCATTATGTATTTCTTTTGTATATTTGTATTCACTATGGTTAACAAGATGTCTTTCTTCACTATCTATAGTGAGAACATGTTTGTCACTGTGTTTTTTACAGCAGGTTGTGGCATTATGATGAAAAATAATCACAAAGGTTGTGGTATATTATTTGCTATAGAAACAGTTGCTATGGTGACATAGATGCTGTTTATATAGTCATTATTGCTATGGTAACAAGTACACTGATGCTGTAGTAAATTATGAGCTGTTGTTTTTTCTTTGGATTAAATGATTTCTTGGATTTTGTGATTTCATATGTACCATTGGTATTGAAATTCATAAAAGTTTTATGATAATCGATAAATACATATAAATAGAACATCTAGCTAGTGTGTTTTGGTATTGTTTGGCAATATATTGTTTTCTGTCAAAATACAGTGACAAAACTCTATACTTTTGTGTAGAAAATAGATATTTACTTACCTTTAATTTAGAATAACTCAGAAAAAAAATTGTTTCTGTCAAAATATGTATAAAAAGACCACAGTCACTAAACTTTATACTTTTTTGTAGAAATTGGTTTTTTCAAACTTGACAATAATAGTCATTATTTAAATATTTTATAGACTTTGAGAGTGTTTGCAAAAAAATAAAAGCAAAAAGCTACAAATTTGTCTTAAAACAACAATTCATTCAATTAACATGGCATTATAAGTAATATTGATATAGTAGTATAATTATTGCCATGGAAGTTGTTGCTATGGTAATGAATACACAAAACACATCGTATACCGAGATTATTGGCGAAGATAAAATTTAGCGGAATTGTAAAAAATTATATTTGGCAAGATAAAATTTGATAATTTTAGAACATGTCTTGTTACCACACCCACTTTAATGAAATAAAATGGAGTTCAGGTTTGATTCTGTTGTTAGAGGCTACCATGTGTACAAACGTGTGGACATATTGCTACATTTTTGTCTTAAAACAATAATTTACTCAATTATCACAGTTTTATGAGTATCATTTATATAGTAGTGTAATTATTACCATGAAAGTTGTTGCTATGGTGATGGATGAATACACACATACTTTCTATAGTAACAGTTGCTACGGCAGCTATTACTAGGACAACTGTTGTTGCTACAGTAACAGTTGCTATGGTGACAGACATGCTTTCGCTAGAGTGATTATTGCTATGGTGACATACATTCTTTTGCTTAGAAAATCATTTTGTTTGGTGAAAGATCAAAAAAATGAACATTACTATAAACTTACCCAAACACCCAGGTCTTTAACATCATATTATGTTCCCTTATTTAAGGAAACCACACATATTGTGCTAAGAAATTTGAAATAAAATGTATGTGGTTGCTACTTGTCTAATTTGCACTGGATGTTTTACCAAATTTGGTATCCTAGTACTTTATTCATTGGTCTTCTTGGATACTATATTTAGTATACATCCTATACAAATTGATCACGTTTTATTTTGTGGTCGTCAAAATGCAGAGGGAAAGAGACTAGATCACAAACAAAGGAGGTTGTTGCAAATGTCTATGGGTATTTTGAAGAAGTCAGCAGGCATCAATGGACTTAAGGACCTCCTAAATGAACCTCTGATGCCACAGGCGTTTCATGTACCAGCATCAAGAGGCTAGTGATAGTTCTGATGTTAAATAGTTCTAGATATTCTTAGCCTTCCTTCTTTGCTAAAAAAATTTTTTTCAGGCGATACTTGATTATTATTTTAATAATAATAATTGTTATAATAGAGCATGTGTTCATATAATTAGAACTGTAATTTTGAATTGCCACATGACAAACTGCTGACTTCTGAAGGTGAAAAGCGATATTTGTTAAATCATCAAAGGTGTGTACTTTGAAGTATGTCGAAGGTATGCCATCGAAAATGTATGAAGTTTTTAGTTTGCTACTTTTTCGTAGCACTAGACAGCCAAATTTATATATAAAATGCGCGATTGCGATCTGAATCAATTGATGCAAATTCCATGCAGATAGCATGTAAAATGACCAAGTTATTTACATGTCTGTGTGGCCCAACTCAACTTGGACAGAGTATAGCTCTATCTCATTCAATACCATGATATCATTATATAACATTATTATTGAGTCACTAAACAAGCTAACACATTAAAACACTCAAATTCTATATTAAAAAACAATACAAGCCCGTCAACAATACCATCACAAACTACACCCCTTTACTCTATACATAATACAAACCTCATCACAAATATTGGGGTCTGCCTTAGCTTTTAACAATAACTGAACTATCTCAATGTGTCCTGCACTTGAAGCATAATGCAAAGCACTCTGATGACCCTATAGAAAGAATAAACTGTAAATAATGTAGCTACAAATTAATTATTAATAAATGTTTAATACTACAATAGTTTCAAACATTTCCTAAGCCTTCCTAATGAAAGATAACAGACAAACGAGACATCTATACTGTATATAAATAACTAACACATAGTAGGTAGTATTGGTGACATTATATTTTAACATTTCTGATATAGGTACCTCTCCAATATAGACATCACTCCTGTCAATACGTACGTTTGCCTGTTCTAATAATAGGTACCTTCTGGCTTCATAATTAATTTTACAAGTGCCTAATTAATTAAAATTGAAATAGACTAAACTTTCTGTTGTAGTCTACAACAATTTATATTTTGTCAGTTCTGGACCAGCAGATGTAGCAGAAACTCTTGATACCAAGAAGTTCTGGCTTAATAATTGATTACAATAACTTGCTACTCTTTAAAAAAGTAAAATGCCTGAATGAAAGACATTGAAATAACAATTTGGGATCACCAGTTGTGATTACAGGTGAATAAGAATGCTAGTTCATGTTGTCTGTATCATGTTTACTGATAAAACTAAGAAAGTGATACTTCTATAGACATGATAGCCTATGACTACTTCATCTTTCTTGCTGGCAAACTGGTAAATTTCATTTAACCGGAATGTCACCTATTCACACAATTTCATATAATCATGTAAGTAGGTGACACCTCAATTCAGGTGTCCTTTTCTTCTAAACTTTATTTTCCTACTCTAATAATAGGCACCTTGACTATAACATTATTTTAAGGTAGAAGCTTTCCTTAGTTATAAATTGTTATGATCTCAGTACCCAAGACAATATATAAATCTACTGCCCATATAAAACACAGCCATTAATTAAAGTTAATATGGTTGACTATGTCTTACTTTTCAGAAACATTGATCTTTATCACACTACTTAATTATAGCACATAACATTTATAGTGATTACTTGACCTGTTACAGTGTTTACAGTTCAATCATGTCAATCAATTGTCACAGAATGTAGATTTGTTGTTAGACACTGAATATTGTGTTTACCTGTATCTCATGACATGATAACTCAATATTAGTAATCACAGATATCCCATTGCTATTACTTCTTAAATTACTTTGTATTATATGCAGTTTAGTATCAATAAACCTTTAAGTTAATGTTCAATAAAATAACTGTTTGTGAAGTTTCTTGTAAAGTATTTCAACTTCACCACACCAACTTCAAATATGTATATACAAAATTTTAATTCCATAATAATAGAGTTTTGCAAAAAAGCACAAACATTTGAACAATCCAATTTTCATGGCCTTACACTAACAGAACACAAGTACTGTTAACAATACATATACTATAATCAGTATACTAACCCTCAATGATTTATCATCTTGACGAACATTTATATTAGCACCAGATGCAAGTGCTACATTTACATTATGCATATCTCCATTTTTAGCTGAAGTCAAAAGTAGGTCATCCTGTTAAAATAAATAATATATAATAACTGTGACATGTACTCACATTAGTGTTACACCGATATATGAATTGGAATGAGTATGAGTACCGATATCAGAATAATTTTAATTATTAGTATCGTTAACTTCATGTTTGATAAGTCATAAACCAATCAATTAACACATGCATTTATGGAAGCCATATTAAACCTCACATGATCAATCAATGCCATTGATCACATGAGGTATAATATGCCATTGATTAAATGGCAGATAAACATAGAAGAACAAGTGCTGTTTGGAAGCATTTCATTGTAACAGACTAACACCAACCAATGAAAGCAAAGCAAGCTGTTTGTTTTGTGACTGTGTGGTTTCTAGAGGTGGAAGTTCAGTTAAAGGTTAAACTACTTCCAACTTGTGGCAACACCTTGAGACAAAACATCCAGTTGAGTATATGGCTGTCAAAGTTGAGCAGGAGAGTGGGAAACCTTCATCATAATACTTCTCTGTGGCTCAAGACTCATACATCAGTTTAACCTGTCATTCAATTACAAAAGAGTGTCAATATCAACATATGTGTCTACATGCTATTCCATTCAATGAACAACACACAGGTGAGCATATAGCAACCATGCTCATCAATTGTTTACAGAGTTGGAATTTATCTGAGAAGCTACACGTTGTTGTAGGAGATAATGGCAGCAACTTTGTTGCTGGTCTTAGAGATTATGGAATTCCTAACATATCTTGTCTAGCCTATACAATGCAGTTGGTAGTGAAGGATGGATGCCTGGCACAACTTGTAGTTAAATTGCTCACTGCAAGAGCGTGCAAATTAGTCGCATACTATAAGCACTCCAATGTGGCTTTGCAGGCATTGTTAAAAACTCAGGAGCAACTTGGTATGTCTAAAAATAGACTGATCCAAGACAAACCTACAAAGTGGAACATCACCTTTTAGATGCTGCAACAACTGCTCGAACAAAAGAGTGGAGTGAAAAGGATGAAGGAGTAGATCCTTGCATCATTTAAATGTCACTATCAGGACATGGAATCTAACAAATACTTTGCTGTAGCAACTGTCTTAGATCCGAGATTTAAGGACAAGGTATTCTCTACAATGTCATCTGGAATGATAGCAAAGCAGATGCTTACATGTTTATATGAAGTTGAAGCACAGAAAGATGACCTTCCTTCTGATAGTGCTAGCACACAAGAAACTTTAACTGAAAAATTGACTGGAGAAGGTAGTCATGCTGGTCAATCTTATCTTTTGTGGAGCTTCTGTAGGGAGTTAATAGCAGATCAGTCCCAAAGGTCACTAGAATTTGCAGAATCTGAAGTTAAGCAGTATTTGAAGGAGCCTAACATACCTAATGATTCAAAATCTGAAACATTTTCTTAATGGAAAAGTATACCATCACAATGGCCAATCCTGATACTATTAGCACTGCAATATTTAAGTGGTCCTCCTGCCTCAGCTGCATATGAAATGTTATTCAGCAGTGCATCAGACACATGTACTAACTCAAGAAACCACCTCTTACCAAAGAAGGTTGAGCAATTACTCTTTTCAAACTAAAATTTCTGATTTGTTAATAATGGCTATTAGTTTTTAATTGTTTTATATATTTGTTTCTTTCTTCTATACATCATTATATTTTGAATATCGGATAAGATATCGGTGAAAATTAAACACATTTATTGGTATTGAATATATCGGTAAACACTAGTATCGGTGGAACACTAACCCACATATAATTAGGTCATATTTATAACATATCATAACATACAAGATCAATATGTCCATGTCATCATATACATTAAATATATCCTTATATCACTTACATTTCTAACTTGGTTCATATCTCCTCCAAAAGAACACAAGAGCTTAACAATGTTATTATGAGAATACCAATATGCCCTATGAAGTGGACTATTTCCCCACTATAAAATGAAATAAATTGTTTAATAATAACAATAGATCCTATTTATATTACACAAAATCACACATTACTAGCATAATGTGTACTTACTGGGACACACGTGTGCCACAAGGGAAAATATCTATTCCATAACTATATTATTTCCATACATGGATACAAATGATAAGTGGTTTATATTTTTATTAATTTTGGGCTATAACCTCTTGCTAGGTGAGCTTTAAAAGAATACAAAAAGCACATATAGAAATCTGTCTGTGTGGACAAGGTGTCACAAACTAGTGTCTCAATTTCTTTGTACCATGCTGCAAGGAACATGTACATGTACATGAACATGTATATTATTATAATATCTTGTACTGATATAATACATAATAATAGTATTACATAAATGTACATGAAGTGAACACAATACACAAGTACATGGAATATAAACATCTCTATACATAATACAAACCTTGTTACAAATATTGGGATCTGCCTTAGCTGTTAAGAGAAGCTGAACTATATCAATATGTCCTTTCCATGAAGCATAATGCAAAGAAGTGTTATGATCCTATAGAAAGAATATATAGCAAATAATGTGGCTACAAATTAATTACTAATAACTATTCAATACTACAATAGATAACACAGCTAATAGTAATTATATTCACTGATTCTGTGACATCCATAACAGTACTTGCACTATGACTGTGAATTTAAGTGTATATTCCTTATATGGAAAAATCACTGACCATGTTTCAATAATGGTTAGGACACAAATATAACAAATGTTGAACACTCATTTATAATGTTCATGTGTTCCTGGTACTATTGTACAGATATTAAACTAGTAAGAAATTAATTTCCTCTTGTTCACAATGAAATAAAGTTTTGAAAAGTAGCCAAGCTTTGTTTATAAATGACAATATACAAATGAGATATCACCTGTACTGATATGTACAATTACCATGTTGTAGCTTTATTAGTAACATTATATTTTAATATTTCTAATATAAGCACCTCTCCAATATAAACAAAGTTCTGTCCATACATACATTTGTCTGTTCTAATAATAAGCATACACTGGCTTCATAATTAGTTTTACCAACTCTAAGTGAGATAAACTAAAGTTTCTGTTGTAGACTATAACAATAGTATTTAGCAGTTCTGGATTAACAAAATGCATCAGAAACTCTTGATATAAAGGAGATCTGGTTTGTTAACTTAATAAAATACCTTGCTACTCTCTAAAAGAGTATAGCACCTAAGTAAAAGACATTAAAATGACAATCTACTTTCAGAAGTTAGGACAGTAATTATATATGATTGTTGGTTCATGTTGTCTGTATCATTTTTAGTGATTTATATGTACATGTATATTGTTATAATATTGTGTACTGAGATAATAAATAACAGTATTATACATGTACATGGAGTGAACACAATACACAAGTACATGGAATATAACCATCTCTATACATAATACAAACCTTGTCACAAATATTGGGGTCTTCCTTAGCTGTTAAGAGTA
This sequence comes from Xestospongia muta, assembly GCA_963693285.1. Taxonomy (NCBI): domain Eukaryota; kingdom Metazoa; phylum Porifera; class Demospongiae; order Haplosclerida; family Petrosiidae; genus Xestospongia; species Xestospongia muta. Next base: position 4,474,515 of record OY848924.1, read on the forward strand.
ACTGGACTATCTCAATATGTCCTGCAATTGAAGCATAATGCAAAGAAGTCTGATGATCCTATAGAAAGAATAAATAGTAAATAATGTGGCTAAAAATTAATTACTAATAACTGCTCAATACTACAATAGATAAATGTACGAAGTCAATTAGTTACATCATAGTGACAGTATTCATAATTACCATAACAACATTACAAGTTATTTGATACAGTAATAACAGTTTTGAGTTTTTCTATAAGTATATCTACTACCTCAACACCTAATCCAATTAGCCACTAACTCTCTTTATATTACTAGGATATTATTAATACTATGATTGATAATATTCATATCATAACAGTGGACAATAAGGATTGGCATTGAGAATGTTTCCTGTATACTATCAGGAGTATGTGAACATCATGAAGGAGCATCTAATTTCATAGCTAACTGTTGTTGAAATCAATGCTATAACCGATAAAACTTTAATGCTTTTAGGGCTTGAGGACTCTAACCTCTTAGCTAGGAAAGCTTTAAAAAGAAATAAGAACATTGAGAAATCTATACTGATATACTGGTGATATGCAAAAAATGTATCACGAGTTTTGTATCTAGAACCATCTGAAGTTTTTGTTAACCTTGTAATGAGAAAATAAAGCTTGTAGAATGTTCTAAAGCCTAGAATTAGTGAGATGGCAATTATATCATCTCTACATAATAGCATAGGTGACACAAACAATAAGATATTCACCAATTATATTTAAATCTCCTAAATAATATATTTGTTACAACTAGAATTGATATGAGTAATGTTGACACCATACAAGCATTCTTATATTTAATGGCAACAAAAATGTAATGCATCAGATCACTTATTCACATTCAACAATATGTTGAGACTAAGTACCTGAGAAAGTTTTGATAAGTAACAATAGTTGAAGTTTGCATTACTTGTAAGAAGCAGCTACCAAATAATAATGCTTAGTAAAATATATATCTTGGCATACCAGAAAAGGAATCCAACTACATTTCAATCATCTTTTACTTTAGAGTAGTAGCTTCTACAAGGGACTGGATTATATTCATTAAATAATTGGCTCTGATATTGGGAACTATCTTAGGAATGTCATATGTACATGCACTTTGTTCTATGAGTACATTCCCAGTCAACAAGGATATATTTATATCATACAACAGTTCACAGTCAACTGTATGTACTATAACATGTCTTATTTATATTAATATATAGTAATGTGAAAAATAAATATTGTAGTACATACAAGTATTGAGACATAACTGAATCCTTAGCATTTACTTACTAATAAAGCAACAAGGGGTGTAGTGTTGAGAATTCTTATTACAATTAAACCGTGATTATATTATGTTACTTGCTTATACCACACAGTGCATTATGTATTTCTTTTGTATATTTGTATTCACTATGGTTAACAAGATGTCTTTCTTCACTATCTATAGTGAGAACATGTTTGTCACTGTGTTTTTTACAGCAGGTTGTGGCATTATGATGAAAAATAATCACAAAGGTTGTGGTATATTATTTGCTATAGAAACAGTTGCTATGGTGACATAGATGCTGTTTATATAGTCATTATTGCTATGGTAACAAGTACACTGATGCTGTAGTAAATTATGAGCTGTTGTTTTTTCTTTGGATTAAATGATTTCTTGGATTTTGTGATTTCATATGTACCATTGGTATTGAAATTCATAAAAGTTTTATGATAATCGATGAATACATATAAATAGAACATCTAGCTAGTGTGTTTTGGTATTGTTTGGCAATAAATTGTTTTCTGTCAAAATACAGTGACAAAACTCTATACTTTTGTGTAGAAAATAGATATTTACTTACTTTTAATTTAGAATAACTCAGAAAAAAATTTGTTTTCTGTCAAAATATGTATAAAAAGACCACAGTCACTAAACTTTATACTTTTTTGTAGAAATTAGTTTTTTCAAACTTGCCAATAATAGTCATTATTTAAATATTTTAGAGACTTTGAGAGTGTTTGCAAAAAAATAAAAGCAAAAAGCTACAAATTTGTCTTAAAACAACAATTCATTCAATTATCATGGCATTATAAGTAATATTGATATAGTAGTATAATTATTGCCATGGAAGTTGTTGCTATGGTAATGAATACACAAAACACATTGTATACCGAGAATTATTGGTGAAGATAAAATTTAGCGGAATTGTAAAAAATTATATTTGGCGACATTAAATTTGATAATTTTAGAACATGTCTTGAAATAAAACGGAGTTCAGGTTTGATTCTGTTGTTAGAGGCTACCATGTGTACAAAAGTGTGGACATATTGCTACATTTTTGTCTTAAAACAATAATTTACTCAATTATCACAGTTTTATGAGTATCATTTATATAGTAGTGTAATTATTACCATGAAAGTTGTTGCTATGGTGATGGATGAACACATACATACTTTCTATAGTAACAGTTGCTACGGCAGCTATTACTAAGACAACTGTTGTTGCTACAGTAACAGTTGCTATGGTGACAGACATGCTTTCGCTAGAGTGATTATTGCTATGGTGACATATGTTCTTTTGCTTAGAAAATCATTTTGTTTGGTGAAAGATCAAAAAAATGAACATTACTATAAACGTAGCCAAACACCCAGGTCTTTAGCATCATATTATGTTCACTTATTTGGGGAAACCACACATATTGTGCTAAGAAATTTGAAATAAAATGTATGTGGTTGCTACTTGTCTAATTTGCACTGGATGTTTTACCAAATTTGGTATCCTAGTACTATATTCATTGGTCTTCTTGGATACTATATTTAGTATACATCCTATACAAATTGATCACGTTTTATTTTGTGGTCGTCAAAATGCAGATGGAAAGAGACTAGATCACAAACAAAGGAGGTTGTTGAAAATGTCTATGGGTATTTTGAAGAAGTCAGCAGGCATCAATGGACTTAAGGACCTCATAAATGAACCTCTGATGCCACAGGCGTTTCATGTACCAGCATCAAGAGGCTAGTGATAGTTCTGATGTTAAATAGTTCTAGGTATTCTTAGCCTTCCTTCTTTGTTAAAAAAAATTTTTCAGGCGATACTTGATTATTATTTTAATAATAATAATTGTTATAATAGAGCATGTGTTCATATAATTAGAACTGTAATTTTGAAATGCCACATGACAAACTGCTGACTTCTGAAGGTGAAAAGCGATATTTTGTTAAATCATCAAAGGTGTGTACTTTGAAGTATGTCGAAGGTATGCCATCGAAAATGTATGAAGTTTTTAGTTTGCTACTTTTTCATAGCACTAGGCAGCCAAATTTATATATAAAATGCGCAATTGCGATCTGAATCAATTGATGCAAATTCCATGCAGATAGCATGTAAAATGACCAAGTTATTTACATGTCTGGGTGGCCCAACTCAACTTGGACAGAGTATAGCTCTATCTCATTCAATACCATGATATCATTATATAACATTATTATTGAGTCACTAAACAAGCTAACACATTAAGACACTCAAATTCTATATTAAAAACAATACAAGCTCATGAACAATACCATCACAAACTACACCCCTTTACTCTATACATAATACAAACCTCATCACAAATATTGGGGTTTGCCTTAGCTTTTAACAATAACTGAACTATCTCAATGTGTCCTGCACTTGAAGCATAATGCAAAGCACTCTGATGACCCTATAGAATGAATAAACTGTAAATAATGTAGCTACAAATTAATTATTAATAAATGTTTAATACTACAATAGTTTCAAACATTTCCTGAGCCTTCCAAATGAAAGATAACAGACAAACGAGACATCTATACTGTATATAAATAACTAACACATAGTAGGTAGTATTGGTGACATTATATTTTAACATTTCTGATATAGGTATCTCTCCAATATAGACATCACTCCTGTCAATACGTACGTTTGCCTGTTCTAATAATAGGTACCTTCTGGCTTCATAATTAATTTTACAAGTGCCTAATTAATTAAAATTGAAATAGACTAAACTTTCTGTTGTAGTCTACAACAATTTATATTTTGTCAGTTCTGGACCAGCAGATGTAGCAGAAACTCTTGATACCAAGAAGTTCTGGCTTAATAATTGATTACAATAACTTGCTACTCTTTAAAAAAGTAAAACGCCTGAATGAAAGACATTGAAATAACAATTTAGGATCACCAGTTGTGATTACAGGTGAATAAGAATGCTAGTTCATGTTGTCTGTATCATGTTTACTGATAAAACTAAGAAAGTGATACCTTTATAGACATGACAGCCTATGACTACTTCATCTTTCTTGCTGGCAAACTGGTAAATTTCATTTAACCGGAATGTCACCTATTCACACAATTTCATATAATCATGTAAGTAGGTGACACCTCAATTCAGGTGCCCTTTTCTTCTAAACTTTATTTTCCTACTCTAATAATAGGCACCTTGACTATAACATTATTTTAAGGTAGAAGCTTTCCTTAGTTATAAATTGTTATGATCTCAGTATCCAAGACAATATATAAATCTACTGCCCATATAAAACACAGCCATTAATTAAAGTTAATATAGTTGACTATATGTTACTTTTCAGAAACATTGATCTTTATCACATTTCTTAATTATAGCACATAACATTTATAGTGATTACTTGACCTGTTACAGTGTTTACAGTTCAATAATGTCAATCAATTGTCACAGAATGTAGATTTGTTGTTAGACACTGAATATTGTGTTTACCTGCATCTCATGACATGATAACTCAATATTAGTAATCACAGATATCCCATTGCTATTACTTCTTAAATTAGTTTATATTATATGTAGTTTAGTATCAATAAACCTTTAAGTTAATGTTCAATAAAATAACTGTTTGTGAAATTTCTTGTAAAGTATTTCACCTTCACCACACCCACTTCAAATATGTATATACAAAATTTTAATTCCATAATAATAGAGTTTCGCAAAAAAGCACAAAAATTTGAACAATCCAATTTTCATGGCCTTACACTAACAGAACACAAGTACTGTTAACAATACATATACTATAATCAGTATACTAACCGTCAATGATATTATATCACCATCACGAACATTGACATTAGCACCAGATGCAAGTGCTACATTTACATTATGCATATCACCATTTTTAGCTGAAGTCAAAAGTAGGTCATCCTGTTAAAATAAATAATATATAATAACTGTGACATGTACTCACATTAGTGTTACACTGATATATAAATTGGAATGAGTATCAGTCCCGATATCAGAATAATTTTAATTATCAGTATCGTTAACTTCATGTTTGATAAGTCATAAACCAATCAATAAACACGTGCATTTATGGAAGCCATATTAAACCTCACATGATCAATCAATGCCATTGATCACATGAGGTATAATATGCCATTGATTAAATGGCAGATAAACATAGAAGAACAAGTGCTGTTTGGAAGCATTTCATTGTAACAGACTAACACCAACCAATGAAAACAAAGCAAGCTGTTTGTTTTGTGACTGTGTGGTTTCTAGAGGTGGAAGTTCAGTTAAAGGTTAAACTACTTCCAACTTGTGGCAACACCTTGAGACAAAACATCCAGTTGAGTATATGGCTTTCAAAGTTGAGCAGGAGAGTGGGAAAGGAGCAAAAAGGCAACTAACAATGGCAAAATCAATAGAGAAAACATGATCTTTGCCAGTATGACAATGTTAGATCTCGACAGATTCACAAGGCAATTGGAAAAGATGATGCTGTAGACAAGGTAGCATTTTCTATTGTGGAACATGATGGCTTTAATCTTCTGCTTAAGTTATTGTAGCCTTGGTATAAACCACCTTCATCATAATACTTCTCTGTGGCTCAAGACTCATACATCAGTTTAACCTGTCATTCAAGTACCAAAGAGTGTCAATATCAACATATGTGTCTACATGCTATTCCATTCAATGAACAACACACAGGTGAGCATATAGCAACCATGCTCATCAACTGTTTACAGAGTTGGAATTTATCTGAGAAGCTACATGTTGTTGTAGGAGATAATGGCAGCAACTTTGTTGCTGGTCTTAGAGATTATGGAATTCATAATATATCTTGTCTAGCCTATACACTGCAGTTGATAGTGAAGGATGGATGCCTGGCACAACTTGTAGTTAAATTGCTCACTGCAAGAGCGTGCAAATTAGTCGCACACTATAAGCACTCCAATGTGGCTTTGCAGGCATTGTTAAAAACTCAGGAGCAACTTGGTATGTCTAAAAATAGACTAATCCAAGACAAACCTACAAGGTAGAACATCACCTTTTAGATGCTGCAACAACTGCTCGAACAAAAGAGTGGAGTGAAAAGGATGAAGGAGTAGATCCTTGCATCATTTAAATGTCACTATCAGGACATGGAATCTAACAAATACTTTGCTGTAGCAACTGTTTTAGATCCGAGATTTAAGGACAAGGTATTCTCTACAATGTCATCTGGAATGATAGCAAAGCAGATGCTTACATGTTTATATGAAGTTGAAGCACAGAAAGATGACCTTCCTTCCAATAGTGCTAGCACACAAGAATCTTTAACTGAAAAATTGACTGAAGAAGGTAGTCATGCTGGTCAATCTTATCTTTTGTGGAGCTTCTGTAGGGAGTTAATAGCAGATCAGTCCCAAAGGTCACTAGAGTTTGCAGAATCTGAAGTTAAGCAGTATTTGAAGGAGCCTAACATACCTAATGATTCAAAATCTGAAACATTTTCTTACTGGAAAAGTATAGCATCACAATGGCCAATTCTGATACTATTAGCACGACAATATTTAAGTGCTCCTCCTGCCTCAGTTGCATCTGAAATGTTTTTCAGCAGTGCATCAGACATATGTACTAACTCAAGAAACCACCTCTTACCAAAGAAGGTTGAGCAATTACTCTTCTTAAACTAAAATTTCTGATTTGTTAATAATGACTATTAGTTTTTAATTTTTTTATATATTTGTTTCTTTCTTCTATTCATCATTATGTTTTGAATATCGGATAAGATATCGGTGAAAATTAAACACATTTATTGGTATTGAATATATCAGTAAACACTAGTATCGATGGAACACTAACCCACATATAATTAGGTCATGTTTATCACTACGTCCATATCATCATATACAGTAAATATATTATTATATCACTTACATTTCTAACTTGGTTCATATCTCCTTCAAAAGAACACAAGAGCTTAACAATGTTATTATAATGACACCAGTGTGCTATATGAAGTGGACTATTTCCCCACTATAAAATGAAATACATAATAATAACAATAGATCCTATTTATATTACACAAGGCAACACGTTACCAGCATAATGTGTATTATCAGGGATACATGTGTGTCACAAAGGAAAATCTAACTTCCATAACTATATTTATTTCCATACATGGATACAAATTATAAGTGTTTTATATTTTTATTAATTTTGGGCTATAACCTCTTACTACGTGAGCTTTAAAAACAATACAAAAAAGCACATATAGAAATCTGTCTGTGTGGACAAGGTGTCACAAACTAGTGTCTCAATTTCTTTGTACCATGCTGCAAGGAACATGTACATGCACATGAACATGTATATTACTATAATATCTTGTACTGATATAATACATAATAATAGTATTACATAAATGTACATGAAGTGAACACAATACACACGTACATGGAATATAAACCATCTCTATACATAATACAAACCTTGTTACAAATATTGGGGTCTGCCTTAGCTGTTAAGAGTAACTGAACTATCTTAATGTGTCCTTCCCTTGTGGCATAATGCAAAGCAGTCTGATGATTCTATAGAAAGAATAAATAGTAAATAATGTGGCTACAAAGTAATTACTAATATCTGTTCAATACTACCATAGATAAATGTATAAAGTCAGTTAGTTACATCATAGTGACAGTATTCATATCATAACAACATTACAAGTTATTTGCTAAAGTAATGACAACTTTAAATTTTACTAGAAGTACATCTTTTGTTTATGTTGTGGTTATTATAATAGACAATAACTACCTAATCCAAGTACCCACTGTCTCTCTTTATATTACTAGGATATTATTAATACTATGAATGATAATATTCATATCCTAATAGTGGACAGTAGGGGTTGGCATTGAGAACGTTTCCTGTATACTATCAGGAGTATGTGAGCATCATGAAGGAGCATCCAATTTCATAACTAACTGTTGTTGAAATCACAGCTCTAACTGATAAAACTTTAATGTTTTATGGCTTGTGGATTCTAACATCTTAGCTAGGTGGCTTTAAAAAGAGCTAAGAACATTGAGAAATCTATACTGACATACTGGTAATATGTGGACAAGGTATCACAAGCTTTGTATCTTGAAGCAAGGAAATGTCTGAAACTTTTGTTAACCTTGTAATGGGAAAATATATCTTGTAGAATGTTCTTAACAAGATATCTACCTTTTTTAAAGCCTAGGATTAGTAAGATGGCAATTATATCATCTTTATATAATAGCACAGGTGACACAAACAATTTAAGATATCCACCAATTATATTTTAATCTCTTAAATAATATCAGTGATATATTGTTACATTCTATGACTGTGTTGTTATGTAGGGATGATGTAATTACCATCTCTACTGTCTTGTTTGCATTCTTTGTATTAGACTGATGATATCTATCTCTAAATTTACTTCATTTTTTAGAAATAGTTTTTATTTACTTGTTTATAGACATATAGCTATATCTAAAACTTCAATAATAAACGGTATTAAATAATTAACAAATTAAATCATGTAGAACAAGTAATCTTCACAACAAAGCTAACCATACATAAGACTAAATGACTAAAACAACTCTTTATATATAGAATAGTTAAGAACTTTCTTCATAAACACAATGTTTATGATCATAAAATGTATAGTATAAAAACATTTGTGCTCATTGAAGTATATATAGTACACAATGAATGTTGTATAGTGGCTTTGTGGATTAAACTACTGGTATCTACACACAATACTATAATGTCTTAGTATGTTATTTATCAAAATTATTAGATGACAATGTCATCATATCATGACATCATATCAGTATAGCTTTATAGGATTTTTATGACAATCAAAATATTTCACTTCACATAACACTGACTATTATATGACCAGGAGCGCATGAGCGTTGCAAAACGATGCTCATGCGCTCCTGATATGACTTATAATGAAAATATTATATTGTATCCACAAACTTGTAATCATCAAATTAATGACAACAAAACTATCTATTACTAGTAAACAATCATTTATTATTATAAGGAAATAAAACTTACTTCTTCATCCTGGTATTTCACATTTGCCTTCTTTTGAATACTGTCTTTTACAATGTTTAATAGCCCGCTGTTTGCAGCTGCTAACATAATTTCATTCTAATAAATCACAACAAGTAAATACAGATAATATACATCATAATAAATACAACAATATATACAAGTGTTGAGTTTAATTACATATAATTATGACCAGTACAACAACCCACTAATTAATTTCCTAGTTCTTTATATATAAATGTATTCTTCTAATAATTATTATAAATGGTTGACACAAGTCTATCAGATTTACTGAATATTTTGGCTTAAATCTCAAAGATGGTTACATATTATTATAAATGTACATGTAATGATAGGATCTCTATTAAAATGAGCATTGTGACTGCTATATCAACATCTCCTAGTATTGATTGACATGGCTCAAATTTAGGCTTCTAACAAGGTGTAAGATAGGGAAACAAAGCATGCTTACTCTATTTACTCTATGTTCGAATATATCATTAAAGCTAGTAGCTTTGCAATTTAATATATAATACTTGTGAGGAATGTATGTGGGTGTGGCTGCTGTGACATTTAATTGTTTAGTCGATCTGTGACAATTTCTTTTATAACTGTAATACAAAGTCGATTATTGACACTGTATGCTGTACATTAGTGTGACATAATATGCTTTAAACTAATGCTATAGTTAGTAGCTAGGAATAAGAAAGGTAGTATGGAGAAAACTAGACATAAACAATATATGTATTGATATATGTATTAGGACTTGGTAATAACTAGGAGACATTTTCATGTAGTATACAAGTATGTACATGTACATGATATCAATATAACAAACAAGTATTCTAGTAATTATAAATATTGACCTCAACTACATACTATACTTGTAAACACTTACATAATCAGGTGTAGCTCCTGCATTTTCAAAAAGACCTACTATTATGTCATGACCATTTATGTAAGCTATAGTATGAGGTGTTATATAAGGTTTCCGTATAAACTATATGATAAACAAAGACATTTTAATATATGATATAAACCTAATTATTGTGTACATACAATACAAACACAGCTAAAACAATTATTACTCATTAAATTTACATATTTTGAATTAATTACTAAGTTAGTAAACACAAATAATAACAGACTAAATAATAAACTAATGAGATCTTACATCACGATAATGACATTGGAAGTTTGCTCCATTCTGGAGTAATTGCTTCACTTTGTCTACATTTCCATCTCTAGAAGACTTACAAAGTTCAATGCTCTATATAATAATAAAACAAGTCATTACATTTAAAAATAGTAAATCATACAGACTAATAAAACTATAGGACTAGTCAAATACACAATACACAAAGTGACAATATTTATATAATAATAACAAGATGTAATTAGGATTATAACTAACAGACAATTTACTACAAATACAAGACTCCACTAACTAATAATAATTGAGTTTATAATCTGATATAAAGAATAGTAAAGATAAGAATTATTAGGAAACTTTCCAATCAGTGATCTTTGATTATTGAATGTCACTCTAAAATAGTAGTCTTATCACTTGTTGATCAATATTGATATAGATACTGTGGTTGATATTCAAGGAAATACAGTAGTTATATTATAATAAAACTTGAACTAGACAATAAAGGATACAACTAGTATTAACAATACCAGACACTAGTCTACTATAAGAGTACTCACTTACTACATCATCATATTTATCATATAACATGTAATGTATTGATTGTACACTAACACATGTAGTATAATGGATTAGTTAATAATATACTTACAATTTTTTTCTGCTCTCTCTCTAATCGTTGAGCTGCCATTGTCAGCCAGCAGGGGCTGGCAGCCCTTGGCTGGTACTGTTAAGTTGATTTAGTTCTATAATAGAATATTAGATATCAATGTACATATATCAGTTATGCTATAATGTATTATATATATAACTTTATATAACAAAGAGAACAAATTGTGCTTTCTTCATTTATTGTTGAATTAAAATCACATACAACATGATCATGACAACAATTCAATATCATCTTATGAGATCAAGTACAGCAATAAATAGTTGTTTCTTTTTCCAGATGACGCTTTATAACTGCTATGCCAGTTAGGATCGCATCTTTTTTTTGAGGGTGAGCCTGTCATGTCAATTGGACAATGTCCGTACGTCATTCCGTAATACTCTAATTTAGCGTTAAATAATTCTAGAATAAATGAAAAATTTATGAAGATTACGGCTTGCTTCAGGTGCAACAAAAAGGGCAGTGTAAAGGCTATGTCTGCACTAAAAGTGGGCGATTTGTAGCAGCTGGTTGCCAAGCCGTCTTAGTTCTTGTGCTAACACGGAAATATCTACCTCTAGTGTTTTTCAGTTGTAATTAAGGGTCTAGGTACACAGTCATACAGAGATATATGTTTGGTGATATTACTAATGGAGCACCATACAGTTTTATGATGATCTTCTAATGCATTAATGCGACTGGACTATGACATCTTAAAAAACTACAGATGTATGGCTTGTTCTGCTAACACATTAGAGTGTATAATTTTAGGATTTAGAGATAAGGATTGCTTTAATGACAAGTTATTGTGGCAAGTTTTCTTATAGAATCTGCAAATATATAACATCTGCTGTTAGGGATAGTTTAGGTCTAGTCAGTGAACTATAGGGAGTGTCATCTTTTCACTCTAAATGCTAAATATTTGGTATTAAAGTATGTGGACAAACGTTTAGACTGTTCACTACATGAAAGGTCCCTTTGAGCTTCCATATTGTCATGTATTGCAAAAAAGAGTATAACCCATTCTTCTGCTGTGAAAAAATGTCAATAGTCTCTCTATGTTAGTAAAGCTAATTAGCTGATCTTAATGCACAAAGCATTTGCACAGCATATCTAAAGCAGTAATTGAAATCAAGCAAGAGTTCTCAAGCTTTAGATCTGGGACATTCAAACAATAGAAATTAACATTTAACATTTAGAGTTGATGTGCTAAAGATCAAAATATGCTAATCTTTGACTGTCTCACTGAACTTTATACACCACTAGTCAGCAACACTTGACATATAAATCACATACTACATTATCTTGGTGGATGTGTACAACCTATGAATAAACAACTGCAATATGAAAATATATTCAGTAGTTCCTATGCAATTTTTGACATGAGTCAACAAATTTAAAGATGTTAGACTCATGCATGTGCTACTGCATGATTACCTCCTAGAGTATTTCTCTAAACAAGAACTACATAATGACAAAACCATTCACTTACCTACCACTGGGAGGAGGGTCTGATGACAATAGAAGTATCTGTATGCTGACACATACATGTATATATGTATATCATAATATTATAATCTATATTTTTGTCTAAGTAGTATGTAGTTATCAGTAACAAATAAACAAATATTGCTTTCTTTACTTACACAATTAGATCACACTCTTCAATTCAAAGTCTTCTTTGTCAAAAGTATTTTGTGTGTGGTATAGAATTTATCATCACATGATGGCAATGATGCAGTGTGGGTGGAACATAAATGGTTTTCAAAATACTCACTCATTTACATAACAATACAAGTGAATATATTCATGATTTTAACAATCAAATAGTATCACCTGGTGTTAATATCCACACTAATACTTGTATGGTTGTAACACCTTCCTTAAAGAGGTCTCACAAATACATGCGTCATAATATAAACATTCCTAATAGTTATACAGTTACCTAAGATATTATGAAGACTACTAGTTTAGTATTGATCTTTTTGAACATATAACATACTTTGTTTTCCTTTAAAAATGAAAATGATTAATATAAAATTACATAAAAATAATTAAGATCTGTTTGAATTGGCAAAATATAATTTCAGAACATATTAATTTAAAAAAGTGTTATTTGGTACATCCATAGAGGATATTCATAACATACATCCGTTGTGTTTCCTGTAAACTCAAAAAAATGTTTAGCAAAGAATAATGAAAAAAATATGATTACTGAATTAATCACTTATCACAATTTCATTATTTGAGCTTTTTGTCATCTTTATTATTACTATTATTAGAGAGCAAGATATTATAACAAAATGAACAAACGAAGATAAAGAGAGGTTTATTATGCATGGTTGTGATACTTAACAACACTCACATGACATTTCATAGTAAAACAAGCAGTATATGATCTCTGTTAGTTACAGCCATAAATGATAACCTTTGAAAATTTAGACTATAATATATATATATATGTGTGTGTGTGTGTGTGTGAGAAAGAGAGAGAGAGAGAGAGAGAGAGAGAGAGAGAGAGAGAGAGAGAGAGAGAGAGAGAGAGAGAAAGAAAATAATAAGTAATTTATCTGTGTTTATAATCACAATCTATGCATGATCACTCACACACATCATTCTAATGTTTGTCAGAATATTATGTGATACTGTCACAAAGTCATAGATTAGATTTTAAAATATCAAAGAGCTGTAGGTTAGACTTTTCCCCTTTTCTCTTTGACATACATAAATTCTTTCTTTTTATATAAATCACAGACATTTACATATGTCAGGGCTACATATTAAAGAAACATACTAAATTATACACAAATAGAGACTAAGGGTCATTTCACCAAAATGAAAAATACTATGTATTTACAAAGAACTCTACACATAATAGCAATAAAATACCATTCTCAGTTTGGTGTCAGATAAGACCTAGCACCCATTTGTGACAAAAACAATAAGTTATTTAAAATTCATTGAAATAAGATTAAATTTTGTTACTTTGAGCGCTAAAGACCACACAGTCGGAAGATGCACTGGGATATACCATTGATTTTTAATAAGATAGTTCTGTTTGCTTGCATGTAAATGTGGTCTATAAGTTGTACAATTAGTTATAGTCTATTTCAACTTGACAATCATTGCAATGTTCCATACAAGTCATGTTAATTGTTTCATTAACAATAGCAACTATAATAGTTACAACTTACTAAATATTACAATTAAGTGTTGTTACTTTTCTAACAGCTTTATCACTACCTTTATGACTATCGTAATGATACAATGAAATAACCTTATCTTTGCAACATTAATGTTCCAAACACAAATTTGATTAAAACATTGTTAATTCTCACCTGTAACTCTGATTGGACAAAGGTTACAGTACTTGCTCCGAGTCCATCTGTCTGTTAATAAAAGGTTTTATTCTGAACTTATAATAATTTTATTTTACATGTTCTGAAAAGGTTCTTATATCCACACATATTTGACAGATAATAACATATGATGTAATTATTGTCATTTGCTTGTTCTCTTTCATTTGACTGAGGTATTTTGTGTTACAACTTCAAGTAACTTAATAAATATCCTTAAAGAATTCTTAGTATCAAGAAACAAAACTGTTTATGTCACATTTAATGTAGGTCCCATCTAACTTGCATATTTTCATATATATTATGATATTGTGTAGTTTTAGCAACCTTTGTTGCCTATTTTATTAAGTATGTATTCATGTCATGGTAAATGATCAGTGGGATATCTCAATAACTATGAGGTGACAATTAGTCCTTATAAAATTATTGTATGTGGAGAACACATGTAAATATCAGACTCATGATCACATGTGGCAAGAGTAGCATAAATCATGACTGCTCTTTTTATAAACTAGACAAAGTTGTTGCTTGCTAGTGTCAGTAATAAATACAGCAATAAAATGTATATTAAAGCTATATACAGTATGTACCATATTGGAGTCAAGAATTTATCCTTTCTATATGAATCTCTATTTGGTTCGCTCTACATGTAGAAGATTGATTATATCAAATAAGTTCCTAATCAAACAGATATACTTCACAATCTTTATCATACAACTATAGTATTGGACAATTTTATAATAATACTGTATTGTATTCATTTTTAGCATATCAGTGAATCTAATTCCAGTCAAGAGATATATAAGACACATATTACCACACTCATCAGTATAGCAGTATAGTATACAGTACTTGATGAGGTGACACAATATACTGTATATTAGATTATGTCATATCAAATATATAATGTGATGATTGTAGTATTTTAAAGTTTTAATCCAATGCAAACTCTAAGATTAAAAATATTATATTTTAACATTACAGTTGTTAGAATGAAATTGTTATGACTCTGACTACTAATTAGGCAGTAAAATTTTCACTTCACGTAATTTGCTATAATATTCTGCTTTGAAGTGAAAAGAAACCAAGTACTCCAGATGAAGATAACATCTCTAGTACACAAGCAATAGATAATGTGATAGTATCCTCCAGACTTACGCTAATTATTAATATTCATAGTTCTATATGTTAATAAAGTCTTATTGTTTTTTAGCTTAATCAACACCTCTTCAGACGCCACAAAATTACACAAATGTAGTAGATTATGATAACTGTAAAAAAGATATTTCAGAATACACCTAGGTTCCATTATACCTTGTAATTTTGAAGTCCACCTTTTTATGGAGCACTTGCTTCTATATGTAAGTGCTCTAAACTAGTGGGGACCTTCCTGATTCATGATTACAACAGCTAAATCTGTCACACAAACTCTAACATCTATGAATAAAAGGTCATGATGACTTAAGTGTGATGTCTAAAGTGAATTCTTAGTCTTTTCTTGGCTAGCAGAAGATATTAAATACCCACCTTTCATTTTTTTGTTCAAATGTTTCTTTAAAGGTGCTTCTGTCTTCACTAACTTTTATTATCAATAAATACCTGTCAGCTTTAGCCTACATGTACGAAAGAGAATAGTAGGATTCAAATAGCAACATTATTGTTGTACTGACATGTTTTATTAGTGACTTGATTTATGTTATATTCTGTGCTCTAAGAGACTCTAACTACTACAGCTAAACACATAGAAGTCAACATTAACTAAACGATATTATTAGCAACTATCTGTGTTCTTGTACATTGTATAAAGTTATCTCAACATACCATGATCAAATTGATCTTTTCATCTTTTCTTCAAGATAAGAGTAAATGACTACTTGCTCTTTGATGTGTTTGTCA
This sequence comes from Xestospongia muta, assembly GCA_963693285.1. Classification (NCBI taxonomy): domain Eukaryota; kingdom Metazoa; phylum Porifera; class Demospongiae; order Haplosclerida; family Petrosiidae; genus Xestospongia; species Xestospongia muta. Next base: position 4,490,891 of record OY848924.1, read on the forward strand.
AAATAATTGGACAGATTTTCAACTAGTGATTCATTAAAACAATCGGTCTTTGTCTTATCTTCCCCATCTACTGAATTATGTCAAAAGAAGCCAGTAGAAATTTATATCTGATCTTCATAATGTACACTGAAGATATACACATACAATAGATAAATATATGTATATTTTAAATTTTAAGTCAGTGCATTTGTTTTTCAAGTTGCAATGAAAACTAAAATGTATAAATGCAGTTGAGAGGATGAATTGTCTATTAGCAGTGAAATTTTTAGGTAAGGTTCATTTGCATTTTTAGCTAAATCATTGCATTAACTCTTCTTGATTTGATGGCAGAGATAGAGTTTAATTTATCAGGTCATATTACCCTATCATTAATTTAAACTTCTTTAAGTTTCTAGTGATTATTCCATAGGATAGCACATACTAAGTGTTAAGAGATAATGTTTATATTCACTTTATACATAGTATTTTCAATGCCTGACACAAGTGACAGGGCAGTCACCAAGTGACAGCCCAGTCAGTACATGCATGGTTATTATATTCTATTCTATGGAATGCAATGAGAACACTACTCTCCATTATGTCATATATAGTCTGAAATGTAGCTTCACAGTATAATTAAATCTCAGTATCATGTATGGTTTAGTGACAAAGCAAGTATATAAATTATAATAGTGTAATTGTATGTTTGAATGTTGATATGTTAGTTTATAATATCAATTATGAATATTTGTAACTTAAAAAGTATAAATGATGTTTAGAGTCAATACAAATGATTTACTGGTGTTATTAACAAAATAACTATTAATATCATAAAACTTATATGTTTGATTTCAATATGTAAATAGATATACGTATACTTTTGATAATGTGACTTACTTTAGTATAATTTTATATATTATAGGTAATATTACAATACAAGGGACTAAACTAGGTAATTTGACAACAACAGTTAGTAACTTACTTTCATTTCATGTAGATATCACTCATCTTGACAATGTTACTGAGAGAAAAAACAACCTGTATTTGAGAGGTGGGGCTTATAAAGATAATTAAAAGGCGGAGCTCATGATCTCGAAAGAAAGGAGAAGACATCCATCTGCAAAGGAGAGATGAGCCAACTAGACCTCGTGTGTCAATATTGCTAATTTCAATTCAATATAAACTCAAGGAAGAAATCTTAGGATAGAGTACATGAACATTTGGCATCATAAAGTCACAAGAAACTGATAGACAGTTACTGAAATAACAAGTAAGAAATAAACAGTAGGCACTCTATGAGACTGAAGTTTGTCAAATCATGAAATGTAAATGAAAAACAGGCTGAAGGTTCAGTTTGTGATTTTTTGCAAACATTGTCTTATTCAGCTATTATTTTAAATTAAGCTAAAGGATTATTAGGAAATATTGTCCAGCATCATACTAATCTGGTCAGCAACTAAAGCAAAAGTAATATCCACAGGAACTATAAGATTTTTTTCTATGTTAAGTTCTGAAAAATTGTGATTCTTGTGTTTTGTTAAAGTCAAGCAACATTATATTCAGAAGTATCAAGTACAACAGTGTAGCTGTTGTGTATAATTTTAATGTTAAAGTTAATACCTGATATCTACCCAAATTTGGAATTTAATTGTATCACCTAATTGTTACCTCTTGAATACATTTAAAAGGTATATAGCACCTGAAAATCTGCTCTATCTATTGTCTATAAGTTATTATGATACAGCTCATTCATTTTTACTATTTATTTATAATTTTACATGTTACATATATATTGTGATATGATACAGGTCAATTGTTACTGATAGTTATTGAAAAGATGATCTTTCAAGTTGATACCATACAAACTATCCCAAAGAACAACTCAAGAATATCTAACCTTATTGTCTACACAGCAGTGACTATGAGCCACCATTATAGTCAGGTTAGAGATGGTGATATCTCACTTGTAACAGCAGACATTAATGCAAATTAATGCTTTTTGTATTGATGTTTAAATATTAATGTCTAGAGTATAGTATTAATTTCCCATCAACATATAGCATCTGTTACTGGCACTCTAGACATAACCTTTAATGATACAATAAAGTTGATATGGTAGTAGTTTATCTTGTATCTCTTCTCCCTCCCTATGGTTGCTTTAGTTTTAATTTTAATGATGTAGAATTATATTAAAAGATGGTGTGAATAGAGTGATGACAGCTCATACAAATTATAGCAATTATTAAAGTCTATTTGTTCAACAAATAATAACCTAATCTAGTAACTGTCTGTAAATTTCTTCTCAACTATAGCTGATTATATACAATTATAATAGCTATGATGTAGTCATGTCACATTCATTAGTGTATATACAAGTATATGATTGGATATAATGCTAGTTAGAATTGTACTTTAAATGCATATATTTAAAAACAGTATTACTAAATAGTAGCGCTCAAAAGAGTTTAGACGCTCATGTCTTACTCATTAATAATAGTGCTTGATCTTATCTACTTAGACAATGTGCAGTATATAACATTATATCTTGTATTTCTATGGATGATTGTGACTTGAAGCCACAAAATATTCTCATCAGTCAAGGTGTTATCAAATATCTGCTGACTTTGGTCTCTCAGAGTAATTAATGACTATGTTGTCAATACATGTTAGCTATCACAAGTACAAGTAAACCTTGTGTGTGTTAAGTTATTGTCCATGTTGTATGCATGTTCTCCTATTAATCACTGGTGTCTAACATAATCCAACAATGCCTTCCAGTATTATTACACAGACACACATGCACATATATCATGGATAGTAGTATTAAGCTAGTACACTTCATTGTGAAGTACTATAACACTGCAGTCTTTAACTAACTCAGTACATTATACATGTACCCAACTATGACTAATGGTTAATTATTAATAAGTTGCTTGCTTTAATTAAGAAAAAAATATATACATTTATGTCCTGAATAAAGAAAAAAAGAACACTGTTTCTTTTAGTAGTAGATGATGTATTAGTCAGTATTAAGATGGAGTAAAATTAGATTGTGTTGATCAATATTTACTTTTTATAGTAAAATAAAATAATAGAAAATATTTAAAAAGACCTTGATTTGTGTACACAATTAGTTCATCAGAAAACCCTCTGGCACTCAGTATATTTGATGTAGGTTGCTTCATTATTAGTGTGTTTGCCTAGCTACCAGTAGCCACATAAAGGGGAAATAGGTTGGAGTGACATGATGTTATCACAATTAATTCTAGACTCAATATGGCTATGAGGATGAAATACTTTGCATGTAATTGTGTTGGTTGACAGGTTGCCCTGTTAAACTGCAACAGTTGTGAAGCTACATTTATTAGATGTAAATTCTATTTAATCTTGTGTTTGTTCATTGTTAGCAGTGTTTGGAGTCATGGGGATTTGGTTTCCTAGCTAGCCACATAAAGGAGAAGTAGGTTGGAGTGTCATGATGTTATCACAACTAATATTAGACTCAATATGGCTATGGGAGTGAAATACTTTGTATATAATTGATGTTGGTGACAGGTTGCCATGTTAAACTGCAACAGATGTGAAGCTACATTTATTAATTTTATTTAAACTTGTGTTTGTTGATTGTTAGCACTGTTTGGAGTTCTGGGATTTTTCTTGAAGGTTTCTGTATCAGTGTCACTGTATAATAGATACTACTTATGATTACTTTTACTACTACTTGTTATAATGAAGAATTCCTGGTAGAATTAACTCCTTGTACTGGTACACTACTGTTGATATAGCTAGCTTGTGTTAACTTCTCTCTCTCCCTTCCCCTCCCCTCCCCTCTCTCTCTCTGTAAAAAACAATCCAATGAGTGTCAAGTTTTAAAAGACAGTTATTAGTTGTACAACTGTAGACCATATTTATGTATTAGCAAACATCTTATTGAAAATCAATGATATATCTTGGTACATCATCCTGATGTGTGGTCTTCAGAACCTAAGTGAAAAAATTTAATTTTATTACTATAAATTTAAGTGGGTTTTCAAGTCAACCAGGACCACACTTATAGCTGTAGGATGAATGTGCACTGAGACATGCTATTGATTTTTATAAACCTTACCATCTTATCATATTATACTAACAAAGAGTAGAATGATGTGTGGGTATGGATATGTGTACATACATTTATAGTTACAAATGCAACTAAATCTCTCTCTCTCTCTGTAAAAAAACAATGCAATGAGTGTCAAGTTCTAAAAGATAGTTAATAGTTGTACAACTATAGACCATATTAGCAAACATATTATTGAAAATCAATGATATATCCCAGTGCATCATCCTGATGTGTGGTCTTCAGCAACCAAAGTGAAAAAATTTAATTTTATTACTATGAATTTAAGTGAGTTTTCAAGTCAACCAGGACCACACATAGTTGTGTGGATGAATGTACACTGAGACATGTTATTGATTTTTATAAACCTTAGTATCATATCATATTATACTAACAAAGAGTAGGATAATGATGTGTGGGTATGGATGTGTGTACATACATTTATAGTTACAAATGCAACTAAATTTCTCTCTATATAAAAAATCAATGCAATGAATCTCTATCTCTCTCTGTCTCTCTCTCTCTCTCTCTCTCTCTCTCTCTCTCTCTCTCTCTCTCTCTCTCTCCTTCCTCTCTCTCTGTGTGAAAAAGAATACAATGATTGTCAAGTTTAAAAGACAGTTAATAGTTGTACAACTATAGACTATATTTATGTATTAGCAAACATCTTATTGAAAATCATTGATATATCCCAGTGCATCATCCTGATGTGTGGTCTTTAGCAACCAGAGTGAAAAAATTTAATTTTATTACTATGAATTTAAGTGGGTTTTGAAGTCAACCGAGGACCACACTCATAGCTATAGAATGAACATGCACTGAGATATGTTATTGATTTTTATATACCTTAGCATCATACCATATTTTACTGACAAAGACTTGAATGATGTGTGGGTATGGATATGTGTGCATACATTTATAGTTATAAATACAACTAAATCTCTTATTCTCTCTTTCTCTCTCTCTCTCTCTATTCAGTAGTACAGATCTACAGTGGTATTACTACAATCCTTTTATAGTAAACCAGTAAATGTATGGAGTGTAGGATGTATTTTAGCTGAAATGTACATTGGAAGGTAAATAACATTAAACAATTTATGACATAAACTATCTAGTGTGAAATATATGTACTATTATAGTACAATGCTTGTAATCTACTCTTTTCTGTTACTTCTTTGGTGGGTTGTGTCATTGTAACTAAACTGTTCTTTTGTTAAAGAGTACTTAGCAACAAGTATAATATAGCTTACAAAAAGTAAAACTAGTGCAGAATCTGAGAGAAATATCTAGTGTACTAAGTTGTATGTATGTATTAAATGATATATCATATTGTATTTCTTTATATAGACCACTTATTTCTTCAAAAAGAAATGGAGAAATAGGACAACTTCAAGAGATACTTCAGTAGGTACCAAAGTATAAAATTGACACCTTGATGGATGCATCAATGGACAGATATTTAAACATGTGTAGAAGTCACTTACATACGTGCACATTGACTAAAGTTGCTTGATGTCTTGATGTTACTAGGTGGATTACCATAGATACCTCAGCTTAGTCACTGACATATATATATATATATATATATATATATATATATATATATATATATATATATATCCTGAATTTCAATAGAACTCTAAGAACCTCTTTAGTTCATTTTACTATGTATGTAATGACCCAACCCTTGTAGTAGTATGTAGCAATAGCTAGTATGACATGTATGTAAATTAGGAAATACTAAAGTGTTATATAACCAGTTCTTAGTACCTGGCTAAAGGAAATGACAGTGTTTTATGAACTATTGTTGTACAATATTCTATTGGATTTGATGATTTTATCAAAGTGACACTAGCTAAATGTTCATAAGAATATCATGACATTATCAAGTTTTTAATATATTGAACACTATTTGGAAATCAGTTGTCATGTTTTTTATTTTACCAAAGCAATATAGACATTTGTTAGTAAGACTTTATTCCTGTTTAATAACTTACTTAGTTTCTTTCTCTTTAGTACAATAGGTACTACTTCATTTAAAGAATGGTCACCAGAGACACCAATTTCACAAAAACATTTCAAAGTTGTTGCTCCAAGATCGAGGATAGATATTTTACCTAGAGTTTGTCAAGATGTTCAAGACCTATTATCAGTAAGCGTACATGTACATATACATTTGGTTATTTATTACTTATGTACATGTATTTTTATTGTGTCTAAGGTATAATGAAAGATTTTTGTAATAGTTTAAAACTCATTCTGTTGTTACCTATAAACAGTAACTACATGTCCACATAATATTTTGTTTAACAATTTAGTGTGACTTATTTATTTTACTCTCTTTGATAGAAAATGCTAATATTTCAATCGCCTAAAAGGGTCAATGCTGATTAAGCTCTAGAGGACTCTTTTTCATCAATTCTTACAATATTTACTGGTTCTACTCCCTCTCCCTTCTTATCCCAGTCACCTTCACACTCACCATTTTCTTCTCTTTCCCTATCACCTTCACTATTCCTATCTACCATCTTTTCTCTACAAGACCACACCCATACTCCTCTGAGTGTCCCAACTGAATCCTCTCAAGGTTCTGGTATACATGACATCAAAAACAGTCCCAATCAGGCCACACCCCCTTTTGATATGACCTCTGACTTTGATCTGTTTACTTGTAAATAACTAATTTTATTAGGTCACATGTACTGCCGCTCCCCCTCAGTCAATAAAGCTCCACCTACTTATATTAATCTTATTTTATATTATGATTGTGTATTATGTACATGTAAACAACACAATATATTAAAGTATATTTATTATATAATGTATAGCCTTATTCATATTCAAAAAAAATATTCTTTTTTGTTTTCACAATATTATTTTTCTATTACATATTCTTTTGTTTAATGTCTAATAAAGTTTGTATGTGTGTTAGTAGTTCCTGTATATGTTGTTTAAATATATATCTGTAAGTACATGTGTGTGACATCTAGCAAGCACAGATAATCTCCTAAAATCTTTTGTAGTTTGTTTGATATCTTCTGTCGAACAAAAAGTGTTTCATTTCTTTTGTTATCATTATAATCAAATTGTTTGGTACAAAGACAAATTCACATTTTTTGTATGATTTGATGTTTACTTCTCTTTTTAATTTAATGGAAAATTTTCTACAGAAATCTGTAAATAATTAAATTATAATAATAATAACTAGTTAATTTCAGCAAACGTTTTCACCAGTTGATTAGTATATTTTTGCAACATACATGTATGAACTATATGATGTACTAATGACAGATATTTTTTCATAGTTTTTCATTGCACAATTAAATGATATCCAGACTCTGTAGACTCATAGATAAAAATACTTTCCAAAAACAATAAATTTTAGGATATGTATCAGTCCAATACAAAGAATGCAAACAAGACAGTAGTGATGCCAATTACATCATTCCCACATAATAACACAGGCACAGAATGCAACAACACATTACTGCATTGTTAAGTGAATTAGATAGTTGGAATATATCCTTACTTGTTTGTGTCACTTGTGGTATTATGTAGGGATGATGTAATTGTAATCACTACTATCTTGCACTGTGTTGAAAGACAAGTATTTTGCTTATGGACACTAGTCTGTTGTAATATCTCATAATTCCAGATGTCTTTCAGTTTAACAGATTTCCCACAGCTTATAAACATAAGGAACCAGCAATATTCCAGATTAAGTATTGCATTGAATATGTCATTATTTCAATATAGGAATTGTTTTATAGTATATTATTATTCAATTTGGGGAATTCTGTTAGGATAAGTCATTATTTCAATTGAGAGATTGTGTTAGTATACAATATATGTCCACTATGGGAATACTACTTAAAAATGTTCTTTGAAAAAGTATAAATTTTATAAATGAACATGCTAATCTATTCAAATACAAAACAAATTACAAAATAATTGTCATTAACTTCTCTGCCAACTCTAATGGCTAATGTGATGGCCAGTCTATCTATCTTTTTATAAACACATTTTCCTCTAAATAATAGATTTTGACAAATATTCCCTTTTGTCTAACCAATGAAAGTCATGTATTTTTCTGTTCTCCATAGAAGAGGCTGGTCAGCTAAAATATTATCTTCATTTAATTTCTTTTAATTTCATTGGTACTCATGAAATGCACATACTGGACTCTGTTTCCAATCTTTCTTTTTTCTCTTTAAGAGAAGCCATGTGAACAGGTAGTTTCTATATTAATAGATCCCAATATTAATATTTTTATGAAGGATATCAAAGATTACCTTTGTATGTCTATTTTTTCTCTTTTGTCTATCTTTTGTGCATACTTTCCAATGTGTCTTTGTTTGAAAGACATTTTTGAAATTTTGAAATATATTTGATATGTCCCTATTAGTTAAAATGTAAATAAAGTTTATTCATAAACTATAACAAGATACTTTTCATTTCAGTGATAGAAGCTCATTCTAGGGACTTTGCTTCAGCGACAATTGTCACTGTAATGTACACATTCACTTTGTCCTTGACTGGTTTGCTAAATAAGGATAGCCACGTAAATCATATAAATAAAAGAAATATGACATACTCAAATGTCCATTCAAAATCTTCTTCATTGTCCTGTAGTGTTTTATATACTGTTCTGATGACATTCTGGCAATACTTTAATTAAAATTAACTTATTTAAGTTACTTACTTTAACATATGATGAAACATTTAATTCTTCCTAAACTTTTGATTCTAAAAACCATTTATAAGGTTCTCAATTTCTCATAGTTCTTTTTCAAACTTGTCTTCTAACATTTTACTACTAGCATTAATTTCTTGCAGCTTTTCCTGAACGTCTGTTGATTAAGGAAGGAATACAGTATTTACATATGAAATATAGAGAGCAGGGATATTGTAATGGTAACAAATGAAATATAATTAATTACAATTCTTATATATATGTGTGTGTGTGTGTGTCTGTGTCTGTGTGTATTCCTCAAATTAAGCGCTAGCCACTGGACGAAGTCGAGATCGTTGACTTGGAACATCATTAGCATAGAGATCAGAATGACGGTCTGTTTCTTCTAACATACTAGCATCATCAATGGTCATGGATACAGAAAACAAAGATTTCCTATCCCTTCTCCTCGGTGGAAAAGGCGGAACATCGTCAGTTTCACCGTATAGTGTTGTCTTTGTCTTCCGCTCATAGTCAGTCATAGCGTAGTATCTCTTAGAACGCCACATAGTAATAATAATAAATACCTGAAGTACAACTACCTACTTGGCATGTTTACTGCAATATTCCAAGAGGACTTGCGAATAGATTTATACCATTAAGTAAGTTTAGTTCTGACTATCTTATAGCATTCAATGTGTAGTGTTCGTTCATAATACTTACAATCATTTCCTTTTGAGGTTTCACACCTGACCAGGCACCTATTAAAGCTGTAGAGTATTAACTCAATTACTACTTTAGCTTGACATAAAATACTAGCCCTTCTTGATAGTTCAAAACCAATGTCACATTGTGTAGTAACTTGAATTAAGGTTTTCAATCTTTATTTGTATTTTTCTTCTAAATAAAGAACAAAAATACATGATTTGTTGAGACTACAGCTTGACAACATGTGTTTTGTTATGAACAGTTGTGGAGATTAGCATGAATTTCATGATAGGCTATATATCAGATAAATCTCCAGTTGCCAAGTATTTTCGATATATTTATATAGATAGATATCTAAACACTGTTATATAAAACAAATATGCACACATAACGTTTGTATTATCTGTACATGCTCTATTTATTACTTATATGATTGGTATATATACTTCCCTGTAGAGTACTAAAAACTGAAACTGCCAAATTGTGTTAAACAAAACAAAGGTTTTACTGCTGAACAATGGATGACATGATAAATTTATACTTCTTAAATTATATATAACAGATTACAGATTTTATTAAATGATAATAATTTTTGATAGACATATTAAATAATGGTAACAGTGATATATCAAAGATACATATACATAAACAATATTAAAAGTCATAATTTATTAACATTAGCTTCAAGTTATTATTATTATTCAATAGATATAGCATAATTCTGATAAACTGCTAACCATTCCTTTTTAACTTTTTAATTGTAACTTTTCATAAATGGGGATTATATGAGTCCATTCAATAATTTTAAATTCAAATTATCAGTACAAATTTGTGTACTCTTGAGAGAATTCTCAAAGTTGTAAAAACAATGACAAAGTTCTTTTATTGATTATAATTAAATTGTTTTCAGAGCAATGACTTGACTATTGTTATCGTTTTATTGATGTATTCTCTTTAGGTCCAGAAATTATCTGTAAATTATATTGGAACATGATCACAATTTATGAAGACCCACAGAAAATTAATGCTTTGGTATATTAATAACACTAACTATAATATTGTATTCCTTATATTACAAAAGTGATAGTAAATGTAAAGTTATTATTATGTGTTATATTTAAGAAGACGTCAAAAAAATTAAATTATATAAAACTGCAATATAGAATAAAAAATGGGAACTTTTATTTTGGATGATTTTACTTATGACCACATATCTAGAAACCAATTAGATAACGGAAGAAAATTTGTTTCATCATCAAGAGTCTTTGCACTAGAACAATCACTAGCAAACAACAAGTATTTTACAAATGGAAGCTAGGCTGTTGCAATATCTCATAATTCCACAAGTCTTTCTGTGTATTGGATACTTGTAGACTTCCCACATAACACAGGCACAGAATGCAACAATATATCACTGTATTATCAGACACTAAACTATAAACACTAAAACCTCTTGTATTAATTTCACATTGGAGTATGGACTTCTAGTACCATAGAAATAGCCACTATAATATATATATAATTATACAACTTATACTAATCAACTCTACAACAATAACAATATAATGTTAAGGAGAACAAAGTTCAATGTCCCCATTAAAATTTGTAGAAAAATGTCAAGTAACGGAAGGAATTAGGAACAAGTAGAAAATATGAAAACTTTAAGTATATCATTAGATCTGATAGCAGAAATGACATTAATGAATATACCAAAAGAAAAACACTGTCTTGACATCTTGATAGTATGAATGAACAAATGATTATAAATAGTCTATATTATGAAGTAACTAATTGTAACAGATAATTATAATATCAACTAACTTGTTATATTGTGTCCCATTCACTACTATATTTGACTATGTACATTATCTCAATGTTATTAGTCCATTAATGAACAACTCTCAATATATAATATATCTGGCAGCAGCTGTGTCTGACTCTATACATCATGATGACATGGTAAGTGAGGTCTAGTAGAGATGAGTCTTATATATTAAATGAAAGAGAAAAAATCATTCAATACTCTGAAATGAAGGAAGTTATATTAAACTGAGTATTTACTAATATATATATCATTAAAATTAGTTAGTGTATATTAGACTTATTGTATATGTCCTTTTGTGCTGTGAGATATTTCATTGTTCTATTATACATGTTGTTAACATAATAATTTCTGTCTCTTTTAAATTCTTGTCATGTCAAACATAATATATCATCATCAACATCATTGAGTCTTCACTTACAACAAGTACCAAAGTTAATAGCAGTATTAATTCAACATTGGTCACCTAATGCTTTCATTGTCTCCTTTAAAGTATGTCTATTCCATTGATATTATATGATATTAGTCTGTTACTAGTTAGAAACTGATGAGAGTATTGTAGTTAGTAGAACTAGAAAAACTCTGACAAAATATGAACATTAAGTAAGTTTATAAACTATAGATATTGTTTTAGAGTATCCTTTAAATTGTCTTTTACAGCTAGGTTGATCAGTTATATAAATAGTTTACTGTACTGTGTTGATTGCTACCAATCATTTTAAGTAGTTACCATTAAATAATACTAACTTAATAATTATTAATAGGAATGTATATGTGTAAATTAACTATGATCTCTTCTATAGGTTGTAGTTGTTAATACACTAGTACAAAGGAAAGAGAAAATGACTATTGTTAAAAGAGATGAACTTAATGAAGAAATACTTTGTCTCTCTGTAGAAGAGAAAGAGAAGAGTGTGGTTATTAAAGGAAATTAATATCTTATTTGTATTGTGAACATAAACAATATTAAAGTAAAATTACATAACAAAGTCAACATATAATGTTGTCAGTCATAATTACTATTTATTAATATCTTATAAATTCTTATATATTTTAGTTTTGTACTTACACATGTACATGTACATTGTATTATCTTGAAAATTAATAAAGGGTTAAAATTGAACCTGCCTCATGGCGGGTAGTAGGGCGTTGCTACTAGAGTTAGTGTCCTCAGTCTCTCTCATCTATGTACCTCATACTGGGACATAGAAGAGAATAGAATGTATAGACTTAGTTAATAGAAATGAACACTTTAAGGTAAGTGTAATATAAACAAAATTGAACATCAAAACTAGTCACAAGTTACTTTGAGCTAATCATTATATTAGTATAATATGTCTAGAGTGAAATGTTAAACTAATATGTCAGTTTGAATGTGAATGTAGTTTATTTTAAGTAGTCATCCAACATACTTAACATTGGATTAAGTTAATGTTAATAAAGTATGTAATTATCATGTAAAGTTTGTCATTATACTGTGTTTATTAACATTGTACTTTGGATAGTAATTTCATTTATTTTGTTCCCTTATTATTTTACATTTCTCTTTTATTTACTTCAAGTCTTTATATGTAGGAATGCAATAGTGACAATTGTAAAAGTGAGTGTGCAGTCTCCGTTCAGAAAAGGCAGAAAATATTGAGAGTGTTGTCATACCAACTGTAAAAAAGGATGTAGTGACTTTACCTAGAATATTTGGAAGAAAGAGTAATTGCTGGTAGGTTAAGGTTTGAAGTTGTCTATAATAGTCATTTTTATAACTATTCTCTATACAGGAGTGTTGTCGTTGCAACTATAAAAGTGGGTGTGGTGAATACAACCAAAATATTGAGAAGAAAGAGTTATTGCTGGTAAGTTAAGGTTTGAAGTTGTCTATAATAGTCATTTTTACAATTACTCTATATATAGGAGTGTTGTCATAGCAACTGTAAAAAAGGGTGTGGTGACTATTCCCAAAATATTAGGAAGAAATTGTAATTGCTGGTAAGGTAAGCTAAGGTTTAAAGTTGTCTATAATAGTCATTTTATAACTATTTTATGCATAGGAGTGTTGTCGTGGTAACTGTAAAGGGTGTTGTGACGTTACCCAGAATATTAGGAAGAGTTATTGCTGGTAAGTTAAGGTTTGAAGTTGTCTATAATAGTCATTTTTATAATTATTCTATATATAAGAGTGTCGTCATAGTAACTGTAAAAGTGGGTGTGGTGACTTTCCCAAAATATTAGGAAGAAAAGTTATTGCTGGTAAGCTTAGTTTTGAAGCTGTCTGTGGTGGTCATTTTTATAATTATTCTATATATAGAAGCATCGTCGTAACAACTGTAAAGTGGGTGTGGTGACTTTTTCCAAATATTAGGAAGAAAGAGTTATTACTAGTAAGTTAAAGTTTGAAATTGTCTATAATAGTCATTTTATAACTGTTTTATGCTTGGGAGTGTTGTCGTGGTAACTTTAAATGGATGTTATGACATTACCTAGAATATTAGGAAGAAAGAGTTATTGCTGATAATTTAAAGTTTGAAGTTGTTATAATAGTCATTTTTATAACTATTTTATACATAGGAGTGTTGTTGTGGTAAATGTAAATGTGTGTAGTGACATTACCCAGAATATTAGGAAGAAAGAGTTATTCTTGGTAAGTCAAGTTTTAAAGTTGTCTTTGATGGTTACTTTTATAATTCTTTTATATATAGGAGTGTTGTCGTGGCAACTGTAAAAATGGGTGTGGTGACATTACTTAGAATATTAGGAAGAAATAGTTATTATTGCTGGTAAGTTAAGGTTTGAAGTTGTATATAATAGTCATTTTTATAATTATTCTATATATAAGAGTGTCGTTGTAGTAACTGTAAAAGTGGATGTAGTGACTTTTCCCAAAATATTAGGAAGAAAGTTGTCGCTGGTAAGTTAAAGTTTAAAGTTGTCTCTAATTTTCATTTTTATAACTATTCTATATGCAGAACTGTTGTCGTGGCAACTATAAAAGTTGGTATGATGACTAAATCCAGAATATTAGGAAGAAAGAATTATTGCTGGTAAGTTCGAGTTTGAAGTTTTCTCTAATAGGCATTTTAATAATTATTCTATATATAGGAGTGTCATCGTAGCAACTGTAAAGTGGGCGTGGTGACTTTTCCCAAAATAGTAGGAAGAAAGAGTTATTGCTGGTAAGCTAAGGTTTGAAGTTGTCTGTGACAGTCATTTAAATAACTATTTTATGCATAGGAGTGTTGTCCTGGCAACTGTAAAAGTGGGTGTGGTGACTAAATCCAAAATAGTAGGAAGAAAGAGTTATTGCTTGTAAATTAAGGTTTTAAGTTGTCTGTAATACTCATTTCAATGACTATTTTATGCATAGGACTGTTGTCGTGGCAACTGTAAAGGTGGGTGTGGTGACTAAATTCAGAATATTGGGAAGAAAGTTATTACTGGTAAGTTAAATTTTGAAGTTGTCTCTAATAGACATTCTTATAACTATTTTATGCATAGGAGTGTTGTCATGGTAACTTTAAAATGGGTGTGGTGATTTTCCCAAAATATTAGGAAGAAAGAGTTATTGTTGGTAAGTTAAGGTTTGAAGTTGTCTATAATAGTCATTTTTATAACTATTTTATGCATGGGAGTGTTGTCGTGGTAATTGTAAATGGGTGTGGTGACATTTCCCAGAATATTAAGAAGAAAGAGTTATTGCTGGTTAGTTAAGTTTTAAAGTTGTCTGTGATGGTTATTTTTGTAATTATTTTATATATAGGAGTGTTGTCGTGGCAACTGTAAAATAGGTGTGGTGACTAAATCCAAAATATTAGTAAGAAAGAGTTACTGCTGGTAAGTTAAAGTTTGAAGTTGTCTGTAATAGTGATTACATTTGTGAAATCTTGTTCTTGTAAGTCTCAACCCCTAGTCAGCTCTCTTTCTGTTTCCTCCTCACTCCTTCTTCCCTCCTCTAGTACTAATCTCACCACTCTTCCATTATTCAATACCCCAAGTCTCCATCCCCCATCTTCTGGCATACCCATTACACTTCACCACTGATACTTCCTCGTCCTTTTCCTCTGCTGCTTCTGCATCTCCTCTACCTTTTCATTCTAATCAATCTCCTCCTACTACTTTACCCTCTTCCACTGCCAGCACTCCATCACTCTCACTAAATTATTCAACTGCTCCTCTTGCTATTACCACTGCTGCTCCTACTATTATCACTGCTGTCCCTTCTATAACCACTCCCTCTTCCTCTGCAACCTCTCTGCCTAAATCCTCACAGCATCCTTTTTAGCCAAATATCATCATCGTCCTTCATGAAAACCTCCACTCCTTCCTCCACACTTTTTTTATGTCACTAAACAAACTCCCACCTTCCATTTCTTCCTACTCAATCAAGTCTTCAATCTATTGTACCACTTCCTCCCCCTCTGCCACGTCTTCAGCCCAGCTTACCAACATCTCATTCTTCCTCAAATATCCTACCCAATTTACCTCTACCTCCTCTTTCCCCATCATTTCATCACAATGCTCCATTACCCCCTTCTTCAAATCACCAACCCAACCTACTCTTACATCATCCTCATCCAAGTTTTCAACCCAACCTACCTTCTCTTCCACTTCCTTCTACTCTTTAATCCAGTCTACCATTTCTTTTGGCTCCACCTTTCCCTCTATATATTTCCTCCTTTTTCTCAACCCCTCCCCCTACTACCTCCTCAACATTCAACTCTTTATCCCAATGTCTCTTTACTCACAAGGTTGTCACCCTTCACCTCTCTCTCTTCTTTCTTCCAATCATCAGCTTCTTCTTCCTGTTCTATCAAACCTTCTATCAACTTTGCTTGTCCCATTTCTCTGTCCTACTGCTTCCAACTCACATCGTCAAACTCAATAAAGTTTTATTTTAATGCTCGCAGCATTCTTCCTAAACTCGATGAAATCTCTGCTCTCTGCTCTGTCCTCAATTCTGATCTGCATTGTGGAATCTTGGCTATCTACTGACATTCCCAATCTTGATATTGATTTGGCTAATTACATCTTATTCCGTCATGATTGTAACCGCCATGGTGATGGTATTTCTGTTTTTGTAAAAATCACTTTATTGTTTCTGAAGTTTATGTTTCTCCTAAAATTGAATTTCTTCTCCTATCTATTAAGCTTAATCATTGCTCCTTTTTAATTGACACTTATTACCGACCTCCATCCTCGTCTGATGATCTGGATCTCTTATTTGATGACCTCACATCCCTTAATCCCTCCTTGCTTTCTAATCTTATCCTTTTAGGTATTTTAATATTAATTTTTACTCTACTTCTTCCTCCAGGACCAAACTGGATGTCATCATATCTGATACTTTCAACCTTAAGCAAATCATTAATACTCATTTGTCTCACAGTGATACATCTTCCACTATTGATCTTGTTTTTCTTCTATCTAACATTGACACTCCTCCTTGTAGTATTCTTCCTACTGTCTCTTATTCAGACTACTTCTCCATTCTTTTCTCCATTCCCACTGATTCTGTTAATAGTCCCTACCCCTCCCCTCCTCATAAGGTCTGGCTATCCCATCTTGCTGATTTTGAGCGTGCTAATGCTCTCCTCAGCTCCATTGACTGGAAAGAATTACTTCCCTTGTCAGATCCTAACGCTTTTTGGGCCATATTTAAAGAACTTTTCCTCCACATTATGACCACCAATGTTCCTAGCAAACTTGTGTACCCCCTACCAACTTTTATTATCCTTGGATCAACTGCTCATTCCTTAACCATGTCAAAAAAAGAAACTCAATCTTCTCTTTTGCTAAAAGATCTGGTTCTCCTTCTCTTTGGGCCAAATACCATTCCTATCATAACAAGACTCTAGCTTACCTCAAACACCTAAAATCCAAATTCTTTGATAATTTACTCACTTCTCCCTCACTATGGTCTTTTTGGTCTGCTGTTAAATCCATTCGCTCTAAACCTGTCTCCATTCCCTCCCTTATCTATAATGGTTCTCCTGTAACTTTATCCTCTTCTAAAGATGTCCTAAATCAATCTTGCTCATAATCACTTTACTTCACTACATGACAACTCTCCAGATTTCTCTGCAACCCAGATGAAATCTGCAGTCTCATTTCTTGTATTCCTGTTGGTCCTGACAGTATCTCCTCTATTATGCTCCACAACACAGCTCCTAATATTTTACTTCCTTTTCCCCTTTATTTTCAACTCCTCCCTCTCAACAGGTATATTTCCTTCAGACTGGAAAAACTCCAATATTGTACCTATCCCCAAATGAAAAAACTCTTCTTCATCCTCTTCAGACTATTGTCCAATCTCTCTACTTTCGCTCCCAAGTAAGATTTTAGAATGTCACGTCTTTAACTATCTATACAAATTTTGTTCTGTTCACAATACCTTTCAAATTGTCAGTTTGGTTTCTGACCAGGATTCTCAACTGAAACTGCTATATTATCTATTGTCAAATCTTGGTTTTCTTCACTGGATCACAAAAATGTAGTTTGTGCAGTTTTCTTCAGTCTCACTAAAGCATTTGACTCAGTCCCTCACAAGCTCTTATTTGACTCCTTATCTTCGCTTGACCTTCCTTATCTTTTATCTTGGCTCCATAGTTATCTGCAAGGGCATCACACTGGTGTGCCCCAAGGTTCCATTCTCGGGCCTCTCTCATTCATCATCTATATAAATGACATTGTTAAACTGTCCCTCCTCTCTTCAGCCACCCTCACTCTTTATGCTGATGACATCCTTCTCTCGCAAGAAATTTCTTCTACAACCTCAATGTCCACTGTTCAATCCAACATCAATCTTATTTCATTGTGGATTACCTCTCATCATCTTACCATCAACTCAAAAAAAAACAAAATACATGATTGTCTCTTGTAAGCCTCCCTCCTTTCTAACCTCCCTCTCTCCTCTTTTCTTAGACAGTTCTCAACTTGAACGAGTCAATTCCTTTAAATACATTGGTATTATTATCACCTCTAATTTATCATGGTCTCACTTCACATCCAATATGTCTGCTGGTATTATTATCACCTCTAATTTATCATGGTCTCTTCACATCCAATATGTCCACACTAAAGCTCGTCAAACTATCGGAATCATCTACCATAACTTCTATAAGCATGCTTCTCCTCATACTCTTATCTCACTCTGTATCGCTCTCTTGTCATTCGCTATTTCTCCTACTGTTCCTCTGTTTGGGAACCACCCATATCTTCCACTAATGCTGAAATTCTCGAGAAAACCCAACACTGCTCTAAAAATGTGCTCTCATAACGGGACAATGATTACTCATCTCTTCTCTCAACTTTTAACCTTCCGACCCTCTCAACTCGTCACTCTATTTTCAAACTATGTCTTCTCTATAAAATCACTAACAATCTCATCTACTTTCCCTCCACTATTTTCATTCACAAGCCTCAGCCAAGTTATGTCTCTCATCACTTTGATCCTCTCACTTTTACTATTCCTTTTTTCTCACTCATCTGCCTCACAAAACTCATTTGTCCCTTCTGTTCTCTCTCTGTGAAACTCACTTCCTTATCATGTAAAATGTAGCTCATCTTTAATCACTTTTAAATCTAAAATAAATATGCTTCTTTACAAACCATCAATTCACCATCACTTATCACACTAAAACCTATCATATACAATCAGTCACTTATTTTATCTCTGTATTATTAACGATACTATATCCTGTATTTTAATACCTTGATTCTGTATTAATTATTGTTCTATTCACTTTGTGCCCTTTAAACTAGCAGTTGCTATTGGGCACTCGTTTTGTCAATAAAGAATAAAAATGTGTTTGGAATTAAGAAATATAATTGTGTGAGTTTCCAATTCAGTTGAGTGACATTTCAAAAATGGCAATACATTCATGAGTCAGTTTCAGCTATAATTCCTACTATTTAAAGTATACACTTTACCATTACAAGTATTACTTTAAGGTAATAGTGAGTGACATTATTTTTTAATACCATCATTCACATATATAATATGAATCTATGAAAATTAAGGTATATATATATATATATATATATTATTATACATATATTATATATATTATTAGAAATATAGTAAATGAAAACAGATAAGACTGATATACCTGATCTTGATTTCTCTATGAGTGGGTGACAAACTAACAATTGCAGCAATTTGTCTTTGAAGTGAACTCAATGCAAGTGGTAAGCTGTCATAAATATCAACAAATCCAAGGTCACTTCCACATATGGAGATACTTACCTAATGACCATATCCTGTATGTAACACTTGAACAAATAGAGACCTTTGAATATCAAATGCTAGAGTTTGTGAAAGATTGATATCTTGTGATCCATTGCAGAGATGAAAAGATATTGCTATAACTCTTTGTGATGCATTTACAATGGTATCATTCAACCTCTCCCAATATATAACAGAATATTTTCATTAGACTTTGATAGTTTCTGTACCCACATACACTCTGCTTTTATTGTGTCTTGTAGAGCATCAACAA
Source organism: Xestospongia muta (assembly GCA_963693285.1). Taxonomy (NCBI): domain Eukaryota; kingdom Metazoa; phylum Porifera; class Demospongiae; order Haplosclerida; family Petrosiidae; genus Xestospongia; species Xestospongia muta. The sequence continues at coordinate 4,510,660 of OY848924.1, forward strand.
CAGTCCTATCAATCTGTTCACTGTTATTTGCTACTTTTTAAGATTTGCTAGCTTAGCCTTCAGTTACATCTTTATAGCAAGACTTTTGGGATGTTTTGTGAAAGCTGTGATAATGAAGTGATAGGTACAGAACTAAGAGGCTGAGATGGTAAAGAGGGTCACACAGTGACAGGTAAAAAATCACAGGTTGTGACAATGAAGAAGATTGTGATAAATACGTTACAGGTAGAGAAATAAGAGGTTGAGATGGTACTAAAAGTTGCAATGACTAAGTGATGGGTGAAGAATTTAGAGGTGGAGATGATAAAAAAGGTGGTAATATAGGAGAAATAGCAGGGGGTGGTTAAATAGTATTAGAAAAGTATATAAGTGTGGATGATTGAAATTTATTTTTTATTGTAAAAGTATTATTTTGAACATGAGTCTTGAACATCAGAGTGATTATCTAGGTCTAATGATGATGGAGATTTAGAACAATTGTCCGGATCAAGTGGCATTGGAACACCAGAATGATTTAATAATGAAATAAGTCAATTGTCTAACTGAAATGGTGATGGAAGTATATGTGAGTGATAATAAGGATTAGAAGGTGATAGGAGATTGCTAGAATTTGGTGAATTTGGACATGTATAATAGACTTTCAAATGGGCACCATAGATTAATTTAATGATCTTACCACTCTTGACACTTTTGAGTGAAAAAAACATTTGCCAATGTCTTTTAGAACTTCATCTGATCCTAGCCATTTGTGTTCCATACAACCTTCCTTCCACTTTTGGTGTAAGAAATCCTTTTTCAGAACTTTGACTCCAACTTCTAACTTTGGTGGAATTGAATATTTTTGATTATATTTTTTTTTATTTCTGCCTTGCTACTTCTTTATTTTTCTCACATTCTCAAGTAAGACTTTCTTTGAGTAGTTAGAGTATCAACAATGACTATAACAACCTCCTGTATAAAATAATGATAATTAATGGAAGGCTGAGATAACTGTAATTATACAGATTAATCATAACTCTTATTATCTGTCTCCCTTTATAACAGTATCAGTGAGTAAAACACTAACATGCAGATGTGTTTGTTAGATATTCATTTAAGAGTTCATTCCCTTCTTTCTTCTCTATTTTAACATCAATTGATATAACAGCTCTTCTACCAAACATGAGTTCAAATGGTGTATACAGAGAGGATTCATGCTTGTATGTGTTATATGAAAACACACATGTCTCTAAATATAAATCCCATCCATCTTTGTTGTCATGAGTAAACTTCGTCAACATTTGTTCAAGGGTTTAATTCACCATTCATCTAATCTATTAACCTATCCAATTTACACACAATAGTATGTCATAAGAGACTGACTACAATACCTGTGGATGATAGGGTTTGGTATAGTGTTGCTTTATGCCTAGAAGTTTCATAAGATCTTTGTCAAGTTGGCATCTAAACTCTCTGCCTTGATCACTTGTCAAGACTTTAGGAAGACCCATTCTTAAAAAAACTTTGGCAAATATGAATTATACGAATATTGTTCTATAATTTTACTTTAACAATGATCATTACATTGAATAAACTTTCAGTGACAGCATGACCACATTTACTAAGCAAGGGAATGGCCTCTACCCATTTTGTAAAATATTCTGACACAGTGAGAAATTATTCCCATTTCTAATAGTTAGAGACATTGGGCTGACAAAGTTAAATGCTTCATGGTACCATATGCATGGAGAATATACTGGTATCAGATAAAGTTCACTGTTAGTGATAATTGGTTTTTTGTTCATCCTCTGACATTCATTAGAGGTAACAACCTACATGTGTTAATATAAAACATCACTAAATTATAAACAAACTTACCATTTCTTTGGCACATGCCATCTGAAGATAACATCATGTTCAACTTACCCTCGATCTCTTTGTGAAGAGTCAATAGATAATGAATCAGTTGAAATGTTTTCTCCACCACAAAATATTAACAAAAGATAGTCTTTGATATTGATCTTTTATTGATATGTAGCATTCATACATAATATGTTATGTACTTTTCATAGTGACATTTATTTGTATACAACTACACTGTACATATATAACTAGGACAATCTATCAACTTTAAATAAATGCATAATTATTTTGAGTTTGTACCACATAATTACATTAATTGTATTTGTATTATGCATTTTATAAAGTTAGTATAATGTTAGAACATGCTATTTTGTTAAATTAAGAAAACTTCGTTTATAGCGAAAAACATACCAATTTTGTTTAGAGAGAGAGTAATAAAATTTTTAAAAAATTAAAATTCTTAGATAGCTATTGTTTTAAAATGTTAGTTGCATGCTCTTTCATTCTATTGCAAGACTATTGGCTCCTTGTGATGTTTATTGTTTCCATGCCATACCAACCTTACTACTGTAGCAAGACTTATTCAGCACTTTACATTATATTATTCCATAACTATTCTGTAATTCATATAATATATTATCTAAAACAAATAACAAACAAGTTTACTGCTATTTAAAAATCATTTTCATGATACCTTGATATTAAATTTAACAGAAAAGTGTGTGGGTGTACCTAGAATGTTTGATGACAAGAACGTACATATCAAATAAATAAATCAAAGGACATAATGTATGTAGCTTAAACAGTGAAACACAAATCATCAATAAGTTTGAAGACATGATTGTTATCACTAGAAATTATAGTAAACTTGTAATAAAATATAGAATAGTTGCTAACAATAAATCATAGACTCCAGGATTTATTTTACATTATAACACTTGTTTTAGTAGAGCCTCCACCTCAACTTGTCAAGCAATTTCAATTTTCATTTATTCCAATCAGTTGATTGAGGAATGCAATTAGTGCCAATTAAAACAGGGACATGGTTAAACAGAAACTACACAGAAGTTAACTAAAAAAAATTCTACATTATTAAAATTAAAACTAGAGCAATCATAGGAAGCAAAACAAGACACAAAATAAACTGCCACCACATGAAATTGCTTGTATCATTAAAGGTCATGTTTAGAGTGCCAGTAACAGATAATGTACTTTAATGTGAAATGAATACTATACGCTAGACCTAATCTAACATTAATAAAACAGATTTGGCAGGTAAATTCAATTATATTCAAATAAATCAATGTGTATTAAAAGTATCCACATATGTTGACAGGATTGTTTATTTTCAAGATGAATAGATGTAGAATAACCACTGCATGTATACAATGTAATTAGAGTGGCACCATGTTTTAGTATCATTACACATAATAAATTGAGAGTAAAACTCTGGCTACATTATTAACTAACACCAGTAAAAATATAAAACTATTTAGAGCAAATTATTAAGGGACTGTAAAAGATTGTTGAAAATGTTAATAGTTATGTTTCAAAAGGAGACTGACTATTCCCTGTAGTCAGCCCCTCCATTAAATTAACAAGTTAACTTCTACATATAAGAGTTCCAATAAGAAATTCTATAGCCAAAATTGTAGCAGTCATACCATCACCATTTTAGTAATGCAATCCAAGCTGACTTGTCTGAGCCTACATAAAATGGAGGGTCTGCAGATACTTTTTAATAAGTCTTACTTGTGGTCAAGAATGATAATTTTTAATGAGGTATCACAGGGTCCACAAGCTGTACATTGTTACCTGTATACCTTCTAACCTATCATTTTTTTCATTCTCACAGATGTAAGCAAAGGCATTTGAAAGTTCACTGTCTATAGTAACTCTATATTCACCATTATATTGCTCTGATCAAGAAGAGCTATGTCACAATACAAACTCTATAATTACTGTTGAACATAACCCAGACATTGTGTGTACAAGCAATCGACAGAGTCATTCACAAGCAGTGTTAATATCACCCATTAACAGTCCAGCTATGCCTAAAAAAGCATTTAGTCATCAGAATATAGTACAAATCAAACTGTTGATAAATCTTCATATAGTGAGTATGAGGAAGCTTGTCTAAACTATACAGATAAAAGTAAACACTCAATCAGTTCAGATTTAGAGAATGTTAATATAGAACTACATCCTGCACACAATTTAGATAATATAACAATATCTTCAGCATCATTTCCATTTAGATGTCATTCACTATCTAAAGTATCACCAATATCAACTGATAATCACGAACAAGACTTCAGTCTAGAGAGAAGTGGCAATAACAAAACAAATTCACTGGTTCCATTTAGACAATATTCATTACCATTCCTCTCATTATCATCACAATATGAGCAACCAATGGAACAATCAATGATAGACCCTCACTTACTACACCCATCTTCCTACAATCATCATACGATAGTTACAAGTGATGGTAGCATAGACTATGAGCTTAGATTAGAGGACAAAGATACCACTTGGCATACTCAAAATACTCAAGGCTACATTGCTGCCTTTGATTATAGAGAACAATATACCAAAATAAATCTTTTACCATATGACAAAACTATATACAGGCATACGGGCAAGTATAACAGTCTGGATGATATAACATACATAATCAGTGAACACTGTGACAATGGTATTTGATTTGAGGTATATATTCCCTATCTATTATATAAATATGTATTTACTTATCTAGAATTGATAATTCCATGAACACGTGCAGATCTTTCTTATAACTATTCACCTTTGATGAACTAGCATCACATAGCCACTTGATAGTGCATTGTAATGTTGTTTTAAATACAAAGAATACATTAATAAATCCCCTTATAGTTTCAATATTAGCACATTATCTACCTATTCTCAGTGGCACCTCTTTTAGTAGTACATGTATAGGTTTAGCTATGATCAACTAAAGAATCTCAATCTTACAAAGTTACATTATCTTCAGAAGTTAAAGTATATTTTCAAACTCGAACATAGGAGTCCTTTATCTAAGTTTTTGGTGAATTTTAATAACTCTTAATATAACAACAACTTTATTATATATGTATTGACAACAGCCTCACGAATGATTTATTAGATAGCAGAATGAATGTAACCCTATTTGATTTATTTTTGTGACTTTATAGTTCTCTTTGTTTACAGATTCATCTCTCCTGGGTTACTTCTTTGAAGTCACTGTTTTATTGACTTTCTTAGTTTCAATTACTCCTTTTAATTTATTTAAGTATTATTAATTAACTAATATATTCTGTTAACACAGGAAGTGTAACAGAATAATTGTTAAAGTTATGGAATATCAGTATCAACTTTCTGAATATTATTAATAAAAGCGAGAAAATAATTTACTCTGCAGGGACGATCCTTCTCTGCAAGGAAAAAGACATTATTTGTTTTTTTAAAAAACTACAAGTATTACCTATAAATTGAGTCTCAGTCTGGACTTTAAATTTAACATATTAAGATGCACACTTATGCTTTAAAACCTAAATATGAAGCTAAGCAGCATTGAAGAGCAGAGCACATTATGGAAAGTTGTTTAATTGAGTTAGTAGTTACATATTTTCAACTTGGAACATCAAAATATATTTGGGGGAGGAAATATGGGGAATAATTTGGGTGTTGTCAGAAAATATGTATGTTGGTTGATGTAAATACTAGCATACATGTAATCTATTACCTATGTAACTGATACTACGCAGTCAGCAGCTCACAGTTGGGTACAACATATCCTGTACATAGAACATGCTATCACAACATTTTACAAGTGGGCTTGTCCAATGAAATACTTAATTGATGGAGCTAGATATTCCCTCACAGACACAACAGATGCTAAATTCCTTTCAATCTTTGTTTCTCTCAGTGAAGAGAGTCAACCAGACATAATATAAGACCCTTGTCTCTAAGGACAGTCAAGAGTTTCAAGAGAGTTGGTCTATCTGATAAAAGACAAGGCTTATACTTTTATTATATAATTTTGCAGTAAAGAGCAGCTAAACTGATTGTAACTATTTGAAGCCAATAATAGAAAATCCATACGTGGCATCATCTTTTAACAGTTCTGACAGGAAAAAGCATTTCCAATGCACTATACACAAACACACTATCAAATGGCTGGATAATAGCAAATAATCAATTCAATATTGATATTAATTTTGTATATTAAAAAATATAAAGAGACACTAGATCTTTACTTTCTGTTATCCATGTCAGTGATTATATTACAGAATAGTCTGTATTAGCAAACAAATAAACTAAATGACAAAATGTAGGGGAATTTATAAACACTCCAAGTTTCAGTATATTTATTAAGCTAGATACATAACAATTGACATAGCAGTTAAAGTAAAAAAACTTGAGAGCTTATTAAATATGTTGATCCCCAACCTGCAATAGAAAAGAGAACAGTGATTATTCAATGGAACACTTGAAGCATTACTTATTCTATGGTTTGTGCACGTGCATTACTATTTGAATACATGAACAATTATATTCTGTAAAATGAGTCTTCTATTTAATACTGTTTCTGTGTAGTAAGTAACCTCTCAACTTACACTCTCTAGCTGACTCATCATTTTTTGGCCAATATCCTTCCAAGTCCTATCAGTATGTTTTAAAAGGACAGTGCAAATTTTTCTCAGGAAGTCAATTCCTTTTTCATCTACTTGTTTCTGTAGTTGTACGTTAACCAAGTGGTCAGCTTTCTCGTAGGCATCACCATTCAGATTTTTCTTAACATCAGGTGACATCAAGTTAGCATCAACGAGTTTGTTCAAAAAACGAAAGAGATTAGACTCGATTGCATCACAAAGTTCAGCAGAGTGATCTTTAAACACATTGGATGGATTAAAATTCTCTAAGGACATTAAAATACAAAAGATATTGTAAGTTTAGATGTTGAACACATTGGATGGATTAAAATTGTCTAAGGACATTAAAATACAAAAGATGTTGTAAGTTGAGATGTTACTTCATCCTACAAAATAATTCAAAAAGTACTACACATTATCTTTGTGTTTGTTCTTGAAGCCATGATACTGCAACAAGTTGCCTCATGTATGGTAGTGGCCTTCAGGTATATGATAACATTAAGAGCTTCATGAAGCAACCTGACCTGAACTCTTTCTTATTTAGTACTGCTACTAAATAATACTGCTCAAATTCATGATTTTTATAACGTAAACATATCAACCACAATGAATAGCCAATAAAAAGTTACAAGAAGTAACATAAAACTAACATATGAAGACACAAAAGAGTGTTGAATTGGGTCTCTTAGTCAGTATTTATACAACACTTCCATTAATAATAATTAGGAATGTCACCATTCAAGTTGTATCTCTATGCAACAAGCAACATTATGCCTTACAGAATCTTTTAATGATTATGAATATTACAGTAATTAACCACATCAAGAAATGAACAGCAGTCTACATTAATAATGTGTGCTTGGAATGAAATGGTTGGACACTTACTTCGAGCTATCTCTCCATCATTTTTTTGCTCTAAGTACTGACATATCTTCTTAGCTAGGTTTTCCTGTTGAACAAGTGGTCCCTTTACAACATCTAAAATGGTGCTCCAAGTAACAGGAACACCTTCACCTTGACCATCCATGTCCAGCCATGTTTGTATAACATTATCAAGTTTTGTTTGATTAGGCACGTTGGAGTTAGCCAAGCCTTGAAGGACATTATAACTCACACCCAAAGCATTTCCAACACTCCGCCATAAATAATCAATACAAACTAGCTGGGTTAAAACTTCAGGTCTTGTAGGCTTGCCAGAAGAAGCCTCTACAAGATGTTAAACAATTCACAATACATATATAAACAATTCATTAAATATATAATAACTCTAGCCTTAGCCAAGCAATAGCTAATATCTTGAATCCAAACAATAACAATAATATAGACTATAAAAATATTACACAGACCAAATGAATAAATAGCCATACAAGAAATAATATCACAGATGCTCTATTAATGTACCATTTATAAACAATTTAAATGGATACTAACAGGTTCTACATATATATACTAAAATAACATTAGAAAGTACTGACTATGTGATGATAATTACCTTTCCTTATTGTATGAATGACATGTTTTGACACTCTGTGTATCTCTTCATCTTTAATTGGTCGATAGGATACACTCTGAGAGAACCCAATGATACAATTAATAAACATACAAGTAAGTGAATGTCAACTTACAAAAGGATTACGTCCAGCAAAAATACTAAATTGATTGAGATGCTTTCTTATAGAGAGGTGAGTGGAATCAGAAGATGGTAAATACCATGTCATTATTTCCCTACACATCTCTTTTATGTGTCGGATATACTCACTTGGAAGTGGTAAGTCTTTCTTGCTGTCAGAAAAAAGGTCTTTTGTTACAAGAGGGTCTATATGGTAGTAAGGCTCGTTTTCACCAACAACAAACTTCACATCACATCTTTCATCACTCATACTGTTAGTGTAACGAACAAGACCTTTGAGCAAAACTCCTCTGGCTACTTCTTTGAGAGAACAAAGTGTACGGTGTCTCATTTCCTTGTCAATGACATTTTTTACATTTCCTGGAGCAATAACAAACTGTTCTGTTTTACATTGACATAACTCATTTTTTAAATTTATGATGTCTCTAATGAGCAATGTGCGAATTTGATGACTTTCTAATAAGTGGCTGTTAGAAACAAGAATTGTAACACACCGGTTGTGCTCAGTTACTTCAACCATGATCTCAATATTATTCTCATCCTTCCAAGAAATGCCATTTTTCCACATACTGCAGACACGTTGCAATGCCCGAACTTTTGAATTGGTAGCAATAAAGCCAGTTTGATCAGGAGAAAGACACTGAGTGTAAGCTAAGTGAAGAAGTAGCGTATGAAGAAATCGTGTAGAAAGAAATTGCTGAGGATTAGGACACCATAAACACCAACCGAATCCATCTGGTTTATTAAAGAGAGAAGAAGGTTTGTCCTCCGTAATAAGTGCAGGAAAGAATAAGAACTTCTCATTTTTGATTAAAGTTAATTCCTCGAACAGTACATTGTTAGTGATACTTCTAACAGCACGAGAATCAATTTGGTGGCAAAACTGTAGACTTGTTAGAAACTGAATAAGCATGTCTGTATTATGTTTAGGAAAAAGTTTCAATAATGTAGATACTGGCATTATACCTGTATTACTGGCAACTGGCTTGCAGACATTGTCAATGCTCTTATTAAAGAGAACGCCATTAACTTCAGTCAAAAGAGCCTTTTGGTCAATAATTAACCAATCACCCAGTTGTAGAATAAGACCCTTGTCTCCAAGGATAGTCAAGAACTCCAAGACAGTTGGTCTGTCTGATAAAAGACAAAGCTCATTCATCTCATTTAATTTCATACAGAGGGCATCTATACTTATGGCAACCACTTCAAGTTGTTGTAAGAAAGCATTTAGACAATGGCAGTGGTAGCTAATTTTATCATTTTTGTCTACAGCAGCTTCACAGGTTTCCTTTAGTTTCCTCATAAATTCCTTCACATCTTTTCCTCCTGGTCTGTGGCACTCAATTGCTAGGAACCCCTGATACGTCTGAAAACGAATTGCTTCACATACTACTTCTTTCATAAAAGGCTGAAAGTCCTTTTTACTAAGCATACAATCCAGATGACTTCCTAAGATAAGAACTTGACTCGAGCTACTTAAATTTTTTGTAGCATTTTCGATAAAGTTAAACCAGAAAAATAGATCATTCTTGATAGTCTCTTCCTCATCTGTAAGTTTGCTTACAATAACAAAGACAGCAGTTGACCTCAAAAGAAGAGTTTCAAGAACAGCGGCATGGCTACTGTAATACTCAGCATGGCCAGCAAAATCAAATATTACAACATTTCCTATTTCCCAGCTACGAATGCTGTGGTAGTCAATTCCAGTGGTTTGCAATGCAATATCTTTAATTTCTTCCATTGGATCATATCGATGATGTTCTCCCATTTTAGCTCGATAGGAGATCGTACCAGCTAAGGAACTTTTACCAGCACCAGATTTTCCACACAGAAATATTTTCACATATGACTCAGTTAGGTAGCCATGTACATGGTATTGTGGAAATGATTGAAACAATTTCAGCAACTGAAATCTTTGACTTTTAATATCGTGAGATGGTGGAATACAGTCCAGAGGCATTTTTTGATAATTATTCACGGCCACTGGATCTAGCTGGACATTATGTAGAAGGTATTGTATGGTTTCTTCACTACAACTTCTGCAGGCTAAATGAAGTAGAGAATTCCCATCCTGAAAAACAAGGAGAAACTAAATACGTTATGACAACAGGAATGTTATAAGTGACAAATACAAATTTGGGTGTAATAACAAGTAAACTGGTCAATGATATGGTACTTCTCTAAAAGTAACAAGCATAAATAATTTAATAAAAATGAGTGATATATGGATGAGAATGCCAAACAGAAGGTGACAAGAAATGAATAAAAAAAATCTGTACAAAAATCCCTTCAAAAGAAACCAATAAGTATCAGTCTTATACAAGCTTTTACATAATCCTGGATATATTTATGTTTACTGGAATAATTAAATGTAAAACATGGTGGCAATAAATATTTATTATTATTTCTTATTGACATCATTTATACAATTATCAATGCAAAATAATTAAAAAATAAACTAACAGGCTACATAAAAAGTTGAATGAAAGAGGATAGAAAGCATGGAATATAGTTACAATGACCATTTAAAAGAAGCAAAATTATAATAATAACATATACTAAGATTAGAAATCATAAATACCTCCTGAACTATCTGGTTATAATAAATATTATACTAACAAATCAAACTCAGTTAGGAATTGTCCTTTGATCAATAAAGTTGTATTAATGCAACAGCGAGCTGACAGAGGAATGCTACAAATGTTACATTTTGTAGTAAACAAACAAACACAGGTTGAAAAAAGCTGCATAAACAAATTCCAGCAGGTTTTATTGTTAACTTTTAAAATTCAGTTTATACTTCAGAACATAGTATGATATACGCAAATTAATAAATCTAATTGGCGATGAGTTTGAAATTAATTTGTTATATTCCAGTAATATAGAAAGCTAAAGGATAAGGTCATTCTACCATATGATTCAGTGTGAGTATAATTATTCATATACGGTGTGATTGGAAAATGAAACCAAAACTTAATGTCAGCACTCTATGCATGTTTACAATGTCTTTAATAGAAAAGTTACTCTCAACAACAAAGTTTAAGTTTTGTTGCCATGCTTATCACTTCAAAATTTTGTAATTCTGCCAGCACTTAATCTACAATTAACAGTTGAAACATTGCATGAGTGAACTGTAATTTAAACATCAACTGTATTTTGTTTAAAAGTTTCTATGTCTACTTCTAATTAATAGCTATGTCACTTATTGTAATCACATTTGTATTGAGACTCACTTTATCCTTAGCATTGACATTAACATGTCCTTCTTCGATCAACAGCTTTAAAATTTCAACATAACCCCTCTCTGCTGCCCAATGTACAGGTGTTCTTCCAATCTAAACACATGAGAAGTAAAGTAACTGAATTACAAAAATATAATCAGGTAGTAAATGATGTAGTCAATGTAAAAGCCATCTGTATAAATCATTATAACATCATGCTCTTCACTCAGATACACAAACACATTGTATTGCTTTGCAAAATGATGTGTCATTACTAAACAACAATAACTGATTAATGTAATAATGTTTATGTTATAAACTATATACAAAGAGTACTTTTTCGCTTCTATTTGGCTTTATACAGATTGAGTTAGACCAGTTTGGCTTTGTGGTAACTCAATATTTGGCTTACATCATATTGATAAAATAATGATAATGAACACAATGGTGAAGTGACAAAATGCTATTTTAAGTGTGTAGCATGTTAACACTGTAAACACCTCCTTGAAATAGTCATTAAAATTTATGAAACATCCTTCATTTGTGATCTCAGTCTCATTCACCTTGGCATTTTTTCCATAGATAGCGTGGAGTGGCACACACATAAACAACAATTAATTTGATTAAAAATACTGCAATGCAAATTGCACGTAACAGATGAGAAAATTACACTCTACATTCCATGCATACAGCACTGAATTTTAAATAAAAAGCTTGGAGAAACTATAAAATATATTTATGAATTTTATGATTATTGTATGACCTATATGGTATCTTATTTGGTTTAGGTGTTTTTTTTTTAAATTAGAGGCTAGAAAACCAGTTATTGCTTTGCCTTGTATCCATTTTATTGTTGTAATCCTCTTGCTTTTTTCCTTTACATACAAAGTATTTCTGGTATAGTCTAAACAACAATTTCTAATCACAACAATACAAATGCTAACCTCATCACGTATACTGTGTTTTGCTTTATGATGTAGCAGCAGCTTGACAACATTAGAATGACCATTGTCTGAAGCTAAATGCATTGCTGTCCTGTGATCCTAGAAAAAGTAAAACAGAATGATAATTATAAAAAGATTGCCAAGACTCTTTTTGATACTGTAAGTTATGAAACATTAATGACTAGAGAGTTTACAGAAGCTATAGTGTTGCTAAGAAGCTTTTCCTCAAGTTCAAGAATACAAAACTTAAAATGTTATACACCCAAATCCTATAATATTGTCTCTTCAGCTTGAAGAATTCTCATTAGTTTTCATTGAGATGTTTTTTCTTCCTGAATTAATTTTCAATAAACAACACAAGCAATCCCTATGTAGGCAATGCTATCATATTCCCAAACATTTCTACTCTTATTCAATAACACTTTAATACATAGATGTAATAATTTACCATACACACTAACCATATCACAAATATTGGGGTCTGCTTCAAACTTTAGTAGTAGTTCTACAACATCTGACCAACCTTTCATTGAGGCTAAGTGTAAAGCTGTCCGTTGGTGCTAAATGAAGTGCAAATACATAAATAATGTTTGTTGATTATAGTAGTATAATCTGTACAGAACATCTAAACATAGACCAAGTATGAAGTGGACCACATATCAAAACTAATAAAGATTAGAATTACAAAAGTCATCCTAAGATTATTTGCTTGTACTTATGTTGCTTTAAGGGGCTAGATTATGGCTAAGCTTCAAGACTGAAGAATTTCCAAAAGATATGAAACTGCTTAAAGCCTTTTCAGTTACAAAATCAATCCGTTACACCCAATTCAAAGCACTTGAAATAAAAAAAATAATATTCATATATTGCAATATGCATTACACGTTACTGCCTATCAATTCACTTCATTTCTTGCTCTCAAAAGATTCATATAACAATAGATAAAGATCATGAAGTGCACATACCAAAACGTGCATATATATATATATTATGTGTACATACATACATACACTATATATAAATATAAATATATACATATATATATGTATATGTATATACATGATCCAAACAGGGAATCATGGCAGCCAGGGAAATAGTTACCAAAATTGAGAAGACATGTGCATGTACACTGTTTGACAAATAAAGTCATATATGTATAGAATTTTTCTTACTAGCCAAGTTACCAACTCATCTTGCATCAACTTTTATTTTAATCAATTTCATGTTACACGTTAAAGAATTAAATTCCACATTATTGTAAGTAATAGCACTTGGGTTGAGACATATTAATACCAGTATTTTAACAAGTTACAGTTGATTGTCCAAGACAGTAACTGTGCATAGGTTAAGAATGCTACTGATTAAAAAGGTTCTAATTATTCTCTAATTCATATCTAAATTTGTTGATAACCAAACATATTTCTGTTTGAAATGCATGATTGAAAATAGCGAGATGTTTATCCCACTTCAATGTAGTAACCCATAGAAAGCCAATATGCTGTAAAAAGATACTTCTGGTTGCTTAAGTTATGTTGCTGTGTAGTTTCCATAGCATTGTGTGTCCTTTTATTAAAACTTAAACCAAATAAAATGTAGTAATCATAATAAATACTGACCAAGTCATATGAATTTGGATTTGCTTTAAATTGTAACAGGAGTTGGACAACATCAGAGTGACCTCCACGTGATGCTAAGTGCAGAGGTGTCCGCTGATCCTAAAAAAACAAATAATCATTGATGATTATAAAATAAGGAAATGTACAGCTCAGTATAATTATACTAAAATTGGTTTAAAAATTAAAATTTTAAAATTTCTCAACTACTTGAAGTATGCTTGCATTGTAAAACCTGATCTTAAAATAAATAAAACCTTTGTTATTGTTATGTTTGTTGCCATTATCAAAAGAAGAGAAAGGTAATCATAAATCAAAGTGAACTTATACATGTTGAGTAGGCGATGCGCAATGTGATATAAAATATTATAGACTTAATTTAATTGGAGTATTTTGAGGATGGTAAAGTTGGGGCATTGTGACTTAATAGTGCAACAATTTTTCACAAAACTCTAAAAGTTTTTGTAACTTATAGAAAAATATTTTTGTTAAAGAACGTAATGTAATTTATTATGACCTCAATTGATTATTGTTTCTGCTTCAAAGTTAACACTTAGCAACCTTTTTGAATTTAATGATATAATTAGCAAAACCTTGAAATATATCTAATAGGCAATAATTTAATGCTGCTACCCTACCAATTAGTATCTAATCATTCCTTTTCAAGTCAATAGAACAGATGAAAGGTAATGCCTGCAGTGATATCTGTAATTCTGTAAAGTAAAAAGACAGTGCTAGAAATCCTTTTTTGAGTTAGGCTATCCTATTATTAAAATTATTATGTCAGTGAGCTATAATTATATTGTTCAACCATTGATTATTGTTTCTGCTTCAACGTTAACACTTAGCAACCTTTTTTCCTGGTCAATATGTTCCAAAATGTCTGCCAACTTTTAAGATTAACAAGAATACACAACACTTTTGCATAAAAACTGGTCATTTTCTTTCTCTGTTAATGATAGTAATGTTCTGTAGACCAAGCATCAACAAGTAATGTGAGTGTTTTCTTGATGAAACTTTGTTGAACCATAGCTACTCTTTTGAAGTTGCATTATTTTTCAGCTTGGTATGTGCAGGTGGACATCATTTCACTTGAACATTGTTTTAAACCTGGTCTTATTATTTGTTTCGTAAATCACAGAATGTCCAAGACCAAAAGTGGTTGGATATTATAGAGTGAAATAATGAATTTTACCATAATATTTATTATGTTTGGCCAAACTGAATCTATAAAATGGCCTTGACCCATCAACTACTACCTTAAAGTAAGCACTAACAGACCACAGATATACATATATATTTGTTGCAATCAATGGTGCATATGCTATGATTGGTGTACTAACCTTCCTAATATCTTGATGGTGTACATTGACTTTAGCACCATCACTAAGTGCAACATTTACGTTTTGCATGTCACCATTTTCAGCTGCAGTCAAAAGTAAGTAGTCCTGCGATGTTAATAATATATATTAGCTTTAGTATGTACAGATATACATATTAATTATTTAAACTGTAATTTATATAATTATCATAACATTTAGATAAACTGTGTCCATGACATCATGTACTATAGAAATGTCTAGTGGTGTGTGTAGACACCAAGATTGAGCTAGGTGTCACAACTTCATGGTCATGTCCATTTAGTATGAAAGCATTGCTTATAGTCACTTATAGCCCACTCAGTATGTAAGTGTAAACTGAATACTTTTGTTCAATGTTTGCAAGCCAAAATTTCAGTCAAGACAAAAGAAGACACTACAAATTAGTGCTATTTAGTTTATCTGAATGGCAAATTCTTAATAAGCTTTGTATGCCAATCATTAATCCATTAAATTTGTTCCAGCTACATTACTAAACTTTTTATCACACCTATCCCATACCTTTTTAACTTTGTCCATATTTTCTGTTCCAAAAGTACAAAAGAGCTCAACAATATTGTGGTGACCTTCCCAGTAAGCTAAATGAAGTGCTGTTTTTCCCCACTAAACAATGAAATACTTCATTTAATACTTTCTATTATATATAAACAGTTTGTGTACATTTGTTGTGTATTTCACTATAATTCTCATGTCAATTGACTTGTTTTACTCAGTGAAAAACAAAATTATGCCTTAGATGAAATTGAGGTAAACTTGTGCAAAAGTTACTTATCTTCCATAAAATCACATCATTAATTTTAATTTTCAATCTCACAAACATCAATGACATTAACCTAATCTACTCTACACTACAGCTACTTACTAGCATGACACAATTAAAATATAACATATTATTAATCGTTATCTATAATGTCCTAAATTAAGTATTATTGACATCAATTTATGATTACATAAAGTCATGGTAATTTTAAATGTGGAATGGCCAGAGCAATTCTGTGTGACAACTCACAACAGATCACAATAAGAAAATGGTCTGTCCTACTAGATGTGTTGATAGTACTGCATTTTAGAGCAGCAAATAAAACACAAACTATACATAACATACACTGACCTCATTACAAATATTAGAGTCTGCCTTTGAATTTAAGAGTAACTTGGCTATCACAAAGTGACCTTTAATTGAAGCAATATGCAAAGCTGTCCACTGACCCTATGGAAATTTATGTTTGACAAAATCAGCCTTGCTATAGTAGCATAACATTATACATTTAATATGGAGTTATTTTATATATGTATATCCTGTACTAATATGATACATTGAGCTAATAAAGAAAAACATACAGTATACATATAGCAGACACAATACACAAGCATCTTTTAGAGAAGACATACTAACTTTTGAACAAATATTAGGATCTGCTGAGCATTGTAAAAGTAACTGGACTGTCTCTGAATGGCCATTAAGTGAAGCATAGTGCAAAGCTGTAAACATCTCCTAGAATAGGTAAAAAGTAAAACGTATAGAAATAAAATTTAATGCTACTATTTGCTAAAAGATAGTATGACCAAAAACAATAAACAAATTATTGATAGCATTGCAAAGACATCAGAATTATGTTTGATATCTTTTTATGGATTTAATATTAAGTCAAAAATAATGCATAGCAGTCGCTGCTGTTTCTTTATGAAGCAAGTAGTGGCACTATAAATAACAAAATAAAAGAAAAGGGTTTGAAACAAGCAATTTATGTACAAATGCAAATAAAATAAGAGGTACGGGGTCAGGGCAAGCGAAATTGCACCACTGATCAGTGGACATATATATGAGCACAAATGGAAGCAACCAGTTGAAAACAGGTAGCTCAAGTAGGATAAAATCAGTAAGCAAAAGGTAGAAGCTAAGAAAGTAGACAAAAGGTGAGCAAACCAGCATTGAAAGTATAGTAAGATAGATGTGGAGATGCCCAGGAGCCGATTGCTCTCTTCACGTTTTAACAATGGCAGTGGGTATAGAAACAAAGCAGATGGCACAAGGGGCCACAATTAGCTGTTTTTCTATCAGTTACAGTCAGCAGCCTGCCCCTGTTGAAATGTGATTAACGTGCTGGCAATTATGACCCATTCTAGACACTTGTCACACATCAGCAAAGAGCAGGTTCAAGTCCAATAGACTAGTGCTATCAAAACTGTGACTTCCTTGTATTATTCGCATAGAACAATCATCTTAAAGTGGCCCTTTCCTGTATATAACTTACACTATAACAACTCAAACAGTGTGCTTGCTTATTTAGAGAAAGAGCTAAAGCAGAACCACAGAAGTAGCAATTATTAATGCTGTGAATGTCCATATATTTATGATGCCATGTTAGTAAAAAAACAAACCATTCTCTAGGAAAAATTTATGAGCATGCTCTCTGTGTAGTTAGCTCATTTAGGATCTATTCCACATTGGGTAACGAGGGTGTGTCATAAAAATAATAATAGGATAACTTCCTGCCTCATTTCTTTAAAAATGAAAGTAGTACTTTGATGAACTATAATCCTACGAAGATATTCTTTCAATAAGTTGTATGCAACAACTCTTGCAAATGCAAATGGTACATCTGTGCTAGAGTAGTTTTTCCATAAACTTCCCAAGATATTTTTATGCACCATCTCTGACAAGACATTTGAAGGCCATCTAACCAAGCATCATTGCCAAACTCTTCATGACATTTGTAGTATAACCACTGTTGTACTGTCCTGCATTCCATACATCCCAACAGAAAATAGGCTGAGGTTCTTCTACACCCACCTCACCCACATAGAATAGTAATAGCGATTTTTATATATTACATGGTAGCTACCATCAGCTAAACTTACAAGATAACTTAAAATTATCATTCTGTTTGCTAACCCCCAAACGTCTAAAACTATATTCAAAAGCGTAGAGTCAATATAGATTATCCTACTTTTAATTTGTCTAGCAGATGTCTGTCTATACAGCCATCAGCTAAGGAGGGGCTAGTTTGCTGGACTATTTCAGTTCCTGCAATTGGGGTGTCGATCATGCCCCTGGGGTCCTTGGTTTCCCACTAATGATTTCCGTGATAATATGGACTTATAATAGTAAGTATATACATAATATGTAAGGAATTACATGAAATGCTGCATATTGGACCAAATAATTACTGTCAAGTCAGTGCATTTAATTAATTTAAATGATTATTAGGCACCCATACAATCAAAGTGTTTGTTTATTAGGTAGCTGTATATATCTAGGGGTTTTCATATACCAATTCCTTCATAAAAAATAAGATTGTATAGCAACTGAGAAAGCATTTGATCACTAAAAATGTACCATTCAATACTTCATCACATATATAGTATAATTACAATGTATCAGTGCTAAGTTAATATATCAAGTTTTTTAGAGGAATGTCTATGCAAGCATTTTAAAACATGTAAACTTAGTTTTAACCCATATACTTAATGCAATAAAGAAATTAGTGACAGTAGTTTAATTTCCAAATTTGTTTGGATATTAAAAAATTAAATAAAATAACTGTGTATAGAACAGCATCACATAATTATAATAAACCCTACTTTAAAAATCGCTATCTTCTACAATAACTCTGAACACTGTAAGTTCATAATAAGCTTTTTTGTAAGTTCATGAACCTACTACTATGTTTGGTCTGATTGTGGCATGTACAACAATCTGCTTCTAATTGAGGCTCTATTGGTTTGTAGTATATGAGGAATCTCACATAATTGGATAATATTAGGAAAACTTTAACAAATAATTTAACCTCATTTTGAAAGTTCACATCAGCTAATTTGTCAATAGATTGTTTTACAATATCCAATTGTCCCATTGCAGCAGCAGTTAACAGAATATGATTCTGAAAGTTTAATATAAAAAAGAAAACATAAACAAAATCATCAATATTTCACTGTAACCAGGAACACATGAAGAAGGGAAGGAATGTCAATCATTCATTTATTAATCTGAACTAGGTTTTCACTTAATTCCTGCACTATTTTGTAATTGTCCATATATGGAATGTGCTGAGAGGCTGTAAATTTTATTGTGTTTCTGCATGGCATTTTGGTATGCAAAGTAGTCCTAAGATTGTTTTAGACCATGTCTTAATTATATTTGTATGTTTACTTTATTTGTATTATTATATCATTGTATGCAACTTTTGAGAGTGGTTAGGAAAGTTAACTGGCATACAGTATTGATAGCACATATACCAACCAATTGAATTAGAATTATTACTTTTAACATACATGTTTTGATTTGGTTATGACTGATTAATGCTTCTGAGCCTATTCCTTGGCAAACGTTTTCATGCAGATCCACAGCTTCTGCCAACTCTTCACTTTTCTATGCAGTAATTTAGTCCCTTACAGCAACAGCAGAACTGAAAGATTTTAGGATGATTTTTACAAATACATTTTGTTTAATCTCATACAAGCAACAAAGCAGAAAAGGGGATGATACGCTCTTAAGCAATGACTATTTTAAAGCTAAGTATGATCATACTTTAGACAAGAGAAAAAGATGTATTTGAAATGGTACAAAAGCCTAGTCTGGCGTTGACGACCCTAAGAGAAAAAGGCTACTGGGACAAACACATATAGGACTTGTACAGCCTGCAAAAATCTTGAAAGCTACAATATGTCTTGTGCACTTATGAGTTCTTCCTTTTCACTTAAGACCATTATCAGCATGAATCGATATTGTCTAGTAATGTCACTTGTGACACTAGGCAGCACTATTCGAAAGATTATTACAAGAACAACTTTGTGTTTTCACTTTCCTAACACGTGGTCAGGTTAAAGAATGCTCTACGCATATCCACATCCCTGCTGTACGAATCTTACATGCACTTGCACCAAGACTCTTCCTCTCTTAAGGAAGGGTTGACAATACCAGACTACTGAAGGCCACATGGCTTGTTTAAATGCATGAAGTAGTTGCTGAGACTGCTATTCTTTATATGGGCAACAGACTAGCAAACATAGCACAGTAGTTTGATGCTTCTTCCTTCTTTTTCATGTGTTCCTGATATTTCAGTTCATAATTTCACATGTATATAATTGTACCTTTCATGTACGTACACACACTATACCTCTTATACATATGTATAAAAAGTAATAAAAGCATTTCTGAAAAATGTAAGGAAATGCTAGGGATGAAAAACACATAAAGAAGAAAACAAGGTAGGGATGAAAGCACAAATCCATACATAAATACTTATGAATACTATACAAATAGCTTTATCATACTTAAACAATTTTTTTTGAATCCCAGGAATATAAGACTAAAAGACTGCATAGCAGAATCAGTAACAGTGTTACATGTTTATTCAATAATATATGTCACTTACAAGCATTTACAAGTACTTGATATTCAAGTTGTAAATACCATCAAGTTGTAACAACTGACATTTATATTATTTTAGTTAAATATTTGGTTACTTGTGAATGAATTTAGTATGGATTTGTGTTTTGATTCCTAACCTGTTTCCTTCCTTTTTGCCATTGTCATCCTTATACTACTATTAAGCATTGCTATGCTCAATTATAAACATTGAGTAATCAACTCCATAAAATTACTATTAGTAGTAGTACAATTATACTTACATAATTAACAATAAGTCCTTTATCTTCTAAAAACTTGACTACTTCTTGGTGATCATTGATATAAGCTATACTATAAGGTGAGGTATCTCCATACAGAGGACCCTTAAAAAACATCAACATAATAACTGCTACAGCTATCAATATTTAATTTACTAATTATAAATATGGCAATGTTTAGTGACCCGGTTCATTATAAGATGTTGGTTATTGAACCGACGGTCGCGTGAGAAGCATGAATATAATTAAAACCACGTGTTACTTGAGTGGGTGAGGGTGGAGCACAACAGTAGACTTTGGTGATAGGTGATAGCGCCACCGCGACATAAGCTCGGGATACTTGAAGTTGGAACCAAGTTTATCAGATACTTATCTATTATATATAATAGGATATTTAAGCAAGAATGTGAAGAGAGACTTCAGAATTTGTGGGAAGTTGGAAAAACCAATGATGGTAGCAGTCATATAGACAGCAAGGTAACGTTTTCTAAAGACATTGCATAATGAATTTTATACATAATGTAGGAGGGGAGCTAAACCAAGGTGAATATAGTGCTGTGAATAATGAAGAAGCAAGACTACTGGATTTATCTGTTACCACCTAAAAAGAAAACATGGTAGGCCTAAAGGATTGGACAAAACTGTAGTGGGCTTGCCAAGGAAAAAGCGATTGACTGGTCCAGTTGCTTTTGAGAATCTTATCCCAGAAACTAAGGAAAAGATTACGCTGTCATGGTTCATAGGAGAGACTGAATGTCTTGATGTTTTAAGAGGGAAGAAGATAACTAAAGATATGGTGGAGGTCATACCAGAGAATGTGAACAATGTCTGTATTAGTGAATGTGTGTGCTTGGCTAGCATCAAAAAATTCTTGACTGATGATGCCTGGAAGATCGTAATCAACATTGTCACAAGGAATTACTTCTGTCCTGTTTGCAAACTACAGATTGACAATTCAAGGGATGACAGCATCAACTGTAACTCTTGTTTAATGAGATTACATCTCAAATGCACTGGGCCAAAGAAAATGCTAAAGAAGAGATATCCCAGTTTTGTAAAGCTTAACATTTTACATTAATTAAAATTCTTGTGGTCTATTTTAATTATAATTCATGCTGCTCACGCGACCGTCGGTTCAATAACCAATATTATAGCATAGATACTGAATACGCATGCGTATTCAGTATCTATGCTAAACCGAATGTCGGTTCACTAAACACGCTGCCTATAAATATTTTCTCAACTTCTTCTATACAATAACAGGGATTCGATGCTATAAATGTATCTATAAACAAGTATGTGACAGAGTCTTTATTGTAATGTTTGTTTATGTAATAGTCTGGCATTGCTGAGCTTTCCCTAAGAAAGGAAGAGTCTGTGCACAAGCACATAAAGGGCTCGTACAGCAGGAATGCGGATGTGTGGCGATCATATTTCAAACAGAAGCACAGACCGTGTTTTATAACTATAGCACTGCCTAGCATCATGTACTACTTTCAGAGCGGAGTGAGAGTGTCAAGCTACTAAAATTGTTGAAGCTTTTATAAAAGCTTCAATAATTTTAATAGCTGTGGTCGACTCACGTCGATATAGGCATTAAGTGAAAATGAAAAGAGTAGGCAACGCCAGACTATTCACACAGTTTTGAATACAATGAAGTAGTACAATGTTAGTTAGTAATAATGGTGCTTTTAATTTGAGAAAACATCAGTATATCATACTGTAACATACAGATCATGGCTATGATAAATATACTCTTATTTGAACATAACTGCAGATCTATAAGCTAAAATAAATGAGTCAACAAGTAGTATTTATATTCACTGTAAACATGCTGGGTTATAAATAATTCTTATATTAAATAAATCTACATTTGACGTACATGTACATCTTTAATAACTGCAATACGAGAATGAGCTTTGACATCTGCTCCAAATGTAAGAGCTTTCTTTAAATTTTCCAAATCTCCATCCCTAGCAAATTCACAAAGTCGCTTGTTCTATGAAATTACAATGAAACCAGTTACAAATAAAGTGTCATCAATAATATTTATTTCATTTACTCTATAAACCTAACAATAGGTATCACCTAGGTATGAAATCTAAATTAACAAAGGATAATAGTATACAAAACAACTATATTTACTATGAATTAGCTCCTGACCAATTTTTGTTGTTTTTCCTTTTCTTCATTTGATTTTATGCTTTGCAGTGATGAAGGCTGGCTAGTTGCTGTATTCACTTCTGTTACTCTCTCCTCTATGTCCATCATCAATTTCCCTGCAATTTTTTTCGCTGACTGTGACACTGTGTAAGTATATGCAAATTAATAAACATGCATCGATAGATGTTTTGCGATAACAGCAACTGTAAACAATTCCTTGAAGTTTTTTCCTTACTACTTCATGCATAGTTAGTGTCATTAGTTTAGAAAACTAATGAGGCTAACTATAACAAGCATGAGAAAACATCATTCCTTTCATCACTATGGTTACTTTGAATGAATTCTAACAACATACAATTTGTTTTTACTTTTTAGTTGGCATTAAAGTTTGTCTATATACTTTCATATGCTGTAAACAGTATTACTTCAATGCAATTTGTACCTGAACACAAATCCAACAGTAACACTAAGCTTAGTACCATGTAATTTCTAAGCAAAGGAGTTTTGCCTACTTTGTATAGACAGTTTTTAATTTTACACCCTAAGAAATGAGAGCATCTAGCACAAAAAACTATATATGGAAATAAGAATGAACTGCATTTGTTTGTGAATCGGAGTCTTCTGCACTAAATACTGTGCTACATGTATACTACCATACATTCTTTGATCTTGACTAAGATTGGTCATAAATGTTAAAATATTTTTTTAACATAGATGTTTATGGTGATATATGCCAAGGGGCGTGGCAGCTTAGAGATAGACTAGTAGAAATCGTCTTCACTTTTACTTTTGTGAGTAGACGGTCAATGATATAGTAGTCTTATTATAGCTTCAGTTAAATACAATTATGTATTTAAAAACAGTAACAAATTATCAATTTTTAAACTTACCTGATAGGTGTAAATTAACTGGGACCTCAATGAGTTTCCTGAAAGGACAAACGTTGAGCCTCAAAAATAAAGAACAAACTGTGATTCTCAACTGGAAACAAGGATCTTTTATTGGATTTGGTGATGAGAGAAGTCAAAACTATATCCTATGTAATTACACCACATCTGGAGGTGAAAGTGTTGATGTTCCAGTTTTTATCCAAGCTGACTATGACACACCTCAGAGTTTGACTGTAAATTCATCCCTACAATGTGGAATGCAAGACAATGTACTCTTTTTTGTTTTACATGATAAGAGCCAAACACCTTATCAACAACGTTTTAGGACCAGTGGTCTACGAAAATTTGGTTATATTGCCAATGAAGTTGTCAAAATGGCCATAGCCAAAGGAGTTGATTTGTCCACAGTTGCTGATGACTATCTACAAGATGTGTAACAAGGAATATGAGTTATTTATTTTCAGGAGTTTATATTTTGTTATCTTTCGAACCCCATCTTTTTTTAATAGGCTTAAGTGTACCTCTGCAAACTTGTTTTGCTATAGTTATGTTACTTTTTCTGCTCATCCTTCATCATTTTCATTTAAAATTAATAATTATATATAAGAAGCTGTTGGCAATGTTAAAAGTTCAGACTCAAATTTTGAGAAATAAAGGGTTCAATAGCCAAGCAACTGAAATACTTGAAAGAGAAACATGAATAGATCTAGAAACTAAATGCAAAACCATAAATTGGGTTATCTTAAGGTAAGGCTACAGTTTCAAAGACTATAAATAGCTTGATAGATTACTTCGTTAGAGTGAGACGAAGTAGAAAAAAGCCTAAACACAACGGCTTTTCATGGTATTGAATGATTGATCGGAAGTCACCACTGCTAATTACTTACAAGCACCGCCTAGTTTGTTAGAATTTTTGATTAACCTCGGCCCACAGGCATGTGAATGGGAGCTACAGCACTTTCCAAAGCGGCTAGTCACAGGAACGAATTTCTAAGGTCGTAATAATATAATTTAGGTTTGATATAAAGAATGATATGAAAAGTCATTCCAATGTCTATAAGATGTTAGAGAGACCTGCAGTCAGATTCAAAGGTAACAATCACACACCTGGAAGTACATGAAGTCTGAAGAACTACAAGGACATAATTTCATGGAGAAAGAGGTTTAGAAATAAAACTTCAAGTGTGAGAACAAACATGTTCATGGGAAGATGACCCTAGACATTTCAGTTATTAACATCGTGTACTTCCTTTAGATTCACACACTATTAAGTGTTACTAATTAATTAATTCCAGTTTTTTGAATGACATATCTTATAAAAATGTCTTCTTTATGATCTTCTCTGAGACCACTGTTTAGTACTTTTCTCCAAAAGCTTTATCTAGAGTAAAAGTATGGCTGTTGTGAGAGGGGGAGGAAGCAGACACAAACCAAATTCCCACTAAATTCTCTTAAACCCTAAGTATATTTATTAGCAAATGTAATTTTATTATCACATCTGTTGGAATTTTGCTAAAAACAAATCTAAAAGAGATAACATTTAATTGACTTTTGCTTTAATATCATGTCTGCATGAACACTAACTACATTAACTCTGTCTGAAACATGATCACAAACAGTCAAAACAATTTTTAAACCATTTTATTAGCTTCATCAAGTACCATTTATCATCCCAAGAATCACTTAGAGTCCATTATGTTTTGTGTTAAATGAACATATTACACTCTGGTGGGTGTGGTCTCAATTCTCATGTACTAATGTTTATTTAGTAAAGTATTCAGATCTACATGATTGGTGTTATATAACTATGAAACATTACTTCCAAGGAATTTATGTTTATTATGTGTAACACAAGGATCATATTTTCATGTGAAGTTTAATATTACAAATCCTTAATGCTTGTACTTCGTGTACTTGCACTTATTTGGTGCTTGTGCTTGTGATTAAAATAACTGTTATTTAAGCCTTTTATCAAGTGCTTGTCCCATGTCTGTGTATGATCCTATAGCCTCACAATCTAGAAAGAAAAATACTTTTGTGGATGACTAAACTAATTTAATATATGTCCTTGCCTTCTTAGTTAGAAATCTCTGGCTATGTTATCTATATTCACTTATGTCTACATAGAACATATGATATGTATAATGTTTGCAATGAGATGACTACTTTGAATTTACAAAAGATATGAAGTTATGATAAATAAACAATGTTTTATTTATATGTATTAATTTATGTTATACACACTCTACATGTTGTCATGTTGTTATATGTTAATTACTTGTGAATTATTCCTGGCACATTGAAGAACCATAAAACTGTTTTGAACTACTTGAATATATATGCTTGTATATTTATGTCTATCCATATTGTTTTAATGTTTTATTGTATACAACTTTGTTGGCTTCAATGAAATTAATTGGACAACATAACTTTACCACCAACATCAGTTTGAATTTTATCATGTGATTTTTACAACAATAAAATGTGCTTGAACCTTCTCTTGGATATCCATCTTCTTTTAGCATAGGTAGCTCTATTTAATATTTTATTATACAATAAAATGTCACTCACTACAAAATAATGTACATCAAAGACATTCAATTATGACTAATTCATAATTTTTTAAAATGCCTAGATGCACCTATAGGATAACAAAATGACTCAATTTCAATCAGAATTATTATTAGTAGTTACAAGGCAGGGAACATTATTGTCTATAAAGGCTGGACAGAGGCACCATCAACTGTTCCACCCAAGACTTTTGCTCTACGGAGAGGGAAGAAACCAATGTTACGTGCCTGGATCTAAAAAAGATACAGGAGAACAACAATTATAGAAAAAGGTTAAATAAATTTTACATTGTTATAGACATATTTCTCTAATGCATTGTGGTCATTGGTACACATAGAGTCCAAATAGAGCACAAAATAGAAATAGTTCCACATGTTATGATCATTAAGAACATGATGACGAAAACCCTGTAATTAACACTTGTAATAAAATTAATTAAGACTAGCTCAGTTGCAAAAACCTTAGCTTTCCGTTCAAATGTGTCGTTGTCAATTCCACATATAAAGCAATAATTCAGTCTGTCCTTGCTTATCTCATCCTAAAAGAGAAAAAGAATATTAGTTTCTAACAGCTTGATCCTCTGTCTATTCATCCATTCATTCATCCATCCATTTTTCTATATCGTCCTTACCCTTTCACTTCTCAATTCTGAAAATCGATCAACCAAGATGGCTATCACAATATTTAAGCCCATTGCAGTCACAATAATGAAGAATGTAATATCAAAAATACTCCTGGTCCAATAAATTGTAAAAGATGGATCATTGTTTTGACCAACATATCGAACAGGAAGTGCCTACAGTGACAAATAAAATATCATGTGGCATGACTTAGAGCAAAAATGACATAACTATTAAATAATGTACTTACAGCTCCTAGAGTATCTAGCAGTCCTTCACGTATGACAGTGACATAGCACTGTATTAATGTATTACAGAACAGGTTATAATCCGTATCATAGGGGTTAAAATAATTGTGTAAGAATGCAAATGACAACACAGCATAGATCAAGAGGATGGCAAGTCCAAGTAAACCGACATATATTAGCTGAGCAGCTATAGCATAAATAATAATAATATATAGTGTCCTGTATTAAAGGTATACACAGACTTCTATATAATTTAGTTGTATTCACATGCATTCATAATGATGATAATAACAATGATTGATATAGAATATGTATTCAATTACTGATGTATATGTTCATATGTATACAGATACCCACAATGTAGTTTGCCATGCTTAATACTATGTACATATGCATATATTTTGGTATTTACATGTACATGTACTTGTGTAGGAATTATTTGTGAGCTTTCATTTTTTTGTTCCAACACCCACAATATTGTCTTCGTTTAAAACATAAATTGATGGTGTGCTGCCTGCATCAAAGTTAAAACACTGTAATAATGGGAGTGGATCGCTAATGGTTCTACATCGTATGCTCAAGTATTTAGGTTTTATGTTTTAGCCTGATAAGGTCTAATAATAGTAAGAAGGCATAGTGTAACACTGATGACACAACTCCCACAATCCTTTGAAAATGGCACATTGTCCAATATTGACCTCCTAAACATTATTAAGAGGCAGTATTTATAATACAGTATACATGTATCACTGCATACATATACATATACTTTAGGGGACCTACCACTTCGTCTTACAGCAGTCACTACCTGAGGTAGAACATCACTTTTCAAGAACACATACAAGATACAACAACAGTAGAAATATCCTCAAGTTGCCAACGCCAAAAGGGAACAAAGTACAAAAAGAATACGATACAATGGAGCAAAACTAATCAAGTAAACTTCAAAACATTGCCTGCTAACAGGTTTCTTGAATTGCAGCAGTTCTCCATTGAAGTCTTTCTGATGATGATCTAACAATTTCTTCAAGTTATACCTGAAGAGGTGTGGTCACATTATACAATATTTAAATAGTTTATGATGGTGGTTGTGTTGTATACAGACTGAGATCTAGACTGTTTGAAATTATAGTATAGGAATGAGTCTGGAACATATGATAAGTCTTGCTGATGCAGAAAAATATGAAAACTAACAAAAATTGCACTCATGTCTCATTCTAAAGCTAAGGTATGAGTCAGTACCTAAAGAACTTACAGCATATTTGATAAAAGTGGGAAGCTTAGCAAGAAGTTAGTATTTTCACGAATAAAGTATTCAATTAACATCCAGACAGCCAATATGAAATGGAAGGTCCCCATAATATAGATAAAGTACTGTGAGTACCACTTGGGTATATCAGGACTAGTAATAACTTTAATAGAACTATTAGTAAGCTCACTAGTTTCAGTTATTTGATACCTGTAAAATGACAGGATAAAAGTGTTAATAAGTGAACGAATAATGTTAAATGATATATGATTTGAACAGATAAATAGCAATCTAAGATACAGACAGGTGGACAGATTGAAATATTCGAAGAAGTTAGAAAAAAATAAAAAAAAACAGACATGTTGACTCACTCTTTAGGTATTTCAAACAGAGCAAGTACAAACACATTCATTAACAAAGTTAAAAAAGCAAGAATAAAGTGACGTATACCACTAAATAAGAGTACAAGAAAGGATTATAGTACTATCAATACAAAGACAAACAACTTACGATCCAAAGAGTGCCCATCGTAGATACCACTTCTTTTTAACAGACATCTGAAAAATGACAAACATTTCATCAATGATAATTATCACATTTATTTGGGGATTATATTTCTGTAGGCAGTTATACTGTATAACAGTTAGAACCTGTCTATCCATTTTAATAATTACTACATAGCTCTAAATAATAACCACAACAACTGGTAAAAGCCAATTTGCTTGTTTTGTGTACTAAATATCCATGTATGTTTCCATGTGCTATATTCACTATTCAATACTGGGAAAAAATGATGCATTTATTGAAGGCAATGTATTCTCTCCTTGCTATTTAGAAGAGGATACAGTTCCAATTCACCTTCATTTCAAGGGATATGATAAACTAAAATAGTATATTAGATATATTGTATACATTTAAATGTGAAAAGGTGGTGAGTGTGCCTTGTTTATATTCCTTTTGTTAAAAAAGACCAGTAGGATATTGTGGTAAGTCTTATTGACAATTGGATACAAGCAAGTTTTGTTGTGAAGTTCAATTAAATAATATCTAGGACAATTAATTCATTGTTGATTATAGTAAAGCTGGACAATAATAATTAATTATTTGTAAAAAAATACAGAATGTCTGCAAAAGCTGCAATATCATGACTATTGATATCTGTATATGTATAAGACATCATAAAGTGAAACATTATCTTTCCTCTTAGTGGAAAGTGAGTTAGACAAGAATGTGTAAGTAGCAATAGATCATGAGTTAGAGAAGAATAATGTGCTAAAATGCAATGCACCCACCTCTTAAATGTAGTTACATCACTCTATCAGGGATAGTTCATCACATAATCATTACAGTTACCATTACTTTATTACCATTGCAATCACCAACACGTGAAACAATTACCATTACCATTATTTGTAAATAAATGCACTCAATTACAGTTACAATTATCATTAGTGCCCCCAAAAATCCAAACAATTCCTCTGGAGTTGCTGTTTTTTTAGAAAAATGTCACTATTTCAAAAGTCAAAAGCACATGCCTCCTTTCTCAATTCAGTTGTTACTTGTAACACTTCACAGTTCAACAAACTTACTGACTACCCACAATACACATTTAGCCTTATTATGCTTAAATAATTGAGGCAATTATAGTTAATTTTCAATTGACAGTGTTCAATTACCATTATCATTACATTGAAAAATAAGATACAATTACCATTGCCAACTGTATTCCTTCCTTAATCAATAGACATTCAAGAAGAGCTACAAGATTTTAAGGTAAGTAGCAAAATGTTAGTTTGAAAAAATTATGTGAACTGACAAAAAAAACTATGTGAACTCGAGAACCTTATAAATGGTTTGAAGGATCAAAAGTCAAAGAAAAATCAAAAGTTTCACCAGACATTAGAGCTAATATAAAGTTATTTTAATTATTTAATGAACTATTGTTAGAGTGACATGAAAATTTTGATGTCATATTGTCATTTATGTAATTTATGTGGCTATCTTTATTTAGAAAACCATTCAAGGACAAAGTGAATGAGGAGATTACAGTGATAGTTATTGCTGAAGCCAAATCTCTGTTACATGCTTCTATCACTGAAATGAAAGGTATGTTCATATAATTTTCTGAAAAAAGTTTACTTGCAAGATAACTAACAGAGACATGTCACATGTACTTTCAAACTTTAAAACTGTTTTTCAAACAAAGACACAATGGAAGATATGCACAAAAGAAAGATAGACAACAGAGAAGAAATAGACATACAAGGGTAATCTATGGTATATTTCATAAAAACATTAACATATAGGCATCTATTAATGTAGAAACTAGCTGTTTACAGGAAGTCATCCAATAGGCACACCACCTATGAGATAGCCATTTCGAAGCTGGCATTGAAGTGAACAACTGACCACATATGTCAATTATAATATAACTTGTTTTACATTGGAATAGATTTAAAAATCTATTTAAAGAATTTACACCTTTTTGGAACAAGTGATTATTGAAAATACAATATATCCTAACATAATTCCTCAGTTGAAATAATGACTTGTTTCCTCAAATGGAGTAATGATATATATCCAACACAGTTCACATATTGGAACAAGGACATATCCAACACAATTCATATATTGGAGCATTGTCAGTTCCTTATGTTTATAAGCTTTGGACAATCTAAAAGTATCCAGTACTCAGAAAAGTATGTGGAATTATGAGATATTACAAAAAGTTTCTTAACACAAAACACTTGTACTTTAACTCAGTAAATCCCAGAAAAGTGATGAGTTATATTAAATCACAAAGTACTACTAGCACAGACTATGTTTGTTCAATTCTCCTATATAATAAGACTGACCATATGTCGAACATTTTTTCTAACAGATTCCATCCACTCAAGGAGGTCTTTGACTTTATCTTCTGGTGAATCACGTCGTATATTGTTCTTAATAGTATCTTTTTCATCCTTTGTTAATTCACTCTATAAGATGTAAATTATGATTTAATCAACTTGCACTCATCTGCACTATCATGAATTTGTCCATCTGTCTGTCTGTCCATCCAACCATCAATTTATCTATCCTTTTATCATGTACTCACAGATGGATCATAAGGAAAATAGACTCGAGTCAATATTTCTTTATTATCTTTAGTTTCATAGTTGATCTCAATAGTACAAGAGGAGTTACTGACATGTTTCCATAATTTGACCATATCAGATGAATCATCATCTTCGTATTTAGATTTAAAATCAACTGTAGAGAGCAATGATATAATCAAATATCTAAAATAGAGATCACTCACCATAATCATCAACTGATTTTCCAAGATAGTAAGCAATCTTTTTAAGTACATGATAACATCTAACAAAGAATTAATATTAGATAATTCCTACCTATCCATTAGTCTATCCATTTATCCATTTCCTGACCATCCATCCATCTATCTATCTATCTATCCATTTGTCAATCCATTCATCTATTTGTCTATTTATCTATCCATCTACGCCATACTCCATACCTATACATTCCTCGTTTTGCCTCAGTCTCATTTTCCTCACAATACTGTGCTGTATCCTGAAATTATATCAAACCATTTATATAATATATAGTATTCTGTACATACATATAAGTCTTTCATTGTTGTCAAAACAGCATCAACATCAAGATCTTTTGAAATATCCTCAGCTAAAACCTTGCTATTTTGATGTGTCTCTTCCAACATAACTTCCAACAGTTCAATTGTTGATGCAAGAATCTTTATCAGTTGCTCATGCTAAAAATAGAACATGATGATAAAAATAGAACAATGTAATGAGTAGTACACTAATATGGACTACAGTACATTTGTTAAGACAAACCTCTAGAGATACTGTTGTACAAGAACAGAGAATGATATTTGCCGAGTCAACAATTTGATTAAAAAATGGCAACATAGAATAGAGGGAGAAATAGAGACATGGACAGATGAATGAATGAATGATAGTTTGATGGATTAAATAAATGGATAAATGAACTGACAAATAAAAGGATACATGGGTGGATAAACATACTCTAATAATTTCAGTAGAAGCTTAGTTTTAGGTAAATGACAGGGAAGTTTCCTATAGGATTTTCATAGTAATGTATTTCATGAGAATGTACATAAATATTTACCTATCAGCAGTCTGAACTACATCAGTAAACAAACTAACTAGTTCATTGAAACTAGTACCAGATGGTAAGAGATCCTTATGAACATCATAAAAAACTAGAAAATATTGAAATTACAATGACTTGTTAACTATTGTCCAAAAACATCTACTACTAATATATTTTTCTTTCTACTGTATTTTAGACTATCTTCCTCCCATCTTTCCTCTCTATCTCTCTTCTTCCATTCTCTTCCTCTCTTGTTTCTCTTACGTCTACAAAAGCCACACAATCACTCACTTATATCCTTTGTTTGTGTGGATGTCTTCCCATCATATGTAGTCTTATAATTACAAACAATCTCTTGAGGAAGTGGTTGTTGAAGTGACTTCTGTCTCTCTGTATGTGTTACTGACTTCCTGGAATTACAATAAAAATGTGACTTCTGTCTCTCTGTATGTGTTACTGACTTCCTGGAATTACAATAAAAATGTGATACATAGTACATCCATTTGTCCATCTGTCTTATCTATCCATCCATTTCTTCATCCATTCTATCCATTCATCCATGTATCCATCCACCCATCATTCTATTTATCCATACATTGATAAAGGTTTTCCAATACTTGATATTACTCTCTCTAATAGTTCATTAGTTCTTATAAAGAATTTAGCGTCACAATGTTGACCTATGAAAGAATTCATAAAAAATAAGTATCTATAAAAGTCTTTACCTATTTCATTCTGAGCAAATTCATACCTAAAATAAAGTAGGACTTGAAGTAAAGCTAAAACTTGGACAGCTATTACATCTTTAGAATGTGCTAAATACAACATGACCTGTAAAAGATATAATGATTGAGAGAGTGATACGTATGTGAACAAGATACATTAATGATTGTTATATATTCTGCTGTATATTAATGAGTAATAAATGGATTAATGAATAGATACATTGAAGGATTGTTGGATAGTTTGATGGATGGACTGATGAAGAGTTGGAAGAATGAAACAATGTGTAAGTAGATGATAGTAAGTAACATATGCACCTTCTCATGTGATTTCATTTTAAATAGAGCTTCTAGGAGAGGTTTAACTTTGTTTTTGTACTCTCTGAATATAATACAATTGATTACCATATATGGTAGTTAACAAGACTCACTCTTCAAATATTGCTGGATTATCATGTTGTAATTGTGGATCAATAATCTCAATTTTTTGAAGAATGATACGAGATAAAACCTGTAGTGTAGTTAGTAAAAT
Source organism: Xestospongia muta (assembly GCA_963693285.1). Taxonomy (NCBI): domain Eukaryota; kingdom Metazoa; phylum Porifera; class Demospongiae; order Haplosclerida; family Petrosiidae; genus Xestospongia; species Xestospongia muta. The sequence goes on from OY848924.1 coordinate 4,544,707, forward strand.
GTTGTCAAGATCAGCTCTCTCTTTACTAGTAAGAAAATGCTGTAATTGCTGATAAAGAATACTGCAGAATAGAGGGAGAAATAGAGACATGGACAGATGAATGAATGAATGAATGAATGAATGATAGTTTGACGGATTAAATAAATGGATAAATGAACTGACAAATAAAAGGACATATGGGTGGATAAACATACTCTAATAATTTCAGTAGAAGCTTAGTTTTAGGTAAATGACAGGAAAGTTTCCTATAGGATTTTCATAGTAATGTATTTCATGAGAATGTACATAAATATTTACCTATCAGCAGTCTGAACTACATCAGTAAACAAATTAACTAGTTCATTGAAACTAGTACCAGATGGTAAGAGATCCTCATGAACATAAAAAACTAGAAAATATTGAAATTACAATGACTTGTTAACTATTGTCCAAAAACATCTACTACTAATATATTTTTCTTTCTACTGTATTTTAGACTCTCTCCCTCCCATCTCTCCTCTCTATCTCTCTTCTTCCATTCTCTTTCTCTCTTGTTTCTCTTACGTCTACAAAAGCCACACAATCACTCACTTATATCCTTTGTTTGTGTCTTCTTCCATTCTCTTCCTCTCTTGTTTCTCTTACGTCTACAAAAGCCACACAATCACTCACTTATATCCTTTGTTTGTGTGGATGTCTTCCAATCATATGTAGTCTTATAATTACAAACAAATGTTTGAAATTCATCGTTTATCAATCTTTCCTGTTCTAATTTTTGTTCATACTCACTCACAGCAGGACTAGTGAAGAATTTTTTACCTAACATATTAATTTTTTCTCTCGTCTATAGTTGAAGTGAGAAAAGATAAATGGTTATTTCTTTAATACAATATTAAATGAACATGTTTTATTGAGTGTTAATCTGCTATTTCCCTCCCTAACTTTTACTCCACTCAGTCAGTACCTCTTTTATAGCCACATCATCTTCAGGAGGTATTATAAAGGCCAAACTGTCAAGGCAAAGATTCCAGCAATCAACTTGTTCATCTGTTGTCAATAGCATATATGGATGTCTTTTTATCAAGTTCTACATGAATATAGTGACAAGGTTTTATACTTCATAAGTAACACTCACAGCTATTGCATCTCCAAATGATTTTAAAACAGCCAGTATTTTAGGTGTTAGTAAACTAGAATAGACCTTACTAATTAATCCAGAGCTATTATGAGCAGACAATTGAATGCAGAATGCTGTAACTAAAGGTACAAGACCATCAACTAAATATAGCAATAGGGATGATGTTAGGATAAATCTGTCTTCAATCTTCAATGTTGTATCTAAAGTTCTTGTTATTTCTTTCCAAAACTGACCAAATAAGGAGAGACAGATATAGAGATGTATATAGTGAGGAGAGAGAGAGAGTAAGGTTATTGTGTAATAGTCATCCTTACAGGTAGACTCAGATGTTGTGAGAACAAAAATCTCAGTTTACATTTTACATCCTCCTTATCAATATTGCCTTTGGATAAACCCTCAACCAAACGAGACATTAAAACAGAACATTGTTCCAAATGAGCCCAAAATGATCTAAATAAAGTTGTTCAAAATTTCAAGTAATAATTTTCTTACTCGTTTTTTGCTATGACAGCAATGGATACAACATTTATGATACAACAATGAGGTAATAATGATATAATATATGACTACCTTCATCACAACTGCAAGTGTAGTGAAGAATTCATAATATTTTGAAGTAAAGTCTGTACTAGCCAATGTAAATACTTGTCTAATGTCAGCCTCAGAGAGTTTACTACACAATATATCATTATTAGAGACAGTCTAAATAAAATATAGAAGAGAGAAGTCAAAAGCAATCAAAAAACATGTGAAATGTAAATTTAGGAAGAGAGGATAAAACTATTAATAAATTTGACTAATTTTAATTTACTTCAGTTAAAACCCAAGCTACTGATGATACAGCAATCTTAACATTAAGAAAATCCACAAAGTTTGCAAAAATTTTAATTTGGACCTATGAGTTGAATTCATACACAATTATAAAGAGAATAACTAAATTTACTTGTTTATTTTGTCGAGCAATTCTTTGTAAAGTATGACAAGCCAATACTAATAGTTCCTCTTGTTCTTCATTATTACAAGAACAAAACTGTAGAACATATGATAATATAATATTAAAAACACCTGCAGAGAAAGAGAGAGAGGGGAGGGAGGGAGAGAAATCAACTACATACAAATTAATGCAAGTAACTTCATACCAGTACTAAAAGCAATGTTTTGGTTACAAGCTTGAGGTTCAGTCTCGTCATTTTCAATAATACAGACATTAGAAACATATTTTAAAAATTATTTGACATTCTCATTAATATCACCTAGACATTAAAACATAATACAATCATAAATCCACCAGTAATCAATATAAGACCTGTAATAGCTGTTCCCTGTAACATATGAAGCAACAACTTGCTATCATCAGAGAATGAACTCTTGTCTACCATCTCATCAAAGACTTGCTTTGAAGGAAGTGTTACAATGTAAGAGATTTGAGCATCACGAAAGATGATGTTCTCCACCTGGTATATATCATACAATAATAGTGTACTGCTTAATGTTAGGTCATCATCTTCATAGTTCAATAAGTCAATTAGGATTTCAGTGAGTTGTTTGCCTTCACTTTCATTTATATTGAAACATTTGTAGGCATTCTCAGAAAAGAGGTGACGAAGACGATCACGAGCAATGCTCACAATCCTGCAAATATTTTTTATTAAACAGAGAGGGAATCTAAAATTCAACTATCCATCATATATCAATCCATCCATTCATCTATTTATCAATCCATCCATTCATCTATTTATCAATCCATCCATTCATCTATTTATCAATCATCCATTTATTAATCAATCTCATTCATCCATTACCAATACTTGTCATCAGACAAATGATAGCCTTTAGTCATCAATGCATTTAATGCTTCATTTACAGGAGTGTATGCATCATATGATGACACATCAACATTAGATTTGAGATATTTGAAATCATATATAAATTCCTAAAAGACAAAAGAACAGACTACAATGAAGATATGGTGATGCATTTGTATCTCCAATCATCTAAACCCTCTTTATAACATACCCACAGAGTTCTATAAGCTAACAGTTTGAAAAAAAGATGAAGAACACAAACAGCTCTGCAATTAAAAAGAAATTGTTATATAACATTCAAGTTAGTATGTTACCTAATCTTTTGTTGATATTTGGCAACCTTACAAGAGTTGGCACCTAAAGAGAAAGAGAAAATTAAATCTTGATGATATATATATAATTCTTACCAGGATAAGGTTGATCATGCATTCCTTTGACAATATCAGTCAAAAATACAATAATTTCTTTGATTTCAGACTCTTCGCTGTAGAATCCATATGATACTAGTGGTTCCATTACTGACAACATCTGAGCTATCAGTTCATTTTTGGCTTCAATCTCTTCTTTAGCATACTCTAACTAAAGAAAATTCATTAACAATACAATGACAACGACTTGATATAACTGGTATAATAAAAATAACAAATATCATTTCTATAGACATGGACCTTGTTTTCTCTGAGAAATGTCCTGATGCAGAGTTTTAATTCTTTAATTTCTTGTCCATTAGGAATACCATCATATACATCTTCAACAGCTTCCTCTGGATTTGAACTGATGTCATCCCAATACTGTAAAAATATAAAAATGCAGTTACATGCACCCTAAGTCACATATCTCATATAACACATACTAATGGTCATAGACTATAGACTACTACAACACACACACACACACACACACACTACTTCCACTTTACCATCACAATTTACACTGCAAAAATTTAACTACTTGTTTTACCCTCCAAAAAAAATTCACAACAGTCACATGTGTCATCCTCACTCAACTTACATAAGAGTGCCAAATGTTGTCAATATCTGTGCCACTCTCTTCAACATTAACGTCAACATAAGCTGAAACAACAAAGTCCAAATATGCTGACCGAAGAAGTGGGTGGAGCTCTGAGTCCTTGATACATATAAGAGTTTCTCTGAAGGTAATGTACTCCTTCTCATCACAAATAAAATGAATTGAATTCAAATTCACTCCCTGTCAATGAATCAAGAATTAACATTAGTCTCCATGGTTACATTAATCTCTGTAGTTACATCAATCATTGTTCATATACTAATAACTTACTTTACAAATTCGACTGAAGAGTTTAAGCTGAGCAACAAAAAATTCAAAAGCTTTTCTATTGTCTTTGGCAGTCTCCTTAAATAGAATAAATATAGAGAAATAATATGTGTGAATGGACACATAATATGGGAAATCAATAAATAATATGGGTGAATGGATGCATAAAACAAATGAATGGATGTATAATGACAAATGGACATAAAACATAGGTGAATGCATGCATGCAATATAGATGCATAACAACAGATGAATGGATGTATGGACAATGATATGGATGTACAGGATAAATGCATGCATAAGATTAATATAATTTCCATGTGGCTTACTTTAGAACATATATTATGAATTGGCCCTTTTAATTCTTCTGGAGAAGAGAAGCAAAGTTGTTCATTTTGATCTATTTCTGTTCTAAAAAAGAAAATCTACAAAGAAAAATTCAAAATAGAAAACACAAATAATTTAAACTGACTTCTTCAGATGATACAATTTTTTTTAGAATAGTATCTAAAAATAGAAAAGAAGTAGACAATAGATGATTGGCAAATATAAATTTTGTATTAATTGAACATGGCAATTTTAATATGAAATCTAATTTAATTTCAAAGTAAGAAATCATCTACAATAATGTTGAGAGTTGTAGACACTTACTCTGTAAACTTCTGACTGGCTTTCCAGCAGTAAAACACAGTGTGCTTAAAAAGTCAAGGATTGATGCATCCTAGAAGAAAGAGAGAAAGACAGAGAAAGAACAATTATTAAAATATACAACGATGTGTCTTACCAGGTTATTTTTAATATGCTCAGTATATTCAGGATTATCAGTAAGTCTGTTTACTACTTTCTCAGTTATAAAGCTGACAGATATACATGTAATATAGATTTTTAAGAAACTGTCTCACCTTTCATCTCTCACTAAAATACTCAAGACCTTTTCTATACCAATACCGCAACCAATCTGTCAAATGAAGATGAATTTTAATTTGATTATCCACAACCTCTATCTATACATCCATTTGCCTCTATCTATACATCTATTTGGTTAACATCTGTCATTTGATTGTCTGTTCATTTGTTTGTCCATTCCTTTAACCATGTATTTATGCATCCATTTGTATGTAATCCTAATTGTCCATTAATTCCTCACCTTGCTAAACAGGACATCTATAAACCTTTTCTCTGCTAAATAAAGATGTGACTCTTTATTAGAAGACTCAACATATCGTTGTAATACCACTGATATTTTTTGACACACCTCCAGCAATCTAAAGATATATGAGAATTATTAAAACAACATCTTGAATATAAAAAAATACTCTTTGTTTTCAAGATCATTAATTAAACAGAGGAATCCAACAAGTAGGTCTACTCCCTGTAAGAGATAGTCAAGGTGTAGCTAAATATTACATCTCTATCTTACTTGTGCTACTCTGAGTATATTAGCTCGACTCTTCTGAGAACATCTACTACTAATCCAGTCAGTTAATTTTGACAAAACTTCAACAAGTTCATCCAATACATGTGGAAATGGTATATGCTTAGGATCAGTTGTGAACTATAAGATAAACATCAGCAAGTAACAAAGCTAGGTGTTAGGTACATCCATCCATTTATCCATCAATTCTTACATCCTTCATATATTCCCTCAATACAGCTACTACACCTGACACATGATAATACTCATGAATTAAGTCTGCATTCACCTAATAGGACAAAACCACAACCACAAATAAAATGTATCATAACCAACTATTAGGACTATTCACTGTGTACCTCTTCAAGACAAAAGTACTGTTGATGTGTTGGATCCATGTCACAAGGAGACAAAACAATGATGTTAAAATTATACATAAAAGACAAAGAGTTCATACTCTACATAAATTAATTTTTGAATTAGAATGACAAAAGCATACTTTCAACCATTTGCTTTTTGTAGATGTTTCTTCAGCATCATCAGAATATGCTCTCTGCAAGAACAAATTCCCTATTATTATTATTACAATATATGTTCATTGTTTGATGTTATTATCTGATAAACTTACTTTGAACTACTAATTTTTTGCCCGAGTGTATGTGCTAAATCTCAACATAACTACCTTTAATAATCCCTCCTATTTGCTAATGAGAGAGAGTGTGTGAAAGAGTGATATTACAACCAGTCTAACAACTCACTCCTACAACTGAACAAGACTAAATGTGACTTCAGAATCCTTTGGTTGTCCAGGAGTTATTTTCTTTAAACTTAACTATAGAACAATTAGATTTAAATGTTGTTCCTGTAACTCCATCATCAAAGAACACTACCTCAGTCTGGTGTTATCTTTGTACAACAGCTAAATATTGTTGAGTTGGTAAGTGTTTAATACGACATTGAGATTTGTCACCATATTCAAACTGATCACCTGTAGGATTGAGTTTCTGTTATAATAACATAAAAAATATTATCTATCAATTATCTAAACAAGATCTTATAGGCATTACTTTCAATATGGTGTCTATTGATTGTCATGATAACAACAACATCACTTACTATTAAGAGGTTTGTCAATTTCTCCAGCTGCCAGAAGCAATCTCCCGAAATTGGTAAAATGCCATGAACACTCTCCTTTTTCATTGCACCCACTAAAAGTAATCCAATACTATTATCTGTACTTTGTTACATGATCCTTACCTTCTGATATCACTTCTTTTAATTGACTCAGGTAAGATGTCAGTTGATATTGAACCATTTCCTACAACGTATGCCTCACATTTCATATTAAACAAAATGACCACATTGCACCCCTAGTGATGTAATAGTCACATGACATAGCATGACCAATCAAAATGAAGTACTTCCTTACTCTTAGTGCTTTGTGAGGGATATAAGAATGACATTTGGTTTGTAAATAAATGACAAAGACAGAGTCAGTGACAGCCATCTTTAATTTATATCTAAGAACAGTGCAAGACTCCATTAATACATGTACATATATTTGATACAGATATCTATGTACTTGTATTGGTATGAGTATATGTACATAATGTGAGTGTAAATGTACTCATATCCAATGATAGTTGGATGAACGGATGGATTAATAGATAAATACATGAACAAATGGATGAGTATATAAATTGATGGAAGAATGAAGACAGTACATATCATATAAAGACACTATATGTCCATTATACCTTGATGTGATAATGTTAGATACACACAATATATGATGACATTTTTACTGACTGACTCCAGTTTGATCGGATCTTCAGTTAAAACCTGAACACACAAAAAATATATTTCCAATGAATGTTAAATTATTTGTTACTATAAACAAAACTTATAGCTTGGCTATTATTATCATAATATTTTATTATACCTTTCAATGGATGAGACACAATTGTTGTTCTCATTCCAACTACTAACTAGTATTACTAGAAATACTATATTATAGTATTGATTCATAAGTATACGGTAAAATATTTATATAGCAATTTTTTAATAGTCTTACATCATCTCCTCTGTGTTTACCACTTTGGGCAGGCAAAATACGAAAGAGACAAGTGTCTTTGCATTGACAAAATCTTTGACCAATTTAGCCTGCAAACAAGAGATCACATGCATACAAACTACAAATAAAATAAACTCACTGATAGATTAATTGATCCACTTTCACTTGGAGATGTTAGAGACAAGCACATTTTAGATCCAAGATGTATTAACTACAAGAAATAAATTTGAAATAAAATAGTACACTTCATTATCACACTCATATACCTTGATCTTACGTCCATAGACTAAACTAGATAAGTCAGATAATTGTGATTCTAGTAGGATATATTCCATAAATGCACTTAAGAAATACAATATTTTCCATTAAATACATATTATGGATAAAGTAACTGTTGTTTATGCAAATTTAATTATCATAACAGTATTGTGGAGAAAAGTGATCATTGCTAGTAATACTTTCTGTTAAATATTGTGTATTGTTAACTTACCTTTGGAACATCCAGTGGAGAATCATAGTTCAAGCTAAAATAAGAAGACAAGAATTGATACACCTTATGAATGGATACAAGAGTATATTTAATTGATTTTGATGCATGCAGTATATGCTAGAATTTCACTATTAAAAGAATATCATGTACTTACTCAATACATGTATTCTCTGCTAGAACTTGAAAGGAGGCAACTGTAAATGAACAACAGAGCATGTGTAGGATGACATTAATGGATATTGTATTTACTGATGAATAGACTAGTGCATTCAAGGACACTTACAGTGGACATTGGGGAATCCTGGATCATTGATGTATGTGGGAACATCAGGATTGGAGACTGGATATATTGTTACATGACTGTAGCTAGAACTAGACAAAGAGAAGATTGTGGAAGGGAGCAAATTTTTAAAAATAACAACTATCAACTATTTTTAAGAACCCAGAAAGTTTTAATACACAATAATGAAAGTCTTACCTGGGTGGCTGAGCAAAGACGAATCCTTTAGCCTCTGAGCAGTAGAGAACAATAGCGTCACCCTCATAGATAGGGTCGTTCGCCATCTCTGAACTGAAGTTAGAATGCAGCACACAAACTTAAAAACGTTGGTGTAGAGGGAGGACCTGTGGTGTTAGTATTTCATTTCTAGTTATGTTTTGTAACATAATTATTAATTTTATGTAAAATTGTCTGAACAACTTTTGACGAAAACAATTATTCATTGTTAGACCTAAATCACAATATATCATTGACTCCACTTCACTAACAATACGTTGTAATATCATCCTCTTAAGGGCCTCAATCAAAGCTGCTATACTTGCTTTACCATCAATCACCCACTGTATCAGCATATATTTTATGAGATGGCTTCATTTGATAGTGATTTTTGACCTTAATGGTAAAGGATACCTAAGAATGTGCCCAGGATATGCCACTGATAAACCTCTCTCATGCTATACAGTAGTCCAGGTAGACGACCATCATCTGTGTAGGGCATGAAAAATAATAAAAAGGATTATTAATTAGCTTAATTAATAATAGATTTGAATTGTTGAAATGTCTTTCCATAGATGCTGATCTGGCCAGCTTACAGGAAAAGCTAGTGAGCTTGATATATGAACAAATAAACAAAATGCTAACTTGACAAAAGATTTAAATGACAATTTACCTTTTACCAGCAAAGCTATCTCTTGTCAGTTACTTCAAATGTGATTATGACTCAATAGGATATAGTGGCCTTGATTATATTTGATTATCACACCATGCATGCACTTTGCCGTCATCTACTTTGTACTTCTCAAGACAAGTTAGAGTCACTTCAATCTCTGTTGCTTTTAGATCATAATCTAATAATTAAGCATAAGATGATATAGCCCTATTCATTACTTGACAAAGAATTAGACTGTTTTCTGAAAGACGAGTGAAGTATACCTCTATCCAATAGAAATAATAAACCAACAGTACTGACCCTAGGAGGTCATCAGAATAGGGTTTTATTTCATAACAACATTGTCTGGGAAAGGAACGTAACCAACTGTCAAGAAAAAAGTGTGGTTTGTGCTTTCTAGCCAATATAAATAATAAAACAGCAGGAAACATTATATATATGCAATAACGTTATATCAATGTAATGATATAATGATATAGAGTCTTACCTGAGTGTATATAGTGACCCCATGTCTGTCTAAGACATTACTGGTGTACAATATAACATGTGTCATTGTTATGTAACCCTGACATTATATAATGTTTGTTTATCAGTGATTTCAATATGCTTGTGTTCGTGGAGACCAACTTGAGTGTCCATCTTCAAATGCCATAATACAAATTGGTGTCTGGACCAATATGGTTAAAGTGGCTGTTATTCCTAATGTACCAATAATATCCTTCTCAGTGTGAATGACTTCAAGCATAGAGATACAACCAGTGTGAATGACTTCAAGACTACAGATACAACCAGTCTAGTGGTTTTGACTCAAGCTCAAATGCAGCAAATAAAAAGTAGACTATGAAGTGGAATTTGAAAGTCAATTAAAGATCTATCCTATCAATGTACTAAGAAAATGGATTCCTTTCACACATACTCTTCTAGTTATCATCATACCATCAGACCCAATTATAGCATGTCTAAAAGGTAAAGAGCAAATGATATAAATCATATCTTAAACTACTATATAGTTGAACATAACTCTTTCACACCAGGTGTATATCAACATGTACACGAGTATTTTATTCAACTGATAAATAGCATTGTAAAATATTCTTCAAGGTACAAATTAGCAATGAAATTCATTTACATCATTGTGATTCTATACAGATCACTGACATTCACTTAAGAAAATCTAAATAGATGAAGTAACAACAAGTGAACATCTCTATGATTATAGGTGCCCTTGGTAAAATTTACAAAACTGTATAGAAATTTAATACTAATGATAACACTATAGTTGTCAGAATGTAATCTGAGAGAACATTCTAGCAAATTACACTTAAAGTTAGTCTTCTGAGCAATAAACTATGTCCAAAGACATTACATTTCTTTCATTAAGTCAGCAATCGATACCACAAAATAGCTTTATATCAATGATACCTCAGTATGTTCATCTGAATATACAACACTTTTAAAAATAATTTACATGTAGATAATATCCATAAGTACAGTCAATGTAACCCAACAGGATCATTACATGTTATTCTATATACCAACTGGGTGAAGGTATGCATGCAAGATCAATCAATATAATTGAGTTAATGTGACACTTAAGGTTTATATGAAAACACTCTCTCATTGTCATAGTTATCATGACTGGGATCAATGACATATCTCCTGACAATTTTTACCAAATTACAGCAATGTACATGTGTATATATCACTAATGTACAAAATTATATACTTATAGGTTATCCAATACTATACATAAACATTTTGTACAATGAAGCCAAATGACCTACATTACTTAAATTATTAATTCAACTGTTCATCAAAGGTTGGGAAGCAAATCTTTACAATGAATTTTCAAGTTTTTAATAACTTGTGTCAAAATGGCTATGAAGCTGTAAAAAAATAGTATAGTATGGTTAAGTCTGTCAACATTGATATTTATAATTGTCAACAGAGTAAATGGCTCAGTACCTTATCATGTGTTTTATTAATGAAGTCCAATGTCATTGGACACTACTGGTACTAACAAACAGATAGTTGTACACAAAAACAACCATTGATATTGTACAGGTTGTTGATATAAGGAAAAAGCAAGCTGAATATTTTGACTCCTACAAGGATCAAAAAAAGGTTATTGGGTACATATAAGAGCAGTAATCAACACAAAATGTACTTGGAAGCTTTTCACCATGTCCTCAAACAACAGAGAAAGTTTTGGACAAACTACTTAAAATGGAAAATGGAAAAACAACACACAAAATAACTGACATCATCAGAAAGCATAATACAAATCTCAAACTATCTACTACTGCCATATTAACAACATTTGACACACAATGGCAGGTCTAGTCTAGCATTAGTACAGCTATCTATACTGTTAGTCTAGATGATCAACAATGCCAATGTTCTCTTTGATGTATGCATTGTAATATTTGTCCTGATACACTTATAAATGCTATCCATTTTGTTGCCCTTCAACAGACTCTAGTAACCACTCCTCTTTTGATTGGGTCAGATATAGTGCTCTCTCACATTCAAAACAGAAACATTAACAAAGACAAACTCAGACTTACTCAATTCACAGGTTTATTATCTAACATTCATTCTATAACAGTCAAAATAGCTACCTTCTCAGAAGTAATGTTACTGGCTATCTAAAACAATTAGGGCAATTATAGGTCTAGTAAATGCTAATGAACAACAAGTTTTCAATAATAACAGCAACAAACCAGCCAATAAAAATATAACCACACAGCGATATTTTTCAGTACACGAAAAAATAACAGATGACTAAGTGTGCAATTGCTAAACCAGACAATACTGATAAACAACACATTCAATCTTTATTACTATCAGGAAACTATCTATATATAACACAAGCCAAAATCCCATGAGTTAAATTGACTATAATTGATCAAATAACCAACATATTTTAAATAAAGGTATGCTCAATTATTTTTGTTCACAAAGACTAATAACTGTAAGATTAGTTAACAGGGACTTTATGACTACCTGATGTACAGACCATTACTTTCCCTGATGACATTGATGAGCATAATGACTATCTGTGCCAATATTTGGACAAGTCATGGTTAGTAAACAAAGTAAAGTTCATTATTACATTCTGAGTGCTGCATTGATTTTAGTGGATCACAAGATTAACTTGTGGCATTGCCACAGTTGTACCATCACAACAACCAAATAAAATATGCTAGCATGTGAGTTATGTGATCATTGATTCATTAGTGAGTATATTGATTACAATAATTTTTGTTTTACTTTGAGCTTAATGGTAGGGACTGTGTAGGAGTAACATCTGAACCTATTGATGAGTGGACATGTCAACAATGTTCTAACCTAAAATAATTGAATACAGACTGATCAACATGGCTTATTTTAGTTAGTTTACTAACACTCATTATAATATAAAAGAACACTTCTCAGCTCTGCCTTTAACTCAACCTTCACTCGACAACAGAAAAAGCATGATTCAGAAAGTAGCTATCCACAGGAAGGACATACCATTTTGATCACTACTACCCACGTACTTACTTAAGGCAAGTTTCCTGTCGCTATATATCCGAATTTTGTACAATAGCACTATGAATATTATTAATCAATGTAATTATGAATACAAGATACTGTCATATTATTTATTACTTCATACCATAAGTTTGTAATCTTCATCTGCAGTATTTGCTTTGATTTTGCTACAGAGAAGTGGTATTTTATATCAAATTAAGAAAAAATAAAATTTGCTACATAATAAGTAGTCAAAGAAGCATAATATTTTCACTCTAACAACTACAATGATTCATTGATCAGCTTATGATATATACAATATATCATAATTATAATTGATCAATACTTTATTTATATGATATTATATATCTGTAAATATAAATAAATAAATATAATTATCTGTTTGTTTAGGAACTTCTTTCATATGATCAAACTTCTTTCAAAAGGATTGAGGGTCTAAAGTTTCTACCACTCCTGTCAGATGAAGCAAATTGTGTCCATTAATGATAATATACTGTTCCACTAAATACAATAAACCAATTAAAAATTCTTGTAATCAACTTGTCATTCATCAATGAGGCAAACATAATACAATAATGATGTAAAATTTAAGAACTCTAACACACTTCACTGTAAGTCAATTTCTTTGTTATTAAAAGATAAAGTCCTTTTACTAAGAGTACATAGATGGTGTTAGTAATATTTATTGGTAGAATCCCACATAAAACAGGTGTGTAGTAGTATAGTAACCAGGCTTGTAATTAATGAGCTTAATACATACATGTAGTAAATTTACTGGTATACTTGACTTCATTTTAATATGAGGTCTGTACTACCTTTTATATGGTGATATCTTTTATTCAATCTGAGTCATAAATAATTTACATGTTTGTTTACTGTGTGTAGAAAAGCAACATTATTTGCACATTATCAAGAACAGCTGTTTAGTAGTCAATTGTTATCCAATGTATGACTGTTAGTCCATCTACTGTTAGTAAAACCACACTTAAAGAACAATTACTTGCCAATCATAAAGTGAACATTACAACTAATACATATGTACTGGCGTTTTTAGATACAATTTAGTAGAAGGGAACTAAGACAAAGGCCAATTGCTTTGTATAATCACTATTTTTTATAGTTGAAAATCTGTCAGACTAGTGTGATTAACAAGTCAAAAATCAAAAAAGTTATTCACTCTTATCTGAAAGAAAGAAGTAAAAGATCAACTTGAAAGTCACATGGTATATTGAGACACCAAATATAACATAAGTCAATTCACCCATTAAACATATCAGAGCTACAATGTTGATATTGAGTCATACTATTCTGTTGTACATGTAGACTACACAGAAGAGTGTTTCTTTTCATGCAGTGACTAGAACTGACAGATATTTAATGAAAACAAATGTTCTCGAAGACAAGGGCATCCTTAAAGAGATATTTGAAAAAGACTTGAGGGTGTGTTTAATATCTGCTGGTAGACAATAAAAGGCTAAGGATGCACTTTAGACAGTTCCTTTAAAGTCATGGCCTTTTTAGTCATAGTTGTAAGAGGTTATATAACTGATTTAGTTGTTTAAATCATGAATCAGTGAAATCCTTTCTAGTTTAGATCACTTACATATAGAAACAAGTGCTCTGTAAAAAGGTGGACTTCAACATTACAATGTATATATATATAAATCTAGGTGCATTCCAAAACATGTCTACTTTACAGTTATCATAATCTATTCCATTTGTTAATTTTGTGACGTTTGGAGAACAGTTGAATAGACTAAAATATACAGAAATGTACAATTTATGTAACAACTGTAATATAGAATATATGAATATTATTAACAATGTAATTATAGATACAAGATGCTGTCACCATTTATTAATGGTTCATTTTCTTCATCTGAAGTACTCCAGAAATGAAATAAATTCGAAAGTAAGTACTATTACTTACTTTCATTACATTACAAAGCAGTATATTATAGCAAATTAAGTGATTTGAAAATTTGCTACCAAATTAGCAGTCAAAGAGTCATAATATTTTCACTTAACATCTACATTGATCAATGATCAGCTAATAATAAATACAATCCATCATAGTTATAGTTGTCCAATGCTTTAGTTGTATGATAAAGATTTTGAAGTATATCAGTTTGATTAGGAACTTACATATGATTAATGTAATTCATACAAATGAGACAACTTCTTGATTCCAATATGGTACATACTGTATATAACTTTAGTATACATATTATTGATGTGTTTATTACTGACACTAGCAAATAACACCTTTTTCTAGTTTATAAAAATAGCAGTCATGATTTATGATACTCTTGTAGTGGCCCGGGAGGTGTGAAGTACAATTTTAAAGCTTCTCGTTACATGCATGTAGCTGCTATTACCTTTCCAATATTTCCTTTGTGTGATGCTCCTTGGAACTTTACCCACTGTGTCAGGAAGAATGTTCTGAAGCAATCTTTTATCCAAGTCACTAACATTTTACCAATATATCTGTAAATGAGAGAATATTTGTATGCTTTGGAAAGTAATGATTATGTGTAAACTACATATAACACTTTATAAAGCAAAAAGAACACTATGTAATGTGTACTGAGGTTTTCATTATATTAAGCAAGTTACTAGATAAATAGTACATCATATTTGCTCTATGATGAATCAAATCACAATTGTTACTATCTTATTTACTACACCAAGAAATACACAATCAATATAGTCAACTGGAATGCATCAAATAATATCAAAACTTGAGATCATAATAAGGATGATTGGAAAATAATGATCATTTGTAAACTAAATATAACACTTTATAAATCAAAAAGGGTGCTATGTAGTATGTACTAAGGTTCTCATTATATAAGGAGTGTTACTAGATATGTACATCATATTTACCATTCTTCTTCACTGTATGCTGAGTGAAACCACCATTTTTGCAATCTTCTTTACTACATCATGAAGCACTCAATGAATAGTCAACTGGAATGCATCTAATAATATCAAAACTTGGGATCATATGTAAGGGTGAATACCTAAATATTTTCAACACCACAAACAGCCTAATATTATTGTTTAATGAATATATTAGGTTAACAAAAAATAACTTACTTCACTAGCATCCAGGGCTTTTAGAGCATCGATCCCTGAAATGATCCTACTGTTCTCTCATTTTGACACCTTCCTGATATGTGTATACATGAGCTTTACCTCTTCCAACAGTAACAGGTAATAGTTACCAAAAATGTGTTCACTTACAATATATTATCAATTTGGTTTTCACCATACTTACTACCTGATGAATGTTTGCAAGTTAAGTAACCATACTAGCCATTGTACTGATTATAATTCAAAATAGCTGTTTTTGCAGGCAAATCCACTACAGCACATATTAGCTGTGCTTTGAATAATTCTAAAACTTATGAACACTCAAATACAACATCAAAGAAGATTCATGTGGTGTTAGAAAGTTATAATGGTCATAAGATTACAGATGTCATGATTGGATCATGTGTAGTAGTACTGGAAGTAGTGTGTGATAAAGAATGACAGTGTTAGCTCTAGCTTATATCGTCATTATTTAAGCAATTGTGACTACAATAGAGTCCTTAGTAGGTATGTTAGATGTTTACAGGTCTAGAGCTTATGACAAGTAGTCATGCCATATCTTGATGATTCTGATAAGTACTAAAAGTGTATTGTTTGTTACTCATCATTATAATATTATACACGTAACAAAACACTAATAGAAATGAAAGCAAAGTATGTATTTTAAAATGAGGTGTTTGTTGTTTAGGTATTACTTGTACACTCCTCAATCATGTTTAAGTGCTTCACAAAGAGAAATTTGAGACACCCCACTTAATGGTACAGATATCACAACCACCTATGACTGATACAGAATATGTTTTTGCTATTTTTTTGTTTTTACAATAATGAAAGAACAACTCCACTTACTCTTCTTAAAGAACTTTTACAAATAAGTCAGGACTGACAGATCGTAAGAAATGAACCATTATTGTTCCTTTCTTTTACAGTTCCAACATATAAATGTACGTGACTTTGATAATCCATATAATTTTACTATCCATCAACATGTATGTAGTGGCATGTTCAGAAATTTAGTGCAGGGGATAAAAAAGACACTACAATAGATAAGTACCCACTGCTGTTGATAATTTCTGTAAAAGTTACTACAGTGTGTAATAAATAATAGATATGAACTAAACTATAAATAATAGATATGAACTAAACTAGTTATCTGATTGTGAAACAATTATATTGTCTGTATGTGGTCATAGATTTAAAGTACATGCACTCTCTGAGGAATTTACAATTTCTTCCAAATAAAATAGCAATATCAAAACTGTTGAAAGAATAAAGCTATAAAATATGCAGCTCAATATGTACATGTGAAAAAGTATAAAAATGTAGTTCAAAAATTCAGATACCTATACAGTTTTCTAAGTAGTATTAAATAGATAGCAGAAAATGTAACAAAATGTAAAAGGGAAGACTATATCCAAAGAACATGTACCTACAATAGAAAAGAACATGTAGTTATTACAACTTATTACACATTCAGTGAAAACTATGTATCATAATTAATAAATAGAGTATATTTGTATTTAGAGTATAGTAAAGAGTATAGTGGACTACAAGATTCTATTACACTTAGTCAGTTAATAGTCCTTAAAAAAGAGAGTGATGCTATTAACATTTCTGATATATCTTTAGTCATTGACTGTAAGCAAAATGTGAAGTTATCATTATAATTTAATGTTTTAATTGAAACTTTATAATTATTATTATTGATACATTTTACATGTGTGTTCACTTAATGTTTTCCACTTACACTCTACATTAAGTTGACTCATCATTTTATCTTTAAGATTCATCAGTTTGTTCTGAAAGAAAATCACAAAGTTGTTTTAACAGGTTTATAAGCCTTCTTATATACATTATTTGTCATCTTCCTTAATACCTTGTACTCCAGCAAGTCTGCTAGCCATACTCTCTTCTTTGTCTTGGGCAAACTTCTTACTTTTAGGCAAATCATCTAAAGTAGGTAAAATAAGTGAATTTTATTCAAATAATGTGTTAAACACTAGATAGCAAACACAAACACATTCTGTTGTATTCCTGACACTTTGCTAATGAACAGACAAGTGCTTACTATAATAATGTGTGTCAATGTTATTTTACATGTTATTATGAAAAATCCTCAAGTTATTATAGTATGCAAAAAATACATGTATGTACATAGGAAAGAAATTGTTTAGCTAAATTAACTAATTTGCTGTGATCACCTGAGTTAGAGGTACTAACAATCTTGCGTTTACAAGTAGCTACACCTACAATGGTCTCTATAGAAACATAGATGATAACATATCATGACCTTAAATATAGTACCTTGTTTTTTAGTGCTACTGTTTTGAAATAATGGAAGAGTTTCTTGTTTATGCTCCTTTAGACGACAATCTATTTCCTGTGGAAATGGAATATTAATAGAGTTAGAGCAACAACATAAATTATACCTGGTATTCCATGGTCTGGCTATTGTCAGTGCTTTTTGTACAATCAACACTTTCTGATTCTTCAGCAGTAACTGATAATTCTGTGTATGAAGTATGAATATGAATTACAAATTGAAAAAAACAATGTAAAAGTGGTTGTAAAGTATAAACATTATATATAATATATATGGTAATAGTAATTTACCTAATTCATTATCATCTGTGTTAAAAGACTGCTTGAACTTCTTTGATGCTGAAGATAAAAAAGATTTCTTTCGCTTTGTAGAAGCTGAAAAGAAATGAAATCAAGTCATTGATAATCATCATCATCTGTGTTATTCACTACATAGTCAGTAACATGTTAGGTATGGTTATTGTTGATTGAACATGAATACATTGGTCATTATGTGCATTACAATGACAATAATATATATATATGTTTTCTAATAAGGTGAACAGGGTTTAGTAAATAGGTATATACTGTTACATTTTTCTCAAGTGCATGGCTATGCAGATATAATCTTGAATGATAAAATTTTGTAATTATCTAAATATGGATTCCTTAATAATTTAGGTAAAGACGTTACCTGTCTTAGCAATAAACCTTAATAATTTAGGCTAAGTGTGTTAGCAATGAACCTCTATTTAAAACAGTAGTAACCTCTACATTTAAAAGGTTAAAGCATGTTAGCTATGCTAAGGAAATAACTAACATAAAAGTATGAATAATCAAGCAGTGCACAGAATGTAGGCATAATTGTCAGAGATTTTGGTTGCTTGAAGATAAAATCATGCAACAAGCAATTACTTTATGTAGCATACTAAAAGAATAGCCAATGTTATAAACTTTACTTTGTAATGTATAGAGTTGTACAATATAATCTCTCACTTTTTAGTTGATGATTCATTCTTAATCCAATGTCTTTTAACATATGGTTCTGCTTCAGAAGGAAATCACAGATAGCCTGTAAAAACTCAATTCCTTTTTCCTTGACCAGTCGTTGTAGCTCATTAACTACTTTGTTTGCTTTGTCATAAGCATCACCACTCATACTTTCTACATCATCTTTACAATTTGATGATATTAATCTAGCAGTAAGGAGCCAGTTAACAATAGGAAGTGGTTTAACTTCAATGGCATCACAAATATCAGCAAAATAATCTAGAAATATTTCTGATGGTTCACAAGTGGCTACACAATATGACAAAAAAAGGAAAGTAACTGAGTTAAAGGATGCTTAGTAAACACAAAAGAAAATTAGTGAATTGTGATCTCAACAAGCAAGCAAACAACATTTATTAACATAAATAAACTACATAATATCACTATGTCAACTATAGGCAAGTACAATTGATTAGTTGATGTCATCACATATATTATATGTGGTGGTTATTATTGTGTCTCACATTACCTTGATATGTACTATCACTAGGGAGAGTTTCTTCTTTGGGCTCATTTGAAAGTTCTTGTGAGGAGTGTTGCTGTTGAGTAGAGTATAACTATGTGATAAATAATAGTTTATATTTACAATAGGAAAGATTGATGATGTAACCATTGTCTATTATATCATTAACAAACTGAATTTGTGAATGACCAACATTAACATGATCTATAACATTAAAGGATAAATCATACCTGATGTTCCATGGGTACCTTGTCAGTATTATATCCTTCAGTTGTATTAGCAGTACATGATTCCTTAGCAGGTTCTATAGGATATAAAGTGAACCTTATAAAATGTGACATGTTATATACAAATTTTCTTATACAAAGTCATTATACAAGCATTATATGATAATAGTTGTATATTGAACTATAACTAGAGTGTACATTAAAACAAATAGTGTCTGAGCAATTACAAAAAATAACACATACAATCCTAATTGCTATGTGAGTTATAGTTCACTAAAAATTGTTCATTACAACAAACTGAGGCATAAATAATATCATTATAACTTGAGTCACACAGAACATACAGAGCAGGTTGATACTATAATTTTAATATTATGACCATCACAACAATTAACTGAATCGAGTCTAAAACATTTATGTATCAACATTATGAGTGTATTGTATATTTACTTGGAGCTATCTGTTCTTTAGAACTTTCTTCTTTCAGTGACTGGTATATCTTCATAGCTAGGGCTTTGTTGTTAACAAGTGGTCCCTTTAGAAGATCTAATATTGTGATCCATGTGACAGGAGCACTGTCATCATTACCATCCATTTTTATCCATATTTCAATGACTTCACCAAGTTTTCTTTGATCTTTGAGGTTAGATTGAGTCAAACTGTCAAGGTCATTATATTTCACTCCAAGACCATCTCCAATTTCATGCCATGAAGCACTGATACAGGCAAGTTTATTTAATACTTCACGTCTTGTGGGTTTGACAACTAGATGTACAATTAAATTAAACAATTATTAAGAAATGACTCTAATAACTTACATAATTTACGAAAACGACAAAAATCATCAGTGGATGTACATTGCTTTAACTCTTGTGTACCTGCAACATGATAATAATTAAATAATGTGTATAAACATTTCAGACAGGTAGTAGTATTGAAACATAAACAATTGCTATTGTCTTTAAAATTACCGGTAACGAAGCACAACTAGCACACACACAAATAAACAAATTATAAAGCAGAACATATGAAGTCAAAATAACACCTGTCAATATAATCAGTTCTTTCTGCTAAAAGTTATATTATTTTTTATATAATAAGCTTAAAACAGGTATGTACAAAGTAAACATATAACATGTCTCTATTGTTAGTAGACATTACAATGGATACATGAATATCAACATACCTGATATATCATATGTACTTGATGATTGTATCTGTTTATCAGAATTAGTGGTGACAGATTCTATAAACATTAATTAATAAATGTTAAGCAGGACATGTAAGATTACCTACCTTCATTTGGAATAAAAAAAGCATCTTCAGAGTGATGTTGTATCTCTTCTTCTCTAATAGGTCGAGAGGATATTGTCTATGTACAAAATCCAAATAATTAAACATTATTAAAATCATTGACTTACCAAAGGATTACGGCCAGTAAAAATACTAAATCGGTTGAAACGTTCCTTCACTGAGAAATGAGAATGATCGGATGACAGTGGTATCCTCTCTCTACATGATATTTCTATATGTCGAATATAGTGATGTGGTAATGGTATTTCCTTGTTGCTGTCTGTAAAAAGAGTGTTAATGACAATGGGGGCAATCCAGAGGTAAGGTTCTTTTTCACCAACAACAGATCTGACATCAACTCTTTCAGCAGTTTTATTGTTTGCATCACCAATAAGACATTTGGTAATAACTCCAAGGGCTACTTTTCTGAGGGAATAGATTATACGGTGTCTCTGCTCCTTGTCAACAACATCATTCATATTACCAGGAGGAATAACAAACTGCTGCACTTCACATGAGCATATCTTGTTCTTAAGACTAAGTACCTCTTTAATGAGAGATGTACGGATCTCGTAACTTTTCAGGGAACTACTGTACGAAATTAGAATTGTAACACATCTATTGTGTTCAGTAACCTCCACCATCACTTCAATATCATTCTCATCTTTCCAATATATGCCATTTTTCCACATAGTACAATCACGATAGAGTTCCTTGACTTCAATGTTGGTTTCAGTAATACCAGTGCTGTCAGGAGGTAGACAACGAGTATATGCCAAGTGACGAAGTAGTGTATGGAGGAATCGTGTAGGTAGAAATTGCTGAGGATTTGGACACCATAGACACCAACCAAATCCATCTGTTGTTTGAAAGATTGATGAGGGCCTCTTTTCTTTAATAAGTGCAGGAAAAAACAAGTATTTGGCATCTTCATTTACAGGAGGTTCTTCAGATGGTATATTGTTTGTGATGTTATTAACAAAACGAGAATGAATTTGGTGACAGAATTGTAGACTTGTCAAGAAGTGTACTAGCATTTTTGTATTGTGGTTGGGAAATAGTTTAGCTAATGTGGACACTGGCATGATACCAGTATTACTGGCAACTGGTTTACGAACACAATCAATGCTTTCATTAAAAAGAATACCATTTACCTCAGTTAAGAGAGCTTTTTTGTCGATAATTAACCAATCTCCTAAAAATAAGACAAGACCCTTTTCTCCAAGAATGGTCAAGAACGTCAACACAGTTGATCGGTCTGACAAAAGACATGGCTCATTCATGTTGTCAATTCTTGAACAGAGGTCATCTAAGCTAATGGCAACAAGTTGAAGCTGTTGAAGAAAAGCATGTAGACAATGACAGTGGTAGCTTATTTTATCTTCTCTGTCAATAACAGCTTCACAGCTCTTCTTTAGTGTAGTCATACATTTTTTAACACCTTTACCTCCTGGTCTATGACAGTCCATTGCCAGGAAACCAGTATAATTCTGATCATGAATGGCACTATTTGCAATTTCATTAATAAAATATTCGTAATCATTTTCACGTGGCAAAAGATCAATATGGCTTCCAACAATGATAACTTGACTGGGGATACTTACATTAGAGCTAACATTCTCAATAAAATTAAACCAGAAGTACAGGTCCCTCTTTATTATCTCTTTCTCATCAGTAAGATTAGTTACAATTACAAAGACAGCTGGTGACCTCAACAAAAGAGTTTCCAATACTGCAGCATGGCTACTGTAATATTCTGGATGTCCAGCAAAATCGAAAATGACAATGTTTCCTATTTCCCCACTACGTATGCTGTGGTAGTCAATTCCAGTGGTTTGTAATACAACACCTTCAACACATTCTTCTGGATTATAGTTATGAAAAAACCATTTGTCAGCACGATAAGATATAACAGCAGCTAAAGAGCTTTTACCAGCATTTGTTTTTCCACAAAGGAATAGTTTGGCATATGACTCTACTGGATACTCTATATTATGTGGAAGAAATGGTTGAAACAACTTTAGTAACTGGAATTGGTCTTCAAGATTTGGTGGAAAAAGCTCTAACGGTATTTGATGACGGTTGTTTACAGCCAGTGGATTTAACTTCACATCATTTAACAGGTATTGTATTGTGTTCTTAGTACCAGGTGGGGAGGTAGAACGTGATCGAAATAAGCAAGCAGAATGCAATAGAGTATTGCCATCCTAGAAAAAGAAGTCAACACATAACACATAGGTCTAGATGAGAACATGGAGCAAGATAATTTGCTATAATATTTTATTTTAAAATGATGTCATTATTAATATCTCATGGATACAAAATTCTTAACAAGAAGGTGAGAAAGATATTAAGATATTAAAACTGAAAATATTAATAACGCAAAATAGTTCTATCTATATTCTTATCATAGACAATAATAAAACAGTTACATATTGAGTATAATGACAGAAAGATAATAATGCTTTGATTAGTCATACTTCCATTGACTGCTAGTGTTGTCATGTGTTATTATAAAATAATGTATCTTGTCTTCATGGCTAGTTTGTTTTAATTACCTGACATGTTGTACATGTCAGGTGGTCCTAGGATTGTTTAGGGTCACATGTTAATTAACAGGAATGTCTATTTTACATAACTGCTTTTGTGTATTTGAGAACAACAATCATGTAGTCAAAGGACACTGTCTATTTAGATATTGCACAATGTTTTTTCTTACTCTTACAATTCTGTTTGAACCATGATAGCTATAAAACTGGAATGTTTGAAAAGATTATTTTTAAACAAATATACTCATTTTCAAAGTAAAACCTAGACGAAAAGATTATTTGATTTCAAGGGAAATCTAGCAAATTTACAAGTTATAGAAAGAAACTAATCACAACATAATGATATGTCCACCTCAGAAAGTATTTATCAAATGTGCTCTAGAGGGAGGGAGACATTATGAGGTCATCTGTCGTCATTCAGTCAATACAGTGAGAGTAGTTGAAGAGGACACTTTCTGGGAAACATGGAAGCTGAAATAGCAGTAATGAAAAGAGAAAAACATCCATGGTAAGTGACTATCTCATTAAATAGTCTAAATCTATGTTTTAGGATCAACACAGGAACAGATATAACTTTGTTAAGATTATTAATAAGACTAAGTAAAGTTTTGCTCATGCTGTCTACACATATATAATGTGGCCCAAATTGTAGCTGTTTTCATTGAACAGTTTCTAGGAATCATGGAATATAAAAAAAGTTGTCAAAGAAGAGATGTAAGATATGAAAGGATTGGACAAAGCCTTAGTGGGACATCCAACAATACAGGCACTGAACCTAGTAACATGTGTGTACAAGGTGAAGAAAGACTATGCAGAGAACACACTGTCATTATATCCTGAAATATTCAAAGGACTGAGTAAATTAACAGGTAACTATACAATAAGGTAAAGATAATGTCCAGCCCTGTACAATGTTTGATACAAATTTCCAATAGTACTGTACAAACTACTTTAATTATTTGTAGAAATAATTCCACCAATTACCACACATTAGAGAACCAATATTTATATCCAAATACTAATTGTGTGAATACATTTGCTAGATATATGACAAAGTATGTAACAAAAGGTGAACTATCTTAAAAGCTCATTATCATCAATTTTTAATCCTGTATTAATTACCATGGTAACAACAACATTACTTATAAAGCATTACAAGGTGTAATGTTATGTTGTGTTGACAAACATGATTACAGTACTCAAGAAACAGCATATCTGCTACTCCATCTACTGCTGGTAAGCTGTACATACAATTTTATAATAATCATCTAATAAACAAAACAAAATCTTTCAAGCAAACAAGCTGCTTATGTAGTAGACAATAATTAACCTTGCAAGGCACAGATAGCAATAGAATATTTTAGGAACATATGTACATATACTTTTTTATATGAGCTAGTACATTGCTAACCAATAACAATATGTGATATGTTTATATCATACAACAGTTCACAATACTTGTGTGTTCACAGTCAACTGTATGTACTACAACATGTCTTGTTTACATTATTTTATATAGTAATGTGAAAAAAAAATATTGTACTACATACAAGTATTGAGACATAACTGAATCTTTAGCATTTACTCACTAATTCGACAATAAGCAATATGTTTTTTTTACAAACTTGCCAATTACACATTAAAATTAAATAATGGTCATTATTTAAATATTTTATAGACTTTGATAGTGTTTGCAAAAAATTAAAAGCATAAAGCTACAAATTCTATATTAAAGAAAAACTATACAAGCACATGAAGAATACCACATTACAAAGCACACACCTTAACTTTTCTAAAGAATTATGATATCATTGCTGTAGAATGCAGGTTTTTATTGAATCAGTAATACACCTCAAATCATGTGTCTTCTTGATTTATTAACCTTATATGAAGTAGTTTGAACTATTTGATCATCAAAACTAGACCCAATGATATGACTTGTAACACAATTACTGTGACTTACATTATCCTTAATGTTGAAATCAGCTTGGCCTCCTTCAATTAGCAATTTTACTATGTCAGCATGACCATTCATTGCTGCAAGATGTGAAGGTGTATTTCCATACTAAAAAAATAAGAGACAAAGTTATTTAATTACAAAATAACATAAAATATTAGACAGTAAACTATATAGTCAATGGAACCAGTCATCAGTACACATCATTATAATATGTCCAGCTCAGAGTGTATTTATCAAATGTGCTCTAGAGGGAAGGGGACATTATGAGGTTGTCTGCCATTCAGTCAATACAGTCAGAGTAGTTGAAAAGGACACTTTTCTGGGAAATGTGGAAGCTGAGATAGCAGTAATGAAAGTAGAAAAACATCCATGATAAGTGACTATCTCATTAATTGGTCTAAATCTATGTTTAAGGATTAACACAGGAACAGATATAACTGTGCTAATTTTTTTTAAAAAGACTAAGTAAAGTTTTGCTCATGCTGTCTACACATGTATAATGTGGCCCAAATTGTAGCTATTTTTCATTGAATAGTTTCTAGGAATCATGGAATATAAAAAAGTTGTCAAGGAAGTGATGTAAGATATGAAAGGATTGGACAAAGCCTTAGTGGGATACCCAACAATACAGGCACTGAACCTAGTAACATGTGTGTACAAGGTGAAGCAAGACTATTCAGAGAACACACTGTCATTATATCCTGATACATTCAAAGGACTGAGTAAATTAACAGGTAAACTATACAATAAGGTAAAAATGATGTCCAGCCCTGTATAATGTTTGATACAAATTTCCAATAGTACTATACAAACCACTTTAATTACTTGTAGAAATGATCCCACCAATTACTACACATTAAACTGTGATTATATTATGTTACTTGCTTATACCACACAGTGCATGATGTATTTATTTTGTATATTTGTATTCACTATGGTTAACAAGATGTCTTTCTTCACTATCTATAGTGAGAACAGATTTGTTACTGTGTTATTTTTACAGCAGGTTGTGCAATTGTGATGAAAAATAGTCGCAAAGTTTGTGGTATATTATTTGCTATAGTAACAGTTGCTATGGTGACATAGATGCACAGTTTGTATAGTGATTATTGCTATGGTAACATATACACTGATGCTGTAGTAAATTATGAGCTGTTGTTTTTTTCCATGGATTAAATGATTTCTTGGATTTTTTAATTTCATGTGTACCATTGGTATTGAAATTCATACATTTTTCATGATGACTGATGATTAAATATGAATTGAACATCTAGTATGTTTTGGTATTGTTTTTGACAAATTTAGAATAGCTCAACAATAAATGTTTTTCAGTCAAAATATGTATAATATGACCACAATGACCAGTAGCGCATGAGCGTCGCAAAGCAACTCGAAGGAGCATTAAAAACTCCCTTAACTAACTGTTGTCGAATCAAGGCTTATAACGTATGTCCATATATGGACATAAAAGCTAATGGTTTTGCATTTTAATAGCTTCTGGGTTGTAACATCTTAGTTAGGTGTGCTTTAAATAGATAAATTTAAAAGAAGTCAAGAAGATGCCCAAGCATCCTTCTGAAAACACGGAAGTCCCTACTACACAAAAATGGTAGCTGACTCTGTAAATAGACCCATGAATGGCTGGATAGATGGGGCATTTCAGGCTTACTGGAAGCCCAAGATGTAAGAACTTTAAAACTATAAGAAAGCTACAATATAGCAATGTTGTATCTGTATTCAGTGTATAAAATAACTACATCAAAAAGGAATTTTTGTCATGGCTAACCTGGGACTTCTATTATGGCTTTAAGAACTTATGTGCTGATTTCACTTCTGCTCATCCTGGATACACAATATATCTAGTACGTCTCAATGGTAATGCAATTGAGACTTTCTTTAGCCTGGTCAAGCATGCCACAACAGGCCAATTAGTCAGGTCAAACATGCCATATCAGGCCAATTATCATTAGTGAACTAAGCCATTCCCAGAGGTGCTGTAATAACTGAGATGAAGTATTCATGGCAAACTGAGGCATCATTGTGGAGACAATAGAAATGCACCACTCTTTATATGGAAACCTGATTTGAAACGTAAACCATACAACTGAAAGAAGTAGTAACTGTTCATTCTATTAATAATGTTATAATATCAGATAATATTAACCTTAATAGCAAAAGGAGTTTTAATAATGCAAATGATTACTATAAGTAAATGAATCAATAATATTATAATTCATTGTTCCATCATGTACTTAGCAGTACTTATGCTACGTAAGTGTATTTTCCTTATATGGAATAATCCCTGACCATGTTTCGACAATGGTTAGAATACAAATATAATAGCAGTTGGATGCTCCTTTGTGTCACTTCGTGACACTCATGCACTCCTGCAATGACTAAAGTCTGTACTATTTGGTAGAAAAAGGTTTTTTTACAAACTTGCCAATTACACATAAAAATTAAATAATGGTCATTATTTAAATATTTTATAGACTTTGAGAGTGTTTGCAATAAATTAAAAGCATAAAGCTACAAATTTGTCTTAAAACAACAATTCACTCACTTATCATGGTGTTATAAGTAATCTTGATATAGTAGTATAATTATTACCATGGAATTTGTTGCTATGGTGATGAATGCGCAAACACATATCGTATACAGAGAATTATTGGCGACGATAAAATTTGGCAGAATTGTAAAAATTTATATTTGGCGAGATTAAATTTAATGAATTTAGCACGTCTTGTTACCACACCCACTATAACGAAATAAAATGGAGTTCAGGTTTGATTCTGTTGTTAGAGGCTACCATGTGTATAAAAAAGTGTGGACATGCAAACTATGTGATAAATTTTGATTGTTATTTAATTAATTTGGTGATTATTTAAAATTCGCCAATTTGCCAAATTTTATTGGTCACCAATAAATCCCAGTATATGGTATTTGCTCTATAGTAACAGTTGCTATGGCAGCTATTACTATGACAATTGTTGTTGCTATAGTAATAGTTGCTATGGTGAGATACATGCTGTTGTTAGAGTAATTGTTGCTTTGGTGACGTACATTCTTTTGCTTAGTAATTGTTTTATGGTGACATAAGTGCTGTTGCTATATTAAATTATGTGGATTATCTGATTTCTAGGAAATTTTGAATAAATGTGACCATAAATATGAAAAAGGTACTTAACATACAAATGAATTTCAAACAAATGCTTGTGTCAAAACAGTTCTTACACATCCATCTTGAGCAGGAAATCAATGTAATTTAGTACTTATAAAAATCAATCATTCTGCTTGTCACATACAGAATATTAATAACATTTTTCAAGATGATCCCATGGCAACAATTTATTCACAAGAGTTCTTTCAAAATCTGTTTGTGTGTTAGGTACCATTTTCATACCTATGGTCATAAATGTTTGCATATATGTGGTTACTATGGTGTCACTTTATACAAACTTGTATATTTGGTGTACATTCTATAAAAAATGATCATGTAGCAAATACAAATAGATCATTTGTTCAAAATTCTTAGGAACAACGTGTGATTTTTATTAAATAATGTAATAATTATGCTCGTTCAGATTATTTCTAAACTACAATATCTGACTTTATTAATGATATCATAACTAACAGACAGTAACCTTGAACACTGTTTGTTAGTTCGTGTGTTATATATATAGAATAGCCTTGTTACAAGTCACATAATGAAAGTACCATTTTTAGTATGTTCACATAATGACTTAATTAAATTCATCAATAATAAATATTGGTATTATTATTAAAATATTTTGTGAAAACTCATTAATAGAATCAAGATCTGGTAAAGAATAGTTGCTGTAGAATGGAGGTTTTTTATTGAATCAGTAATACACCTCAAATCATGTGTCTTATTTATTTATTAACCTGATATGAAGTAATTTGAACTATTTGATCATCAAAACTAGACCCAATGATATGACTTGTAACACAATTACTGTGACTTACATTATCCTTAATGTTGAAATCAGCTTGCCCTCCTTCAATTAGCAATTTTACTATGTCAGCATGACCATTCATTGCTGCAAGATGTGCAGGTGTATGTTCATACTAGAAACATAAGAGACAAAGTTATTTAATTACAAAGTAACATAAACTATTAGACAGTAAACTATATAGTCAATGGAACCAGTCATCAGTACATATCATTATAATATGTCCAGCTCAGAGTGTATTTATCAAATGTGCTCTAGAGGGAGGGGACATTATGAGGTTGTCTGCCATTCAGTCAATACAGTCAGAGTAGTTGAAGAGGACACTTTTCTGGGAAACGTTGAAGCTGAGATAGCAGTAATGAAAGTAGAAAAACATCCATGATAAGTGACTATCTCATTAATTGGTCTAAATCTATGTTTAAGGATTAACACAGGAACAAGTATAACTGTGCTAAATTTTTTTAAAAAGACTAAGTAAAGTTTTGCTCATGCTGTCTACACATGTATAATGTGGCCCAAATTGTTACTGTTTTTCATTGAATAGTTTCTAGGAATCATGGAATATAAAAAAGTTGTCAAGGAAGTGATGTAAGATATGAAAGGATTGGACAAAGCCTTAGTGGGACATCCAACAATACAAGCACTGAACCTAGTAACATGTGTGTACAAGGTGAAGCAAGACTATTCAGAGAACACTCTGTCATTATATCCTGAAACATTCAAAGGACTGAGTAAATTAACAGGTAACTATACAATAAGGTAAAGATGATGTCCAGCCCTGTATAATGTTTGATACAAATTTCCAATAGTACTGTACAAACCACTTTAATTACTTGTAGAAATGATCCCACCTATTACTACACATTAGAGAACCAATATTTATATCCAAATAATTATTGATGTAAATACATGTGCTAGATACATGACAAAGTATGTAACAAAAGGTTAACTATCTTAAAAGCTCATTATTATCAATTTTTAATCCTGTATAATCACCATGGTAACAACAACATTACTTATAAAGCATTACAAGGTGTAATGTTATGCTGTGTTGACAATCATGATTACAGTACTCAAGAAACAGCATATCTGCTACTCCATCTACTGCTGGTAAGTTGTACATACAATTTTATAATAATCATCTAATAAACAAAACAATATCTTTCAAGCAAACAAGCTGCTTATGTAGTAGACAATAATTACAACCTTGCAAGGTACAGATAGCAATAGAATATCTTAGGAACATATGTAAATATACTTTTTTTATATGAGCTAGTACATTGCCAACCAATAACAATATGTGATATGTTTATATCGTACAACAGTTCACAATACTTGTGGGTTCACAGTCAACTGTATGTACTACAACATGTCTTCTTTACATTATTATATATAGTAATGTGAAAATAAATATTGTACTACATACAAGTATTGAGACATAACTGAATCTTTAGCATTTACTCACTAATAAGACAACGAGGGATATAGTTTTGAGAATTCTTATTACAATTAAACCATGATTATATTATGTTACTTGCTTATACTACACAGTGCATGATGTATTTATTTTGCATATTTGTATTCACTGTGGTTAACAAGATGTCTTTCTTCACTATCAATAGTGAGAACAGATTTGTTACTGTGTTATTTTTACAGCAGGTTGTGCAATTGTGATGAAAAATAGTCGCAAAGTTTGTGGTATATTATTTGCTATAGTAACAGTTGCTATGGTGACATAGATGCACAGTTTGTATAGTGATTATTGCTATGGTAACAAATACACTGATGCTGTAGTAAATTATGAGCTGTTGTTTTTTTTCTATGGATTAAATGATTTCTTGGATTTTTTAATTTCATGTGTACCATTGGTATTGAAATTCATACATTTTTCATGATGACTGATGATTACATATGAATTGAACATCTAGTATGTTTTGGTATTGTTTTTGACAAATTTAGAATAGCTCAACAATAAATGTTTTTCAGTCAAAATATGTATAATATGACCACAATGACCAGGAGCACATGAGTGTCGCAAAGCAACTCGAAGGAGCGTAAAAAACTCCCTTAACTAACAGTTGTCGAATCAAGGCTTATAACGTATGTCCATATATGGACATAACAGCTAATGGTTTTGCATTTTAAGTTTCTGGGCTGTAACATTTTGGTTAGGTGCGCTTTAAATAGATAAATTTAAGAGAAGTCAAGAAGATGCCCAAGCGTCCTTCTGAAGACACGGAAGTCCCTGCTACATGAAAATGGCAGCTGACTCTGTAAATAGACCCATGAATAACTGGATAGATGGGGCATTTCAAGCTTACTGGATCCCCAAGATGTAAGAACTTTAAAACTAGAAGAAAGCTACAATATAGCAATGTTGTATCCGAACTTAGTGTATAAAATAACTACATCAAAAAGGAATTTTTGTCATGGCAAACCTGGGACTTCTATTATGGCTTTAAGAACTTATGTGCTGATTTCACTTCTGCTCATCCTGGATACACAATATATCTAGTACGTCTCAATGGTAGTGCAATTGAGACTTTCTTTAGCCAGGTCAAGCATGCCACAACAGGCCAATTAGTCAGGTCAAACATGCCATATCAGGCCAATTATCATTAGTGAACTAAGTCATTCCCAGAGGTGCTGTAATAACTGAGATGAAGTATTCATGGCAAGCTGAGGCATCATTGTGGAGACAATAGAAATGCACCACATCTTTATCCAAAAACCTGATTTGAAATGTAAACCATACAACTGAAAGAAGTAGTAACTGTTCATTCTATTAATAATGTTATAATATCAGATAATATTAACCTTAATAGCAAAAGGAGTTTTAATAATGCAAATGATTACTATAAGTAAATGAATCAATAATATTATAATTCATTGTTCCATCATGTACTTAGCAGTACTTATGCTACGTAAGTGTATTTTCCTTATATGGAATAATCCCTGACCGTGTTTCGACAATGGTTAGAATACAAATATAATAGCAGTTGGATGCTCCTTTGTGTCACTTCATGACAATCATGCACTCCTGCAGTGACTAAAGTCTGTACTTTTCAGTAGAAAAAGGTTTTTTTACAAACTTGCCAATTACACATGAAAATTAAATAATGGTCATTATTTAAATATTTTATAGACTTTGAGAGTGTTTGCAATAAATTAAAAGCATAAAGCTACAAATTTGTCTTAAAACAACAATTCACTCAATTATCATGGTGTTATAAGTAATCTTGATATAGTAACCATGAACGTTGTTGCTATGGTGATGAATACACAAACACATATTGTATATTGAGAATTATTGGCGACGATACAATTTGGCAGAATTGTAAAAATTTATATTTGGTGAGATTTAATTTGATGAATTTAGCATGTCTCGTTACCACACCCACTATAATGAAATAAAATGGAGTTCAGGTTTGATTCTGTTGTTAGAGGCTACCATGTGTATAAAAAAGTGTGGACATGCAAACTATGTGATAAATTTTGATTGTTATTTAATCAATTTGGTGATTATTTAAAATTCGCCAATTTACCAAATTTTATTGGTCACCAATAAATCCCAGTATATGGTATTTGCTCTATAGTAACAGTTGCTATGGCAGCTATTACTATGACAATTGTTGTTGCTATAGTAACAGTTGCTATGGTGAGATACATGCTGTTCTGGAGTAATTGTTGTTTTGGTGACGTACATTCTTTTGCTTAGTAATTGTTTTATGGTGACATAAGTGCTGTTGCTATATTAAATTATGTGGATTATCTGATTTCTAGGAAATCTTGAATAAATGTGACCACAAATATGAAAAAGGTACTTAACATACAAATGAATTTCAAACAAATGCTTGTGTCAAAACAGTTCTTACATATCCATCTTGAGCAGGAAATCAATGTAATTTAGTACTTATAAAAATCAATCATTCTGCTTGTCACATACAGAATATTAATAACTTTTTTCAAGATGATCCCATGGCAACAATTTATTCACAAGAGTTCTTTCAAAATCTGTTCGCGTGTTAGGTAAAATTTTCATATCTATGGTC
The DNA here is from genome assembly GCA_963693285.1 of Xestospongia muta. Taxonomy (NCBI): domain Eukaryota; kingdom Metazoa; phylum Porifera; class Demospongiae; order Haplosclerida; family Petrosiidae; genus Xestospongia; species Xestospongia muta. The sequence goes on from OY848924.1 coordinate 4,578,574, forward strand.
ATAAATGCTTGCATATATGTCGTTACTATGTAGCCACTTTATACCAACTTGTATTTTTGGTGTACATTCTATATAAAATGATCATGTAGCAAATACAAATAGAACATTTGTTCAAAATTCTTAGAGACATCATGTGGTTTTTATTAAATAATGTAATAATTATGCTCGTTCAGATTATTTCCAAACTACAATATCTGACTTCATTAATGATATCATGACTAACAGACAGTAACCTTGAACACTGTTTGTTAGTTCTTGTGTTATATATAGAGAATAGCCTTGTTACAAGTCAAATAATGAAAGTACCATTTTTAGTATGTTCACATAATGACTTAGTTAAATTCATCTATAATAAATATTAGTATTATTATTCAAATATTTTGTAAAAACTCATTAATAGAGTCAAGATCTGGTAAAGAATAGTTGCTGTAGAATGCAAGTTTTTTTATTGAATCAGTAATACACCTCAAATCATGTGTCTTATTGATTTATTAACCTCATATGAAGTAGTTTGAACTATTTGATCATCAAAACTAGACCCAATGATATGACTTGTAACACAATTACTGTGACTTACATTATCCTTAATGTTGAAATCAGCTTGCCCTCCTTCAATTAGCAATTTTATTATGTCAGCATGACCATTCATTGCTGCAAGATGTGCAGGTGTATGTTCATACTAGAAACATAAGAGACAAAGTTATTTAATTACAAAATAACATAAAGTATTAGACAGTAAACAATATAGTCAATGGAACCAGTCATTAGTACACATCATTATAATATGTCCAGCTCAGAGTGTATTTATCAAATGTGCTCTAGAGGGAGGGGGACATTATGAGGTCATCTGCTATTCAGTCAATACAGTCAGAGTAGTTAAAGAGGACACTTTTCTGAGAAACGTTGAATAGTGTCCCCCTCCCTCTAGAGCAGTAATGAAAGTAAAAAAAACATCCATGATAAGTGACTATCTCATTAAATGGTCTAAATCTATGTTTAAGGATTAACACAGGAACAAGTATAACTGTGCTAAATTTTTTTAAAAAGACTAAGTAAAGTTTTGCTCATGCTGTCTACACATGTATAATGTGGCCCAAATTGTTACTGTTTTTCATTGAATAGTTTCTAGGAATCATGGAATATAAAAACATTGTCAAGGAAGTGATGTAAGATACGAAAGGATTGGACAAAGCCTTAGTGGGACGTCCAACAATACAGGCACTGAACCTAGTTACATGTGTACAAAGTATGTAACAACATATGAACATATACTTTTTTTATATGAGCTAGTACATTGCCAACCAATAACAATATGTGATATGTTTATATCATACAACAGTTCACAATACTTGTGGGTTCACAGTCAACTGTATGTACTACAACATGTCTTCTTTACATTATTATATGTAGTAATGGGAAAAATAAATATTGTACTACATACAAGTATTGACACATAACTGAATCTTTAGCATTTACTCACTAATAAGACAACAAGGGATATAGTTCTGAGAATTCTTTTTACAATTAAACTGTGATTATATTATGTTACTTGCTTATACTACACAGTGCATGATGTATTTATTTTGTATATTTGTATTCACTATGGTTAACAAGATGTCTTTCTTCACTATCTATAGTGAGAACAGGTTTGTTACTGTGTTATTTTTACAGCAGGTTGTGCAATTGTGATAAAAAATAGTCGCAAATTTTGTAGTATATTATTTGCTATAGTAACAGTTGCTATGGTGACATAGATGCACAGTTTGTATAGTGATTATTGCTATGGTAACAAATACACTGATGCTGTAGTAAATTATGAGCTGTTGTTATTTTTCTATGGATTAAATGATTTCTTGGATTTTTTAATTTCATGTGTACCATTGGTATTGAAATTCATACATTTTTCATGATGACTGATGATTACATATGAATTGAACATCTAGTATGTTTTGGTATTGTTTTTGACAAATTTAGAATAGCTCAACAATAAATGTTTTTCAATCAAAATATGTATAATATGACCACAATGACCAGGAGCACATGAGTGTCGCAAAGTAACTCGAAGGAGCGTAAAAAACTCCCTTAACTAACTGTTGTCAAATCAAGGCTTATAACGTATATCCATATATGGACATAACAGCTAATGGTTTTGAATTTTAATAGATTCTGGGCTGTAACATCTTAGTTAAGTGTGCTTTAAATAGATAAATTTAAGAGAAGTCAAGAAGATGCCCAAGCGTCTTTCTGAAGACACGGAAATCCCTGCTACACGAAAATGCCAGCTGACTCTGTAAATAGACCCATGAATGGCTGGATAGATGGGGCATTTCAGGCTTACTGGAAGCTTAAGAAGTAAGAACTTTAAAACTAGAAGAAAGCTACAATATAGCAATGTTGTATCTGTATTCAGTGTATAAAATAACTACATCAAAAAGGGATTTTTGTCATGGCTAACCTGGGACTTCTATTATGGTATTAAGAACTTATGTGCTGATTTCACTTCTGCTCATCCTGGATACACAATATATCTAGTACGTCTCAATGGTAATGCAATTGAGACTTTCTTTAGCCTGGTCAAGCATGCCACAGCAGGCCAATTAGTCGGGTCAAACATACCATATCAGGCCAATTATCATCAGCGAACTAAGCCATTCCCAGAGGTGCTGTAATAACTGAGATGAAGTATTCATGGCAAACTGAGGCATCATTGTGGAGACAATAGAAATGCACCACTCTTTATATGGAAACCTGATTTGAAACGTAAACCATACAACTGAAAGAAGTAGTAACTGTTCATTCTATTAATAATGTTATAATATCAGATAATATTAACCTTAATAGCAAAAGGAGTTTTAATAATGCAAATGATTACTATAAGTAAATAAATCAATAATATTATAATTCATTGTTCCATCATGTACTTAGCAGTACATGATGAGTCATTCCCAGAGGTGCTGTAATAACTGAGATGAAGTATTCATGGCAAGCTGAAGCATCATTGTGGAGACAATAGAAATGCACCACATCTTTATCCAAAAACCTGATTTGAAATGTAAACCATACAACTGAAAGAAGTAGTAACTGTTCATTCTATTAATAATGTTATAATATAATGTTAACCTTAATAGCAAAAGGAGGTTTAATAATGCAAATGATTACTATAAGTAAATGAATCAATAATATTATAATTCATTGTTCCATCATGTACTTAGCAGTATTTATGCTATGTAAGTGTATTTTCCTTATATGGAATAATCCCTGACCGTGTTTCGACAATAGTTAGAATACAAATATAATAGCAGTTGGACGCTCCTTTGTGTCACTTTGTGAGACCTATGCACTCCTGCAGTGATGAAAGTCTGTACTTTTTGGTAGAAAAAGTTTTTTTTACAAACTTGCCAATTACACATGAAAATTAAATAATGGTCATTATTTAAATATTTTATAGACTTTGAGAGTGTTTGCAATAAATTAAAAGCATAAAGCTACAAATTTGTCTTAAAACAACAATTCACTCACTTATCATGGTGTTATAAGTAATATTGATATAGTAGTATAATTATTACCATGGAATTTGTTGCTATGGTGATGAATGTGCAAACATATATCGTATAGAGAGAATTATTAGTGACAATAAAATTTGGCAGAATTGTAAAAATTTATATTTGGCGAGATTTAATTTAATGAATTTAGCATGTATTGTTACCACACCCACTATAATGAAATAAAATGGAGTTCAGGTTTGATTCTGTTGTTAGAGGCTACCATGTGTATAAAAAAGTGTGGACATGCAAACTATGTGATAAATTTTGATTGTTATTTAATTAATTTGGTGATTATTTAAAATTCGCCAATTTGCCAAATTTTATTGGTCACCAATAAATCCCAGTATATGGTATTTGCTCTATAGTAACAGTTGCTATGGCAGCTATTACTATGACAATTGCTGTTGCTATAGTAACAGTTGCTATGGTGAGATACATGCTGTTGTTAGAGTAATTGTTGCTTTGGTGACGTACATTCTTTTGCTTAGTAATTGTTTTATGGTGACATAAGTGCAGTTGCTATATTAAATTATGTGGATTATCTGATTCATAGGAAATTTTGAATAAATGTGACCATAAATATGAAAAAGGTACTTAACATACAAATGAATTTCAAACAAATGCTTGTGTCAAAACAGTTCTTACACATCCATCTTGAGCAAGAAATCAATGTAATTTTGTCTTATAAAAATCAATCATTCTGCTTGTCACATACAGAATATTAATAACTTTTTTCAAGATGATCCCATGGCAACAATTTATTCACAAGAGTTCTTTCAAAATCTCTTTGTGTGTTAGGTACCATTTTCATATCTATGGTCATAAATGTTTGCATATATGTGGTTACTATGTAGTCACTTTATACAAACTTATATATTTGGTGTACATTCTATATAAAATGATCATGTATCAAATACAAATAGAACATTTGTTCAAAATTCTTAGAAACAACATGTGGTTTTTATTAAATAATGTAATAATTATGCTCATTCATACTTTTTCTAAACTATAATATCTGACTTCATTAATGATATCATGACTAACAGACATTAACCTTGAACACCGTTTGGTAGTTCTTGTGTTATATATAGAGAATAGCCTTGTTACAAGTCACATAATGAAAGTACCATTTTTAGTATGTTCACATAATGACTTAATTACATTCATCAATAATAAAAATTAGTATTATTATTCAAATATTTTGTGAAAACTCATTAATAGAATCAAGATCTGGTAAAGAATAGTTGCTGTAGAATGGAGGTTTTTTATTGAATCAGTAATACACGTCAAATCATGTGTCTTATTTATTTATTAACCTCAAATGAAGTAATTTGAACTATTTGATCATCAAAACTAGACCCAATGATATGACTTGTAACACAATTACTGTGACTTACTTCATCCTTAATGTTGACATCAGCTTGCCCTTCTTCAATTAGCAATTTTACTATGTCAGCATGACCATTCATTGCTGCAAGATGTGCAGGTGTATGTCCATGCTAGAAACATAAGAGACAAAGTCATTTAATTACAAAATAACATAAACTATTAGACAGTCAACTATATAGTCAATGGAACCAGTCATCAGTACACATCATTATAATAAATCCAGCTCAGAGTGTATTTATCAAATGTGCTCTAGAGGGAGGGGGACATTATGAGGTTGTCTGCCATTCAGTCAATACAGTCAGAGTAGTTGAAGAGGACACTTTTCTGGGAAATGTGGAAGCTGAGATAGCAGTAATGAAAGTAGAAAAACATCCCTGATAAGTGACTATCTCATTAAATGGTCTAAATCTATGTTTTAGGATCAACACAAAAACAGGTATAACTGTGCTAAATTTTTTTTAAAAAGACTAAGTAAAGTTTTGCTCATGCTGTCTACACATGTATAATGTGGCCCAAATTGTAGCTGTTTTTCATTGAATAGTTTCTAGGAATCATGGAATATAAAAACGTTGTCAAGGAAGAGATGTAAGATATGAAAGGATTGGACAAAGCCTTAGTGGGACGTCCAACAATACAGGCACTGAACCTAGTAACGTGTGTACAAGGTGAAGAAAGACTATTCAGAAAACACACTGTAATTATATCCTGAAATATTCAAAGGACTGAGTAAATTAACAGGTAACTATACAATAAGGTAAGTGTGATGTCCAGCCCTGTACAATGTTTGATACAAATTTCCAATAGTACTGTACAAACCACTTTAATTATTTGTAGAAATGATCCCACCAATTACTACACATTAGAGAACCAATATTTATATCCAAATAATTATTGATATAAATACATGTGCTAGATACATGACAAAGTATGTAACAAAAGGTGAACTATCTTAAAAGCTCATTATTATCAATTTTTAATCCTGTATTAATCACCATGGTAACAACAACACTACTTATAAAGCATTACAAGGTGTAATGTTATGTTGTGTTGACAAACATGATTACAGTACTCAAGAAACAGCATATCTACTACTCCATCCACTGCTAGTAAGTTGTACATACAATTTTATAATAATCATCTAATAAACAAAACAAAATCTTTCAAGCAAACAAGCTGCTTATGTAGTAGACAATAATTAACCTTGCAAGGTACAGATGGCAATAGAATATCTTAGGAACATATGTAAATATACTTTTTTATATGAGGTAGTACATTGCCAACCAATAACAATAATTATGTAATATGTTTATATCATACAACAGTTCATAATACTTGTGGGTTTACAGTCAACTGCACGTACTACAACATGTCTTGTTTACATTATTATATATAGTAATATGAAAAATAAATATTGTACTACATACAAGTATTGACACATAACTGAATCTTTAGCATTTACTCACTAATAAGACAACGAGGGATATAGTGCTGAGAATTCTTATTGCAATTAAACTGTGATTATATTATGTTACTTGCCTATACCACATAGTGCATGATGTATTTATTTTGTATATTTGTATTCACTATGGTTAACAAGATGTCTTTCTTCACTATCTATAGTGAGAACAGGTTTGTTACTGTGTTATTTTTACAGCAGGTTGTGCAATTGTGATGAAAAATAGTCGCAAAGTTTGTAGTATATTATTTGCTATAATAACAGTTGCTATGGTGACATAGATGCACAGTTTGTATAGTGATATTGTTGTGGTAACAAATACACTGATGCTGTAGTAAATTATGAGCTGTTGTTTTTTTCTATGGATTAAATGATTTCTTGGATTTTGTAATTTCATGTGTACCATTGGTATTGAAATTCATACATTTTTCAATGATGATTGATGATTACATATGAATTTAACATCTAGTATGTTTTGGTATTGTTTTTGACAAATTTAGAATAGCTCAACAATAAATGTTTTTCAGTCAAAATATGTATAATATGACCACAATGACCTGGAGCGCATGAGCGTCGCAAAGCAACTTCAAAGAGCGTTAAAAACTCCCTTAACTAACTGTTGTCGAATCAAGGCTTATAATGTATGTCCATATATGGACATAACAGCTAATGGTTCTGCATTCTAATAGCTTCTGGGCTGTAACATCTTAGTTAGGTGTGCTCTAAATAGATAAGTTTAAGAGAAGTCAAGAAGATGCCCAAGCGTCCTTCTGAAGACACGGAAGTCCATGCTACACGAAAATGGCAGCTGACTCTGTAAACAGACCCATGAATGGCTGGATAGATGGGGCATTTCAGGCTTACTGGAAGCCCAAGACGTAAGAACTTTAAAACTAGAAGAAAGTTACAATATAGCAATGTTGTATCAGTATTCAGCGTATAAAATAACTACTACATCAAAAAGGAATTTTTGTCATGGCAAACCTGGGACTTCTATATTATGGTTTTAAGAACTTATGTGCTGATTTCACTTCTGCACATCCTGGATACACAATATATCTAGTACGTCTCAATGGTAGTGCAATTGAGACTTTCTTTAGCCAGGTCAAGCATGCCACAACAGGCCAACTGTTCATTCTATTAATAATGTTATAATATCAGATAATATTAACCTTAATAGCAAAAGGAGGTTTAATAATGCAAATGATTACTATAAGTAAATGAATCAATAATATTATAATTCATTGTTCCATCATGTACTTAGCAGTACTTATGCTACGTAAGTGCATTTTCCTTATATGGAATAATCCCTGACCGTGTTTCAACACTTGTTAGAATACAAATATAATAGCAGTTGGATGTTCTTTTGCGTTGCTTAGTGACACTCATGCACTCCTCCAGTGACTAAACTCTATACTTTTTGGTAACTTTTTATAATTGGTAATTACACATGAAAATTAAATAATGGTCATTATTTAAATATTTTATAGACTTTGATAGTGTTTGCAAAAAATTAAAAGCATAAAGCTACAAATTCTATATTAAAGAAAAACGATACAAGCACATGAAGAATATAACATTACAAAGCACACATATTGACTTTTCTAAAGAATTATAATATAATTTTATGTGAACTTAATTGGGAAAACAACACATGATGCACTAAAAAATTTGTCTATATGAAGATTGCTACGCAGCCACTTTGTACTGGATGTTTACCAAATTTGGTATCCTAGTAATATATTGATTGTCTTCCTGGTTACAATATTTGGTGTACATTCTAACCAAAATGATCACATAGAACACGAATATAAACTGTTTACTTAAAATTGTTTATAGCACAATGTGTGGTTTTTATTAAATAATGTCATCATTATGCTCATTCATATTATTTCTAAACTACAATATCCGACTTCATTAATGATATCATGACTAACAGACAGTAACCTTGAACACTGTTTGGTAGTTCTTGTGTTATATATATAGAATAGCCTTGCATATTCTACATATTCAATACAAACTACTAATAGCAGCTAACATTTGTGACAATCAAACGGTAGTAGTAACATATTCTCTTTATTAGCTCTATCTCATTCCATGATGTCACTATGACATTATTATTCAGTCACTAAACAAGCTAACACATTAACACACACAAATTCGATATTAAAGAAAATGATACTGTAATATATTATAATTGTATTCTATTTAGTCACTTACTAATTGTATGCCATATATCTTTTGTTGGCTCAATTGTCATGTATGCTTTTAATAGGTGTTTATGATATTCTTTTGTTATAGGTGGTATTTTTAAGTAGTGTTAATGTTTATTTCTTAGCACTAGGCTTTTGACGTGTTACTTTTTTGTTCACACCTTATTAGTCCTATTTTGTATTTAAACGTTGTTGTGTTGTGTAAAAATAGATATATTCAAGTTCTAGTTATTTTGTGAATTCAACGGTTTAAGTTACCACATATTTGGCGACGAGGGTCTCAATGGCTACTGCTACACATGGTCACATGGAGAGTTCGATAGTACTCATGAAGAATGGGAGACGTATACTGAGCGTTTGGAACAATATTTTCAGGCTAATGATGTGCAAGATGCGGGAAAGCAAAGGGCAATTCTTCTTACCTGCTGTGGCGCGTCGACATATTGTCTCATCAAAAATGTATTGGCCCCTCATAGGCCTACAGAAGTCCCTTTCGATGAAATTGTCACGCAAATGAGGACGCATTTTCACCCGACTCCTTCTGAGACAGTACAAAGATACTTGTTCAACTCTAGGAGCCGAAGGCCAGGTGAATCAGTTTCGTTGTATGTAGTTGAACTAAAAAAGCTGGCGGAGTTCTGCAACTTTGGAGCAACGCTCGAACCGATGCTCCATGATCGTATCATTTGCGGAATAGGCAACGAACGCTGGCAGCGTCGTCTACTCAGTGAGAAGGATCTCACGTATAAAAGTGCTATGAAGATAGTTTTAGCACTAGAATCTGCAGACAGCCAGGTAAAGGAGTTGCAAGATGCTACAAAGATACATCAAATCCGAAAGTCTCAGAAATACCAGAGACCTAGGAAACTAGACTTACCTCAACAAAGTTTAGCATCTCATCGTCGTGGAGGAAAACACGAGCCTAACGAGTGCCGAATTTAAGGATGCCGAATGTCACTGTTGCCACAAGAAAGGACACATATTGAAAGTTTGTCGCAAGAAGACAATGAGCGCACGAAGTAAGCGTACGGCAACCTCACAACGTACAAACACTGTAGCTGAACAAGATGAAGAGGAGTATTCCATGTATGCTCTAACTACAAACAAGAATCACCCACTCACTGTGAAGGTGAAAATAAACAACGCCAACTTACAAATGGAAGTTGATACGGGAGCCACGCTGTCTATGATCGGTAAAAGCACATACGAGAGGCTATGGCCCACAAAAAGGCTGGCTCCAGTGTTGAATTATTCTAACGCAATGTTAAAGACTTACACAGGGGAACACATTAAGGTGTTAGGATCCATAGATGTTAACGTGACCTACAAGAATCAAAAGAAACAGTTACCTTTGTTGGTAGTGTCGGGAGATGGTCCATCATTGTTTGGCCGAAATTGGCTACAACAGATAAAACTGGACTGGTCGGGGCTACATGCTGTCAGTGCTGTAAGTCCTAAGAGTCTGTGGCAAGGCGTCATTGATCGCCATCCAGATGTTTTCAGAGATGAACTTGGAAAAGTCCAAGGAACTACTGCAAAATTTTATTTGAAGCCAAATGTAAAACCGAAATTTCTACGAGCTCGTCCAGTTCCATATGCCCTACAAGAAAAGGTCGAACGTGAACTTGATCGTCTACAGGCAAATGGTGTTATAGAACCAGTGCAATTCTCTGATTGGGCTGCACCGATCGTCCCTGTTATAAAGAAGGACGGATCAGTTCGTATTTGCGGAGATTATAAACTAACCATCAACCAAGCCGCTAAAACAGACACATACCCACTCCCGAGAATTCATGACCTGTTTACCTCTCTATCTGGAGGAACAACATTCTCCAAACTTGATCTTGCTCATGCATATCAACAGATCCCTTTGGAAGAAGACTCAAAACACTATGTGACAGTCAACACACACAAAAGACTTTATCGCTACAACCGCCTACCATTTGGAGTCGCATCAGCTCCCTCAATTTTTCAGCGAACAATGGAAAATATTCTACAGGGTTTATCTGGCGTCACTGTATACATTGACGATATTTTGGTGACAGGAAAATCCACGGAGGAACATCTCCATAATCTAGAAACTGTGCTACAACATCAAGAAGAAGCTGGACTTCGTCTAAAAAGAGAGAAATGCTCTTTCACGTTATCATCGGTGGAGTATTTAGGATACAAGATATCAGAGAAGGGTCTTCAACCAACTGATGAAAAGATCATTGCAATCAAAAATGCACCAGTACCTAAGAATGTCTCACAGCTCAAACCATTTCTCGGACTCATTAACTATTATAGCACATTTTTACCTAACCTATCACATGCTCTTTCTCCTCTCTACAGGTTACTGCAGCAAACAACACCATGGTCCTGGGAACCAGAACAACAGAAGTGCTTTGAAAAGGCCCAAGCTATGCTCACCTCTAACCATGTTCTCGTTCATTTTGATCCAGAACAAGAACTAATTTTAGCTTGTGATACCTCTCCATATGGAATTGGAGCCGTTCTATCTCATCGCATGTCAGATGGTTTGGACAAACCTATTGCGTTTGCCTCGCGCTCCTTAGCACCAGCTGAACGTAAGTACTCGCAAATCGAGAAAGAAGGACTTGCTATTGTGTTTGGAGTGAAGAAATTTCATCAGTATCTATTTGGTCGTCACTTCACAATATTATCTGACCACAAGCCCCTTCAACATTTATTTAGTGAAATGAAAGGAACTCCTACCATGGCCTCAGCTCGAATTCAAAGATGGGCAATGGCTCTTGGTACTTATGATTACTCTATCGCATACAAACCTGGAGGAAAACATGCTAATGCTGACCTCCTGAGTCGTTTACCACTTCCAGACTCGCTTACAAATGTTCCAATCCCTGGAGAAACTGTCTTATTGATGAGTGCTCTACAATCTTCCCCAGTTACTACCAATCAAATTCAACAATGGACAACTCGTGATCCACTGTTAGCCAAAGTTAGAGATTTCATCCTTCATGGTTGGAGAGATACCTCTGAAAATTCTCTGAAACCATTTCAACAGCGTAAAAATGAACTTAGTGTTGAAAGTGGTTGTATTCTTTGGGGTAATCGAGTCATTGTACCACCCCTTGGACGAAAACAAGTTATCGATGAACTTCACGAAGGTCACCTAGGTATCTCGTGTATGAAGAGCCTCGCTAGAAGTTTTGTATGGTGGCCTGGCATGGATAACGACTTAGAGGAAAAGGTGAAAGAATGTTTCAATTGTCAGAGTACTAGACATCGTCCACCACCAGGTCCTCTACACCCGTGGGAATGGCCAGAACATCCATGGTCAAGGTTACACGCAGACTACGCAGGTCCATTTTTGGGTAAGATGTTTCTTATCGTCGTAGATGCCTATTCGAAATGGCTAGAAGTTATACCTGTAAGCTCTGCTACACCCTTGTCAACAATTGAACAGTTCAGATCATTATTCTCAGTCCACGGTTTACCCGAAGTGCTAGTGACTGACAATGGCACTGCATTTACAAGTAGTGAATTTGAGGATTTTATGAAGAGGAATGGGATAAGACATGTTAAGTCTGCTCCATACCACCCAGCATCTAATGGTCAAGCAGAGAGAGCTGTCCAGACATTTAAAGAAAACATGAAGAAACAGTCAAAAGACTCTCTTAATACTCGTATAGCTTGTTTTCTCTTAAGCTACCGAATTACCCCTCATACAACAACTGGTACTAGCCCAGCTGAACTTTTATTCGGTAGACTTCCTCGTTCACATTTGGATTTATTGAAGCCAACCTTAGCTGAAAGAGTACATAAGAAGCAAGAAAGACAGAAAGAAAATCATGACATTCATTCAAAGGAGAGAAAATTTCACATTGGAGAAGCAGTGTTTATATGTGATTTTCCAGATCGCAAACATTGGCTGTCTGGAAAGATTATATCTGTTCAAGGTCCATGTTCCTATCTAATAGAACTCGAAGATGGACGCGTTGTTCGACGACATGTTGATCACATTCGAGCCTGTACCTCTACCTCAAGCTCACCTCCTATTGACACATCAATTGCATTAAATGATTCTGATGATGACCTAGCCGATATTGCAATCTCCACACCTCCTTTACATGAAGATTCGTTACCAGTTTCAGTTGAAGCACCTCCACCTACATTACGTCGTTCAACAAGGATTTCTCGACCTCCTGATCGTTACTTCTAGAACTCAATTAGTTCAATTTAAAAAGGGAGGAATGTAATATATTATAATTGTATTCTATTTAGTCACTTACTAATTGTTTGTCATATATCTTTTGTTGGCTCAATTGTCATGTATGTTTTTAATAGGTGTTTATGATATTCTTTTGTTATAGGTGGTATTTTTAAGAAGTGTTAATGTTTATTTCTTAGCACTAGGCTTTTGACGTGTTAGTTTTTTGTTCACACCTTATTAGTCCTATTTTGTATTTAAACGTTGTTGTGTTGTGTAAAAATAAATATATTCAAGTTCTAGTTATTTTGTGAATTCAATGGTTTAAGTTACCACAGATACAAGCACATGAAAAATACCATATTACAAACCACACCCCTTGACTCTATTCATATACAAACCTTGTCACAAATATTGGGGTCTGCCTTAGCTGTTAAGAGTAACTGAATTATCTCAATGTGTCCTGCGCTTGAAGCAAAATGCAAAGCACTCTCATGATCCTTGACAAAAGAATAAAACTAAATAATGTGGCTAGAAATTAATTATTAATAAATGTTTAATACTACAAAAAATTTTCAAAATTTTCTAACCCTTGCTAATGAAAGATAACAGACAAAGGAGACATCATTACTGTATATAAATAACTAACACATAATAGGTAGTATTGGTGACATTATATTTTAACATTTCTAATATAGGCAACTCTCCAATATAGACATCACTCCTGTCAATACATATGTTTGCATGTTCTAATAATAATAGGCACCCTCTGACTTCATAATTAATTTTACGAGCACCTAATTAATTAAAATTGAAATTGACTAAACTTTCTGTTGTAGGCTATAACAATTTATATTTTTTTCAGTTCTGGACCAGCAGATGCAGCAAAAACTGTTGATACCAAGAAATTCTGGCTTATTAATTAGTTACAATAACTTGCTACTCTTTAAAAGGGTAGAAAAACTAAACGAAACACATTGAAATGACAATTTAGGATCACCAGTTGTAATTACAGTTGAATAAGAATGCTAGTTCATGTTGTGTGTATCATGTTTACTGATAAAACTAAGAAAGTCATACTTTTATAGACACGATAGCTTATGACTACTTTATCTTTCTCACTGCCGAACTGGTAAATTTTATTTAATCAGAATGTCACCTATTCACACAATTTCATATAATCATGTAAGTAGGTGACACCTCAATTCAGGTGCCCTTTTCTTCTAAACTTTATTTTCCTACTCTAATAATAGGCACCTTGACCATAACATTATTTTAAGGTGTCCCTACATCAATATAACATGTAGTTATGAAAACTATACTAAATGTCTAAATAATCACAATGTCACCTATTCGAACAATTTGCTTATGTGTTTCTGGTACTATTGTACAAACTATTAAACTAACAGGACCTTAATGTCCTCTTGTTTATACTGAAATAAAGCTTTGAAAAGTAGCCAAGCTTTGCTTATAAATGACAATATACAAATGAGATATCTCCTGTGCTGATATGTACAATTATCATGTTGTAGCTTTATTGGTAACATTATATTTTAATACTTGTAATATAAGCACTTATCCAATATAAACAAAGTTCTGTCTATGCATACATTTACCTGTTCTAATAATAAGCACATACTGGCTTCATAATTAATTTTAACCACTGTGTAATTAATTAGAATTGAGATAAACTTTAGAATTGAGATAAAGTTTCTGTTATAGACTAGAACAATTGTATTTGGCAGTTCTGGACTAACAAAATGCATCACAAACTTTTGACATAAAGGAGATCTGGTTTGTTAACTTAATAGAATACTTGCTACTCTCTAAAAGAGTATAGCACCAAAGTAAAAGACATCAAAATGACAATTTACTTTCAAGAGTTAGGGCAGGAATTATATAAGATTGTTGGTTCTTGTTGTCTGTAACATGTTTAGTGATTTACATGTACATATGTATTATTATAATATCTTGTACTGATATAATACATAATAAAAGTATTACATACATGTAATACACAAGTACATGGAATATAAAGCATCTCTACACATAATACAAACCTTGTTACAAATATTAGGGTCTGAATTAGATGTAAAGAACACTTATTCATAATGCTCATGTGTTTCTGGTACTATTGTACAAATATTAAACCAGTAAGAATTTAATTTTCCTCCTGTCCACAGCAAAATAAAGTTTTGAAAAGTAGCCAAGCTTTGCTAATGAATGACAATAGACAAATGAGATATCTCGTGTACTGATATGTACAATACCATGTTGTAGCTTTATTATTCACTGACTAGTGACTAAATGACTAAAACAAGACTTTATATATAGAATAGTCAAGAACTTTCTACATAAACACAATGTTTATGATCATATAATGTATAGTATAAAAAAAAGTATGCTCATTGAAGTATATATAGTACACAATGAATATTATATAGTGGCTTTGTGGATTAAACTACTGGTATCTACACAAAATATTACAATGTCTTAGTATGTTATTTATCAAAATTATTAGATGACAATGTCATCATATCATGACATCATATCAGTATAGCTTTATAGGATTTTTATGACAATCAAAATATTTCACTTCACATAACACTGAGTATTATATGACTTATCATAAAAATATTATATTGTATCCACAAACTTGTAATCATTAAATTAATGACAACAAAACTATCTATTACTAGTAAAGAATCATTTATTATTATAAAGTAATAACTTACTTCTTTGTTCTGATAATTCACATTTGCCTGCCATTGAATACTTTCTTTTACAATGTTTATTAGTCCTGTTGCAGCAGCTGCTAACATAATTTCATTCTAATAAATCATAACAAGTAAATACAAATAATATACATCATAATAAATACAACAGTATATACAAGTGTTGAGTTTAATTACATATAATTGTGACTATTAAATAAACCACTAATTAATTACCCAGTTCTATATATATAAATGTATTCTTCTAATAATTATTGTATAAATGGTTGACACAAGTCTATCAGCTTTACTAAATACTTTGTCCTAAATCTCAATGATGGCTACATATTATTCTAAATGTACATGTAATGATAGGATCTCTATTAAAATGAATATTGTGTCTGTTATATGAACTGCCCCTGGTATTGATGTGGTATAAATTTAGGTTTCTAACAAGTTGTAAGATAAGGGAACAATCCATGCTTACTGTTTACTTCAAAATATATCATTAAAGTTAGAAGCATTATAGCTATAATTTAAAATACAACACTTGTAATGAATGAATGTGGGTATGGCTACTGTGAAATATAGCTGTTTAGTCATTCTGTGACAATTTCTTTCATAATTATAACATGAAGGCAATTATTAACACTGTATACTGTACCTTAGTGTGACATAATATGCTTTAAACTAATGCTATAGTTAGTTGCTAGGAATAAGAAAGGTAGTATGGAGAAAACTAGACATAAACAATATATGTATTGATGTGTGTATTAGGACTTGGTAATAACTAGGAGACATTTTCATGTAGTATACAAGTATGTACATGTACATGATATCAATATAACAAACAAGTATTCTAGTAATTATAAATATTGAGCTCAACTACATACTATACTTGTATACACTTACATAATCAGGAGTAGCTCCTGCATTTTCAAGAATATGTGCAATTTTGTCATGACCTTTGATGTAAGCTATAGTATGAGGTGTTATATCAGGTGTAAGATGCCCAGACACAAACTATATAAGAAGAACAAAGACAGTTTAATATATGACATAAATCCAATTACATATCTGTGTATACACAATACAAACACAGTTAAAACAATCATACTCACTAAATCTACATATTTTTAATTAATTACTAAGTTAGTAAACACAAATAATAACAGACTAAATAATAAACTAATGAGATCTTACATCATGATAATGACATTTGAAGTTTGTTACATTTTGGAGTAATTGCTTCACTTTGTCTACATTTCCATCTCTGGAAGACGTCCAAAGTTCATAGTCCTATATAATAATAAAATAGGTCATTACATTTAAAAATAGTAAATCATATAGACTATAATAATTGAGTTTATAATCTGATATAAAGAATAGTAAAGATAACAATTATTAGGAAACTTTCTAATCAGTGATCTTTGATTATTGAATGTCACTCTCAACTAGTAGTCTTATCACTTGTTGATCAATATTGATATAGATATTGTGGTTGATATTCAAGGAAATACAGTAGTTATATTATAATAAAACTTGAACTAGACAATAAAGGATACAACTAGTATTAACAATACCAGACACTAGTCTACTATAAGAGTACTCACTTACTACATTATCATATTTATCATATAACATGTAATGTATTGATTGTACACTAACACATGTAGTATAATGGATTAATTACTAATACACTGTAAAAATTGATTTGTTGATTTAACTAGAATATTGTTATACAGGTTGTATGTAGCAAAATTAGTATGATGTAAAAGTAAACATAACACTGTTTTTATTACTAATGCACTACAACTGCATAAACAGTAGTGCATTAGTAATAAAAACAGTGTTATGTTTACTTTTACATCATATTAAGTTTATTACATGTAACCTGTATAACAATATATTAATTAGTTAAATCAACAAATCAATTTTTACAGGGTATACTTACAAGGTGAGACTGTGCTTTCTTTGAGGTTTGAACTTGTTCTATCTTTGAGAGTTTGGCTTCCATTGCCAGGAGGGCTGGCAGACCGTGGCTGGTACAGTTAAGTTGGTCTAGCTCTATAATAAAACATTAGATATCAATGTACATATCAGTTATACTATAATGTATTATATAATATAACAAAGAGAATAAATTGTATGTTCTTCATTTATTGTTGTTATAAAATCATATACAACATGATCATGACAGCAATTCAATATCATCTCATGAGATCAAGTAAAATAATAACTTGTACAATAAACCAAAAAAATAGCTGGGAAGTACTATCTTTTCAAACATTGATGGTTAAGTTGGAATAGGCTTTGAACACAAAAGATATAACTTGGATGGGTTTACACTATCTTTGTAACTGTTGTAAACACTGACTATACACCAGAATTAGCTCAACAATACACTAAATTATATAAAGGAGTATATTTCCTCAGTAATCAGATGTTTATAGGTAGTATCATATCTCATACAAGTATGTAGGGGACACTGAAGTACTTCAAGCATCAGTATGACATATGACTCACATAACCTACATACAATATTACTTATTAACTTCTAATTTACATAACTTACCTAGTTGTTACTAAGTCACTGCTAACAGGTTACTTTTGAATCCTGTTATGCAGCGAGATGACAATGAACTTTGACCTCACGTGACGACAAAAGTAGGCAGGACTGACTGACTGATATCTATTACCACTTTTATTATTATAACGATTGTTGTGCTGGTGCCTTGCACAGAAATTAAAGTTTTGCCTATAAGTGATCAGTATATACTAGGTTTGCATTATCACTTATTAAGCCAGTTTATTCATTGTTTTGTTATTGCTTTATGTCTAATAGTATTTATATTTTGTTTAAACTTTTGTTGATTTGTTTATTTTTTTATACATTTAAGTAGGACTTACATAGAAAGTTTAAACGTATTCAAAGAAATAAACAAATCAACAGAAGTACTAGTTTAAACAAAATGTGAAAGCTATAACAATATATCTCAATAAAGATTATTGCATATTCAGTCCATAATCTCTTTGATTTATTATCATTCCAACATCTATAGTATTATTTGCCAGTGTTACTTAGTTTGTTAACTCAACCTGAGGCATTTGTAATCATTAATTTAGATGTATTTATGCTAGTCAGTCAGTCCTGCCTATTTTTGTCGTCACGTGAGATCAAAGTTCATTGTCATCTTGCTGCATAAAGGATTCGTTACTTTTCTCTGCGGAAGAGCGCGTAATTTTGCAGTAATTATCACGTGATGTTAATTGCGTCATCTGACGATTAAAGTTAGCGGCGTAGCCGCGTAGCCTGCGTAGGGCTCCAATCATCTCCAACTGCAGGGACTACCTCCAAAGAAAGAGCCACGTTATACTTTAGCATGCAGTTCAAGAGATTGAAGCCTCACCCTTCCTTAAGCAGCAGTCAACTCAGTCTACTCTAACATCTAGATGTAATGGTCATAATATTCTTATCATTATTATGTTTCTGATCTCTATTCTCCAGATCATTTGTCAAGTTTATATCACTAAAATATCCTACATCTCAATCACCTTCTGGTTTTATCTGGTCCAATTTCCAAGGAGTCACTTGATAGTGATAGGAAATCTGTTTATTACAAAGTAAGTAAAGAGTATTATTATTTAACATCAAAACTAGTCACAAGTTATTTTGAGCTAATCAATTTATTAGTATAATATGTCTAGAGTGAAATATTGAACTGATATGTCAGTTTAAATGTGAATGTAGTTTATTTCAAGTAGTCATCCAACATACTTAACATTGGATTAAGTTAATGTTAATGAAGTATGTAATTATCATGTAAAGAGTGTCATTATACTGTGTTTATTACTATTGTACTTTGGATAAGTGATTTCAATTTTTTTTACCTTCTTTACACATCTCTTTTATTTACATCAAGTCTTTATACAATAGTGGCAATTGCAAAAGTGAGTGTGCAGTCTCCATTCAGAAAAGGCAGGAAATATTAAAGAAAGAGTTACTTCTGGTAAGTTAAGGTTTAAAGTTGTCTGTAATAGTCATTATTATAACTATTTTATTCATAGAGTGTTGTCGTAGTAACTGTAAATGGGTGTGGTGACATTAGCCAGAATATTAGGATAAAAGAGTTATTGCTGGTAAGTTAAGGTTTGAAGTTGTCTATAGTAGTCATTTTTATAACTATTATATATACAGGAATGTTGTCATGGCAACTGTAAAAGTGGGTGCGGTGAGTAATCTACAATATTAGGTAGAAGTATTTATTGCTGTTAAGTTAAGTTTTAAAGTTTTCTAAAATAGTCATTTTTATAACTATTTTATGCATAGGACTGTTGTTGTGGCAACTGTAATAGTAGGTGTAGTGACTTTACCTAGAATATGTGGAAGAAAGAGTTACTGCAGATAGGATAAGGTTTGAAGTTGTCTATAATACTCAACACCTACTCCCACTTTCCCTACTAGTAACCCAAAAGTGTCATTTTGCATACTAAATATTTTTGTGAAATATTTTCATTTTAAATATGAGTGTGTGTAGAAACTGCTTTAACATATTCTTCTAGTGAGATAGTGTCCTCTCTAAATCAGTTTTTCTATTTTCCTCTCCTTTGTGATTGCTGTCCTTCCTTGTTTTGGAGGTTGAGAGCCTGTTGCTAGCTGACCAATGGTCACTTCTGTATCAGCTTGTTCTTGCTGAAACACATCAATAAGCTCATACACATTTGGGTTGTGAGCTTGGGAGAAATAAAGAGGCACCCTTTCACCTCTGTTGTAGGAAAAGCAAGTTCAATCCCTTGAATTGTTGCTAGTTCAAAGTCTGTTAGGACTTTATCTGGGCATAGTTTAAGTCCAAGTTCTTCAGCTTTACGTTCTATGATCTCCAATGTTTGTTGATAGATGGCACAAGATTTTCCAGGAAGAAAGCAGTAAACCAATGGAAACTCTTTCTATTTATGAAAGCATGTACTGTAAAGATCTGATAAAATAATCTAGGACATGTCTGAAAAGTGCCGTCAATATAGATCTTGTCAGCCTCTGAGAGATGTCTGATGTTAGCATCAGTTGAAAAAATAATTATTTTATCATCTCAATCCATCTCTCCTGCAATTGTTTGTGTCCACTCACCTTCGAAGTATACTTCATCCCTTGATGTGGGAAATGGTGGAAGTCACTTTCATCTTAGCCGATAAAGTGAAGATTTTATGGAGTAGAGAGTTGGCAATTGTGCAGCCACTTTTTCAAGATTTTCTTTGGCCAATAATTCTCTCAACTGCTGTTGATAAAGTGCAGGCACTGGATCAATTTTGTCTTTGACTGCCTGCGTCATTGACTTAAAAGCTTTACAGGCTATCATCTCAGCATCATTGGGTGGATGGTTGTGTTCACTTGCTCTGCTGGATACAATCTCATCATTGATTGTAGTCAGTGCTCCACTGCAACAGCAACTCTTACCACATCTTCAAAAGATTCGCTCATCACGACCTCACCTGTTGAGAACATACTTGTAGCCCTCATGAATTTTATTTGAGGTGCTATTTTAGGTACTAAAAGATTGTTTGGGTTGTTTAGGTGCTATTTTAGGAGCTATTTTAGGTGCTAGGTACTAAAGTATTATTCTAGGTGCTAGATGCAGTAGGATAACACTTTTGGGTTACTAGTAGGCAAAGTAGGACTAGGCGAAATGGCACTGCACTGTCAATACAGGACTGTTGTTGTGGCAACTGTAAAAGTGGGTGTGGTGACTAAATCCAGAATATTAGGAAAAGAGTTATTGCTGGTAGTTAAGGTTTGAAGTTTTCTATAATGGACACTTTTATTACTATTTTATGCATAGGAGTGTTGTTGTGGCAACTGTAATAGTGAGTGTGATGACTTTTCCCAAACTTAAGAAGAAAGAGTTATTGTTGGTAGGTTAAGTTTTGAAGTTGTCTATAACAAATCATTTTTATAACTATTATAATTATAGACAGAAGTGTTGTCATGGCAATGGTAATAGTGGGTGTGGTGACTTAACCTAGAATATTTGGAAGAAAGAGTTATTATTGGTAGGTTAAGTTTTGAAGTTGTCTATAATAGTCATTTTTATAACTATGATATATATGCAGGAGTGTTGTCGTGGCAACTGCAAAAGTGGGTGTGGTAACTAAATCCAGAATATTAGGAAGAAAGAGTTATTGCTGGTAAGTTAAGGTTTGAAGTTGTCTGTGATGGTCCTTTTTATATTTATTCTATATATATAGGAGTGTTGTCATAGCAACTGTAAAAAAGGGTGTTGTGACTTTCCCAAAATACTAGGAAGAGTTATTGCTGGTAGTTAAAGTTTGAAGTTTTCTATATGTCATTTTTTAACTATTGTATACCGGGGATTTATTGGCGAAGATAAAATTTGGCGGAATTGTTAAATTTTATATTTGGCGAGATTAAATTTGACGAATTTAGCACCTGTCTTGTTAACACACCCACTTTAATGAATATGAGAGGACATGCAGCCACAATCTTTCACGTGTACAGATTAAGATTGTGGGCGTGGTGACCACGTGATAAATTTTGACTGCTATTTAATTTGATGATTTTTCGAAATTTGCCAATTCGCCAAATTTTATCGGTCGTCAATAAATCCCGGTATACGGTATAGTATGCATAGGAGCGTTGTCGTGGCAACCGTAAAAGTGGGTGTGGTGACTAAATCCAGAATATTAGGAAAAAGAGTTATTGCTGGTAAGTTAAGGTTTAAAGTTGTCTATAATATTCTTTTTTATAACTATTTTATGCATAGGAGTGTTGTTGTGGCAACTGTTAAAGTGAGTGTGGTGACTAAATCAAGAATATTGGGAAGAAAAAGTTTTTGCTGGTAAGTTAAAGTTTGAAGTTCTCTGTGATAGTTATTTTTATAATTATTCTATATATATATATATATATATATATATATATATATATATATATATATATATATATATAAGTGTTGTCATAGCAACTGTAAAAAAGGGTGTGGTGACATTTCCCAAAATAGTAGGAAGAGTTATTGCTGGTAGTTAAAGTTTGAAGTTGTCTCTAATAGACATTTTTATAATTAATCTATATATAGGTGTGTTGTCTTGGCAACTGTAAAAGTAGGTGTGGTGACTAAATCTAGAGTATTAGGAAGAAAGAGTTATTGCTAGTAAGTTAAGGTTTGAAGTTGTCTCTAATAGACATTTCTATAACTATTATAATATATACTGGAGTGTTGTCGTAGCAACTGTAGAAGTGGGTGTGGTGACTAAGTCCAGAATATTAGTAAGAAAGAGTTATTGTTGGTAACTTAAGGTTTGAATTTGTCTGTAATAGTGATTTGATTTGAGAAATCTTGTTCTTGTAAGTCTCAACTCCTAGTCAGCTCTCTTTCTGTTTCCTCCTCACCACCTCTTCCCTCCTCTAGTACTAACCTTACCACTCTTCCATTATTCTACCCAATACCCCAAATCTCCATCCGCCATCTTCTGGCATCCCATTTCACTTCACCACTCTGATAATTCCTTGTCCTTTTCCTCTGCTGCTTCTTTCTTCTTATTCTGTATACAGGAGTGTTGTTGTAGCAACTGTAAAAGTGGGTGTTGTGAGTTTTCCAAAAATATTATGAATAAAGGAGTTATTGCTGGTAAGTTCAGTTTTGAAGTTGTCTGTGATGGTCATTTTTATAGTTATTCTATATATAGAAGCGTTGTCATAGTAACTGTGTGGCGACTTTTCCCAAAATATTAGGAAGAAAGAGTTATTGCTGGTAAGCTAAGGATTATTAGTCATTTTTATAACTATTTTATGCATAGGAGTGGCAACTGTAAATGGATGTTGTGACATTACCTAGAATATTTAGAAGAAAGAGTTATTGCTGGTAAGATAAGTTTTAAAATTGTCTGTAATAGTTATTTTTATAATTATTTTTATGCGTAGGAGTGTTGTCATGGCAACTGTAAAAGTTGGTGTGGTGACTAAATTCAGAATATTGGGAAGAAAGAGTTATTGTTGGTAAGTTAAAGTTTGAAGTTGTCTCTAATAGACATTTTTATAATTATTCTATATATGTGAATGTTGTCATAGAAACTATAAAAGTGGGTGTGGTAACTTTTTCCAAAATATTTGGATGAAAGAGTTATTTCTGGTAGGTTATGGTTTAAAGTTGTCTATAATAGTCATTTTTATAACTATTCTATATACAAGAGTGTTGTCGTGGCAACTGTAAATGTGGGCGTAGTGACTGAATACAGAATATTAGGAAGAAGAGTTATTTCTGGTAACTTAAGGTTTGAATTTGTCTGTAGTAGTGATTTGATTTGAGAAATCATGTTCTTGTAAGTCTCAACTCCTAGTCAGCTCTCTTTCTGTTTCCTCCTACCACCTCTTCCCTCCTCTAGTACAAACGTTACCACTCTTCCATTATTCTACCCAATACCCCAAATCTCCAGCCCCCATCTTCTGGCATCCATTTCACTTCACCACTTTGATAATTCCTTGTCCTTTTCCTCTGCTGCTTCTGCATCTCCTCTACCTTTTCATTCTAATCATTCTCCTCCTACTACTTTACCCTCCTCCACTGCCAGCACTCCATCACTCTCACTAAATTATTTAACTGCTCCTTTTGCTGTTACCACTGCTGCTCCTACTATTATCACTGCTGTCCCTTCTATAACCACTCCCTCTTCCTCTGCAACCTCTCTGTCTAAATCCTCACATCATCTTTTTTAGCCAAAAGTCATCATCATCCTCAAGAAAACCTCCACTCCTTATCCTTTTAGGTGATTTTAACATTAATTTTTACTCTACTTTTTCCTCCAGGACCAAACTGGATGTCATATCTGATACTTTTGACGTTAAGCAAATTGTTAATGCTCCCAATCATTTGTCTCACAGTGATACACCTTTGACTATCGATCTTGTTTTTCTTCTATCTAACATTGACACACCTCCTTGTAGTATTCTTCCTCCTGTCTCTTATTTAGACCATTTCTCTATTCTTTTCTCCCTTCCCACTGATTCTGTTAACTGTTCCTACCCCTCCCCTCCTCGTAAGTTCTGGCTATACCATCTCGCTGACTTTGAGCATGCTAATGCTCTCCTCAGCTCCATTGACTGGAAAGAATTACTCCCCTTGTCAGATCCTAACGCTTTATGGGCCATATTTAAAGAACTTTTTCTCTACATTATGACCACCACTGTTCCTAGCAAACTTGTGTACCCCCCTACCAACTGTTATTATCTTTGGATCAACCGCTCATTCCTTAACCATGTCAAAAAAGAAAGTGAATCTTTTCTTTTGCTAAAGATCTAGTTCTCCTTCTCTTTGGGCCAAATACAGTTCTCGTCGTAACAAGACTCTTGCTTACCTCAGGCACCTAAAAACCAAATTCTTTCATAATTTACTCACTTCTCCCTTACTACAATCTTTTTGGTCTGCTGTTAAACACATTCGCTGTAAACCTGTCTCCATTCCCTCCCTTATCTATAATGGTTCTGTAACTTCATCCTCTTCTAAAGAAGATGTCCTAAATCAATACTTCTCCTCTTGTTTCAACATGTCAACTGCTCCTTTACCTCCTCTTGCTCATAATCCCTTCACTTCTTCACTACATGACAACTCTCCAGATTTTCTCTGCGACCCAGATGAAATCTGCAGTCTCATTTCTTGTATTCCTGTTAACATTGCTTCTGGTCCTGACAGTATCTCCTCTAATATGCTCCACAACACAGCTCCTAATATATCACTTTCTCTTTCCCTTATTTTCAACTCCTCCCTCTCAACAGGTATATTTCCTTCAGACTGGAAAAACTCCAATATTGTACCTATCCCCAAATGAAAAACTCTTCTTCGTCCTCTTCAGACTATCACCCAATCTCTCTACTTTCACTCCCAAGTAAGATGTTAGAACGTCACATCTTTAACTATCTATACAAATTTTGTTTTCCTCACAATATCCTTTCAAATTGTCAGTTTGGTTTCTGATCAGGATTCTTAACTGAAACTGCTATATTATCTATTGTCAAATCTTGGTTTTTTTCACTGGATCACAAAAATGTAGTCTGTTCAGTTTTCTTCAATCTCACTAAAGCATTTGACTCAGTCCCTCACAAGGCCTTACTTGACTCCTTATCTTTGCTCGACCTTCCTTATTTTTTATCTTGACTCCATAGCTATCTGCAAGGGCATACCCAACAACTAATCATAAATGGTTCTATATCTTCTAGATCTCAAGTCACACTGGTGTGCTCCAAAGTTCCATTCTCGGGCCTCTCTCATTCATCATCTATATAAATGACATTGTTAAACTGTCCCTCCTCTCTTCAGCCACTCTCACTCTTTATGCTGATGACATCCTTCACTCACAAGAAATTTCTTCTACAACCTCAATGTCCACTGTTCAATCCAACATCAATCTTATTTCATTGTGGATTACCTCTGATTATCTTATCATCAACTCAAAAAAAGCAAATACATGATTGTGTCTCGTAAGTCTCCCTCCTTTCTAACCTCCCTCTCTCTTCTCTTTTCTTAGACAGTTCTCAACTTGAACGAGTCAATTCCTTTAAATACATTGGTATTATTATCACCTCTAATTTATCATGGTCTTTCTTCACATCCAATATGTCCGCTGGTATTATTATCACCTCTAATTTATCATGGTCTCTTCACATCCAATATGTCCACACTAAAGCTCATCAAACTATCAGAATCATCTACCATAACTTCTATAAGCATGCTTCTACTCATACTCTTCTCTCACTCTGTATCACTCTCTTGTCATTTGCTATTATTCCTACTGCCCCTCTGTTTGGGACCCACCTGTATCTTCCACTAATACTGAAATTCTCGAGAAAACCCAACACTGCTCTAAAAATGTGCTCTCATAACGGGACAATGATTACTCATCTCTTCTCTCAACTTTTAACCTTCCGACCCTCTCAACTCATTGCTCTATTTTCAAATTATGTCTTCTCTATAAAATCACTAACAATCTCATCTAATTTCCCTCCGCTCTATTCATTCGCAAGCCTTCGCCAAGTTATGCTTCTCGTCACTTTGATCCTCTCACTTTTACTATCCCTTTTTTTCACTCATCTGCCTCACAAAACTCATTTGTCCCTTCTGTTCTCTCTCTGTGAAACTCACTTCCTTATCATGTAAAATGTAGCTCCTCTTTAATCACTTTTAAATCTAAAATAAATATGTTTCTTTACAAACCATCAACTCACCATCAGTTATCACAGTAAAACCTATCATATACAATCAGTCACTTATTTTATCTCTGTATTATTAACGATACTATATCCTGTACTTTAATACCTTAGTTCTGTATTAATTATTGTTCTATTCACTTTGTGCCCTTTAAACTAGCAGTTGCTATTGGGACTTGTTTTGTCAATAAAGAAAAAAATGTGTTTGGAATTAAGAAATATAATTGTGTGAGTTTCCAATTCAGTTGAGTGACATTTCAAAAATGGCAATACATTTCATGAGTCAGTTTCAACTATAATCCCTACTATTTAAAGTATACACTTCACCATTCCAAGTAGTACTTTAAGGTAATAGTGACTGACATTTTTTAATACCATCATTCACATATATAATATGAATCTATGAAAATTAAGGTATATTATATATATACATATATATATATAATTATATATATATATATATATATATATATATATATATATATATATTATACATATATATATTATTAGAAATATAGTAAGTGAAAACAGATAAGACTGATATACCTGATCTTGATTTCTCTATGAGTGGGTGACAAACTAACAATTGCAGCAATTTGTCTTTGAAGTGATGAACTCAATGCAAGTGGTAAGCTGTCATAAATATCAACAAATCCAAGGTCACTTCCACATATGGAGATACTCACCTAATGACCATATTCTGTATGTAACACTTGAACAAATAGAGACCTTTGAATGTTAAATGCTAGAGTTTGTGAAAGATTGATATCTTGTGATCCATTGCAGAGACAATAACATATTGCTATAACTCTTTGTGATGCATTTACAGTGGTATCATTCAACCTCTCCCAATATATAACAATATTTTCATTAGACTTTGATAGTTTCTGTACCCCCATACACTCTGCTTTTATTGTGTCTTGTAGATCATCAACAACAGCCCTATCAATCTGTTCACTGTTATTTGCTACTTTTTAAGATTTGCTAGCTTAGCCTTCAGTCACATCTTTATAGCAAGACTTTTGGGATGTTTTGTGAAAACTGTGATGATGAAGTGATAGGTACAGAACTAAGAGGTTGAGATGGTAAAAAGAGTCGCACAGTGACAGGTAAAAAGTCACAGGTTGTGACAATGAAGAAGATTGCGATAAATAGTTGAGGATTGACATGAAAGAAAGGAATAGGATCATGACATTTTTTGGCATAAGATAGCAAATTAGAGATCATGTAATGTATAAACTAACAATGTTATATTATCAAACATCCTATATGGACATAACTGAACACAGTTTACATAGACAAAAATATCTAACTATGGCAGAAGGAACTATTGCCCAGATCATGACCATATTTGGAAGCTTGAGTACAGTAAATATTAACTATGTTATGAACACAATTTACATCCTTATAAGGTTGTCTGGGTCATCTACTAAAATTGTTTTCATTTCAATTACTTTTTCTTCAATGAGACTATAGATTAACATTATTAAGTTATACAACTCACAGTTTGAGTTAACATGTCCACCATTCTTTAACATATGGAAACTGTTTCTTAATATTAAATATAAAAAATAGCTTAAACCAAAACATTTAGAGTGTGTAAGTATGGTTTTGCTTTTATAGGTACCTGACTTGTATAATGTACATATTATCATTTTGTTTTGCTTAATTAGAAAATAGTGAAATTAATTTACTGTTTCACTATAATTTATTCTTGTTTGCAAAGCAACTTCATTTTATGATACTTTTTGCATATACAATAGAACCTTTTTGAAATATCAATGTAATTCATGACAAACAGTATTTCATATACATTTGACAGCAAGTGATATGACAATAGCACTATAATGATTACTTATTATTAGCTCAAACTATGGAGTCAATTACTAACTAGTTGCAATCAATTACATACTTGCATTTTACATAATTGGCTGAAATTATAGATGTTGATATTATATGGGCATTGTTCATCAATAATTATATTTAGGTATTAAAATAAGTTGTGTTGCCTCCTGTTTGTGGGTTAGACATCTCCTACTGTTCATTCTTTTCAACTGATGCCAGTGATATGAAGAATATCTACTACATGTACATTAAAGAAAGTGATAAATAAGTATAATTAGAACTTTATGAAAGTGATAAGCAATGGTATACATATTTACAACAATATTATAATTGGGTGACATGCTCAAAGGCAAAATTTAGTACAGTAAAATACACAACTAATAGCTAAGAATCTAAAGGAAGTACACAATGTTAATAACTGAAATGTGAGAGTCTAGGGTCATCTTCCCATGAACATGTTTGTTCTCACACTTGAAGTTTTATTTCTAACATCTTTCTCTGTGAAATTATGTCCTTGTAATTCTTCTGACTTCATGTACTTCCAGGTGTGTAATTGTTACCTTTGAATCTGACTGCAGGTCTCTCTAACATCTCATATAGGCATTGGAATGACTTTTCATATCATTTTTTATATCAAACTTAAATAATATTATTACGACCTTTGCAATTAAAATAATGTGGCTTGAAATGCCTATTTATTTGCAGGATTTTCAAATAATGCTTACTTTTGACTGTTGTTAGGCATATCAGTATTAAATTATTCACACAATATTAAGTGTTACTAATTAAATAACTGCAGTTTTTTGAATGACATGTCTTATAAAAATGTCTTCTTTATGATCTTCTTTGAGACCACTGTTTAGTACTTTTCTCCAAAAGTTGGCTGTTGTGAGAGGAGGAGGAAGCAGACACAAAACAAATTTCCACTAAATTCTCTTAAACCCTAAGTATATTTATTAGCAAATGTAATTTTATTGTCACATCTGTTGGAATTTTGCTAAAAAGAAATTTAAAAGAGATAACATTTAATTGACTTTTGCTTTAATATCATGTCTGCATGAACACTCTAACTACATTAACTCTGTCAGAAACATGATCACAAACAGTCAAAACAATTTTTAAACCTTTTCATTAGCTTCATCAAGTACCATCAATCATCCCAAGAATCACTATAAATTACTTAGAGCACATTATGTTTTGTGTTAAATGAACATATCACACTCTGGTGGGTGTGGTCTCAATGCTCATGTACTAATGTCTCTTTAGTAAAGTATTCAGATCTACATGATTGGTGTTAACTAAGAAACATTACTTCCAAAGAATTTATGTTTATTATGTGTAACATAAGGATCGTATTTTCATGTGAAGTTTAATATTACAAATCCTTAATGCATGTACTTCGTGTACTTGTACTTATTTGGTGCTTGTGCTTGTGATTAAAATAACTGTTATTTAAGCCTTTTATCAAGTGCTTGTCCCATGTCTGTGTATGATCCTATAGCCTCACAATCTAGAAAGACAAATACTTTTGTGGATGACTAAACAAATTAAATATATGTCCTTGCCTTCTTAGTTAGAAATCTCTGGCTATGTAATCTATGTTCACTTATGTCTACATAGAACATATGGTATGTATAATATTTGCAATGAGATGACTGCTTTGAATTTACAAAAGAAATGAAGTTATGATAAATAAACAATAATGTTTCATTTATATATATTAATTTATATTATACACACTCTACATGTTATCATGTTGTTACATGTTAATTACCTGTGAATTATTCCTGGCACATTGAAGAATCATAAAAGTGTTTTGAACTACTTGAACATATATGCTGGTATATTTGTGTCTATCCATATTGTTTTAATGTATTATTGTATACAACTTTGTTGGCTTCAATGAAATTAATTGAACAACATTACTTTACCACCAACATCAGTTTGAATTTTATCATGTGATTTTTACAACTATAAAATGTGCTTGAACCTTCTCTTGGATATCTATCTTCTTTTAGCATAGGTAGCTCTATTTAATATTTTATTATACAATAAAATGTCACTCACTACAAAATAATGTACATCAAAGACATTCAATTATGACTAATTCATAAATTTCTAAAATGCCTAGATGTACCAATAGAATAACAAAATGAGTCAATTTCAATCAGAATTATTATTAGTAGTTACAAGGCAGGGAACATTATTGTCTATGAAGGCTGGACAGAGGCACCATCAACTGTTCCACCCAAGACTTTTGCTCTACGGAGAGGGAAGAAACCAATGTTACGTGCCTGGATCTAAAAAAGATACAGGAGAGAAACAATTATAGAAAAGGGCTAAATAAATTTTACATTGTTATAGACATATTTCTCTAATGCATTGTGGTCATTGGTACACATAGAGTCCAAATAGAGCACAAAATAGAAATAGTTCCACATATTATGATCATTAAGAACATGATGACGAAAACCCTGTAATTAACACTTGTAATAAAATTTATTAAGACTAACTCAGTTGCAAAAACCTTAGCTTTCCGTTCAAATGTGTCGTTGTCAATTCCACATATGAAGCAATAATTCAGTCTGTCCTTGTTTATCTCATCCTAAAAGAGAAAAAGAATATTAGCTTCTAACAGCTTGATCGTCTGTCTATTCATCCATTCATTCATCCATTCATTTTTCTATATCGTCTTTACCCTTTCACTTCTCAATTCTGAAAATCGATCAACCAAGATGGCTACCACAATATTTAAGCCCATTGCAGTCACAATAATGAAGAATGTAATATCAAAAATACTCCTGGTCCAATAAATTGTAAAAGATGGATCATTGTTTTGACCAACATATCGAACAGGAAGTGCCTACAGTGACAAATAAAATATCATGTGACATGACTTAGACCAAAAATGACATAACTATTAAATAATGTACTTACAGCTCCTAGAGTATCTAGCAGTCCTTCACGTATGACAGTGACATAGCACTGTATTAATGTATTACAGAACAGGTTATAATCCGTATCATAGGGGTTAAAATAATTGTGTAAGAATGCAAATGACAACACAGCATAGATCAAGAGGATGGCAAGTCCAAGTAAACCGACATATATTAGCTGAGCAGCTATAGCATAAATAATAATAATATATAGTGTCCTGTATTAAAGGTATACACAGACTTCTATATAATTTAGTTGTATTCACATGCATTCATAATGATGATAATAACAATGATTGATATAGAATATGTATTCAATTACTGATGTATATGTTCATATGTATACAGATACCCACAATGTAGTTTGCCATACTTAATACTTACTATGTACATATGCATATATTTTGGTATTTACATGTACATGTACTTGTGTAGGAATTATTTGTGAGCTTTCATTTTTTTGTTCCAACACCCACAATATTGTCTTCGTTTAAAACATAAATTGATGGTGTGCTGCCTGCATCAAAGTTAAAACACTGTAATAATGGGAGTGGATCGCTAATGGTTCTACATCGTATGCTCAAGTATTTAGGTTTTATGTTTTAGCCTGATAAGGTCTAATAACAGTAAGAAGGCATAGTGTAACACTGATGACACAACTCCCACAATCCTTTGAAAATGGCACATTGTCCAATATTGACCTCCTAAACATTATTAAGAGGCAGTATTTATAATACAGTATACATGTATCGCTGCATACATATACATATACTTTAGGCGAACTTTAGGGGACCTACCACTTCGTCTTACAGCAGTCACTACCTGAGGTAGAACATCACTTTTCAAGAACACATACAAGATACAACAACAGTAGAAATATCCTGAAGTTGCCAACGCCAAAAGGGAACAAAGTACAAAAAGAATACGATACAATGGAGCAAAACTAATCAAGTAAACTTCAAAACATTGCCTGCTAACAGGTTTCTTGAATTGCAGCAGTTCTCCATTGAAGTCTTTCTGATGATGATCCAACAATTTCTTCAAGTTATACCTGAAGAGGTGTGGTCACATTATACAATATTTAAATAGTTTATGATGGTGGTTGTGTTGTATACAGACTGAGATCTATACTGTTTGAAATTATAGTATAGGAATGAGTCTGGAACATATGATAAGTCTTGCTGATGCAGAAAAATATGAAAACTAACAAAAATTGCACTCATGTCTCATTCTAAAGCTAAGGTATGAGTCAGTACCTAAACAACTTACAGCATATTTGATAAAAGTGGGAAGCTTAGCAAGAAGTTAGTATTTTCACGAATAAAGTATTCAATTAACATCCAGACAGCCAATATGAAATGGAAGGTCCCCATAATATAGATAAAGTACTGTGAGTACCACTTGGGTATATCAGGACTAGTAATAACTTTAATAGAACTATTAGTAAGCTCACTAGTTTCAGTTATTTGATACCTGTAAAATGACAGGATAAAAGTGTTAATAAGTAAACGAATAATGTTAAATGATATATGATTTGAACAGATAAATAGCAATCTAAGATACAGACAGGTGGACAGATTGAAATATTCGAAGAAGTTAGAAAAAAATAAAAAAACCCAGACATGTTGACTCACTCTTTAGGTATTTCAAACAGAGCAAGTACAAACACATTCATTAACAAAGTTAAAAAAGCAAGAATAAAGTGACGTATACCACTAAATAAGAGTACAAGAAAGGATTATAGTACTATCAATACAAAGACAAACAACTTACGATCCAAAGAGTGTCCATTGTAAATACCACTTCTTTTTAACAGACATCTGAAAAATGACAAACATTTCATCAATGATAATTATCACATTTATTTGGGGATTATATTTCTGTAGGCAGTTATACTGTATAACAGTTAGAACCTGTCTATCCATTTTAATAATTACTACATAGCTCTAAATAATAAGCATAACAACTGGTAAAAGCCAATTTGCTTGTTTTGTGTACTAAATATCCATGTATGTTTCCATGTGCTATATTCACTATTCAATACTGGGAAAAAATGATGCATTTATTGAAGGCAATGTATTCTCTCCTTGCCTTTTAGAAGAGGATACAGTTCCAATTTACCTTCATTTCAAGGGGTATGATAAACTAAAATAGTATATTATATATATTGTATACATTTAAATGTGAAAAGGTGGTGAGTGTGCCTTGTTTATATTCCTTTTGTTAAAAAAGACCACTAGGATATTGTGGTAAGTCTTATTGACAATTGGATACAAGCAAGTTTTGTTGTGAAGTTCAATTAAATAATATCTAGGACAAATAATTCATTGTTGATTATAGTAAAGCTGGACAATATAATTAATTATTTGTAAAAAATTACAGAATGTCTGCAAAAGCTGCAATATCATGACTATTGATATCTGTATATGTATATGACATCATAAAGTGAAACATTATCTTTCCTCTTAGTGGAAAGTGAGTTAGACAAGAATGTGTAAGTAGCAATAGATCATGAGTTAGAGAAGAATAATGTGCTAAAACGCAATGCACACACCTCTTAAATGTAGTTACATCACTCTATCAAGGATAGTTCATCACATAATCATTACAGTTACCATTACTTTATTACCATTGCAATCACCAACACGTGAAACAATTACTATTACCATTATTTGTAAATAAATGCACTCAATTACAGTTACAATTATCATTAGTGCCCCCAAAAATCCAAACAATTCCTCTGGAGTTGCTGTTTTTTTAGAAAAATGTCACTATTTCAAAAGTCAAAAGCATATGCTTCCTTTCTCAATTCAGTTGTTACTTGTAACACTTCACAGTTCAACAAACTTACTGACTACCCACAATACACATTTAGCCTTATTATGCTTAAATAATTGAGGCAATTATAGTTAATTTTCAATTGACAGTGTTCAATTACCATTATCATTACATTGAAAAATAAGATACAATTACCATTGCCAACTGTATTCCTTCCTTAATCAATAGACATTCAAGAAGAGCTACAAGATTTTAAGGTAAGTAGCAAAATGTTAGTTTGAAAAAATTATGTGAACTGACAAAAAAAACTATGTGAACTCGAGAACCTTATAAATGGTTTGAAGGATCAAAAGTCAAAGAAAAATCAAAAGTTTCATCAGACATTAGAGCTAATATAAAGTTATTTTAATTATTTAATGAACTATTGTTAGAGTGACATCAAAAGAGTACATAAATATATATAAACACTACAGGATAATGAAAATTTTGATGTCATATTGTCATTTATGTAATTTATGTGGCTATCCTTATTTAGAAAACCATTCAAGGACAAAGTGAATGAGGAGATTACAGTGATAGTTATTGCTGAAGCCAAATCTCTGTTACATGCTTCTATCACTGAAATGAAAGGTATGTTCATATAATTTTCTGAAAAAGGTTTACTTGCAAGATAACTAACAGAGACATGTCACATGTACTTTCAAACTTTAAAACTGTTTTTCAAACAAAGACACAATGGAAGATATGCACAAAAGAAAGATAGACAACAGAGAAGAAATAGACTCACAAGGGTAATCTCTGGTATATTTCATAAAAACATTAACATATAGGCATCTATTAATGTAGAAACTAGCTGTTTACAGGAAGTCATCCAATAGGCACACCACCTATGAGATGGCCATTCTGAAGCTGGCATTGAAGTGAACAACTGACCACATATGTCAATTATAATATAACTTGTTTTACATTGGAATAGATTTAAAAATCTATTTAAAGAATTTACACCTTTTTAGAACAAGTGATTATTGAAAATACAATATATCCTAACATAATTCCTCAGTTGAAATAATGACTTGTTTCCTCAAATGGAGTAATGATATATATCCAACACAGTTCACATATTGGAACAAGGACATATCCAACACAATTCATATATTGGAGCATTGTCAGTTCCTTATGTTTATAAGCTTTGGACAATCTAAAAGTATCCAGTACTCAGAAAAGTATGAGGAATTATGAGATATTACAAAAAGTTTCTATGCACAAAACACTTGTATTTTAAGTCAGTAAATCCCAGAAAAGTGATGAGTTATATTAAATCACAAAGTACTACTAGCACAGACTATGTTTGTTCAATTCTCCTATATAATAAGACTGACCATATGTCGAACATTTTTTCTAACAGATTCCATCCACTCAAGGAGGTCTTTGACTTTATCTTCTGGTGAATCACGTCGTATATTGTTCTTAATAGTATCTTTTTCATCCTTTGTTAATTCACTCTATAAGATGTAAATTATGATTTAATCAACTTGCACTCATCTGCACTATCATGAATTTGTCCATCTGTCTGTCTGTCCATCCAACCATCAATTTATCTATCCTTTTATCATGTACTCACAGATGGATCATAAGGAAAATAGACTCGAGTCAATATTTCTTTATTATCTTTAGTTTCATAGTTGATCTCAATAGTACAAGAGGAGTTACTGACATGTTTCCATAATTTGACCATATCAGATGAATCATCATCTTCATATTTAGATTTAAAATCAACTGTAGAGAGCAATGATATAATCAAATATCTAAAATAGAGATCACTCACCATAAACATCAACTGATTTTCCAAGATAGTAAGCAATCTTTTTAAGTACATGATAACATCTAATGAAGAATTAATATTAGATAATTCCTACCTATCCATTAGTCTATCCATTTATCCATTTCCTGACCATCCATCCATCCATCTATTTATCTATCTATCCATTTGTCAATCCATTCATCTATTTGTCCATTTATCTATCCATCTATGCCATACTCCATACCTATACATTCCTCGTTTTGCCTCGGTCTCATTTTCCTCACAATACTGTGCTGTATCCTGAAATTATATCAAACCATTTATATAATATAAAGCATTCTGTACATACATATAAGTCTTTCATTGTTGTCAAAACAGCATCAACATCAAGATCTTTTGAAATACCCTCAGCTAAAACCTTGCTATTTTGATGTGTCTCTTCCAACATAACTTCCAACAGTTCAATTGTTGATGCACAAATCTTTATCAGTTGCTCATGCTAAAAATATAACATGATGATAAAAATAGAACAATGTAATGAGTAGTACACTAATATGGACTACAATACATTTGTTAAGACAAACCTCTAGAGATACTGTTTTACTAGAACGGAGAATGATATTTGCCGAGTCAACAATTTGACCTTTGAATACTACCTCCTGGTTTGCGTAATTTCCAGCACAAATCTCAATAAGAGCCTTAGGAATGAGGAAGGGAAACAAGGAGATCTAGTTGCAAAATTTAAAATGGTTTGCATACCTGAATTGTTTTTTGTGTGATTCCAACTGTTTTCGCACTAAAATGTTCAGCTAATGTCTGCAGTAAGACAGATATGGTACCTACTATGTTGACATTCTGGAGAGAGAGAAAAACAATATCATTATAACAATTATATTGAGCAATTGTCAACTCACAGAGAATGTCACTTCTTGCTTTCTTAACATATCTTGCATCTTCTTGTTCTGTCCATCACACATCCATGCCACAACATCAAGAACAACACTAGCTTGTTTCTTAGCATCACTCTTCAATGTATAAATAAACAGACAATAAATTATAGATTAAAAAATGGCAACAATGAACATTTAAAACACTTACAAGTTGACTAGCACCCTCAAATATATAGGTATTGATAGTTTGCCTGATATTACCTGAAAACAACAAAAACAGTAAACAAAGGAATACAAGACAAAAACAACAATTATACAATAATAGAACAATATAACAATACAACCATATAACAATAACTAAAAATAGTAAAAAAGAAAATAATAGTTACTTCCAAAATCAGTTTCTTCTTCAGTTATCTGACAATCATCATCATCATCATCAGAGTCATATTTTTGTCTGTGAAGGAAGTTCATCTGTTGAAGAGACTACAAAATTACACAATAGGAATAAGTGAACTGATGGATGGATGGATAAATGGATTAGATGTGTGGATGGATTGATACAAACCTCAGCCTCCTCCTTTCCAACATCTTCCTTATCATCTAATATCAGAGCTTCCTATAAGAAAGTAATGATAACATGACAACAATAAAATGTCCATTGTGTCATTAAGTGTGATAAATTCTAAATAATAACAGTGTCTATAAATTAATGTCTGCACTCACTATTTCCTGGCCATGCTGTGCCGTCCATTCTAAAGTCTAAACAGACAAATGAAAAACAATAAAAATAATCACTAAAGTATATGATAATTTTTGAATTGTAATAAATATAATATGTGCATACCTCATCTAACATTACATATTGAGTGAGTGGAGCAGGAGGAGGAGGAGGAGGAGGAAGAGGAGGAGGAAGTGGTTGTTGAAGTGACTTCTGTCTCTCTGTATGTGTTACTGACTTCCTGGAAATACAATAAAAATGTGATACATAGTACATCCATTTGTCCATCTGTCTTATCTATCCATCCATTTCTTCATCCATTCTATCCATTCATCCATGTATCCATCCACCCATCATTCTATTTATTCATACATTGATAAAGGTTTTCCAATACTTGATATTACTCTCTCTAATAGTTCGTTAATTCTTATAAAGAATTTAGCGTCACAATGTTGACCTATGAAAGAATTCATAAAAAATAAGTATCTATAAAAGTCTTTACCTATTTCATTCTGAGCAAATTCATATCTAAAATAAAGTAGGACTTGAAGTAAAGCTAAAACTTGGACAGCTATTACATCTTTAGAATGTGCTAAATACAACATGACCTGTAAAAGATATAATGATTGAGAGAGTGATATGTATGTGAACAAGATACATTAATGATTGTTATATATTCTGCTGTATATTAATGAGTAATAAATGGATTAATGAATAGATACATTGAAGGATTGTTGGATAGTTTGATGGATGGACTGATGAAGAGTTAGAAGAATGAAACAATGTATAAGTAGATGATAGTAAGTAACATATCTACCTTCTCATGTGATTTCATTTTAAATAGAGCTTCAAGGAGAGGTTTAACTTTGTTTTTGTACTCTCTGAATATAATACAATTGATTACCATATATGGTAGTTAACAAGACTCACTCATCAAATATTGCTGGATTATCATGTTGTAATTGCGGATCAATAACCTCAATTTTTTGAAGAATGATACGAGATAAAACCTGTAGTGTAGTTAGTAAAATGTTGTCAAGATCAGCTCTCTCTTTACTAGTAAGAAAATGCTGTAATTGCTGATAAAGAATACTGCAGAATAGAGGGAGAAATAGAGACATGGACAGATGAATGAATGAATGAATGAATGAATGATAGTTTGACGGATTAAATAAATGGATAAATGAACTGACAAATAAAAGGACATATGGGTGGATAAACATACTCTAATAATTTCAGTAGAAGCTTAGTTTTAGGTAAATGACAGGAAAGTTTCCTATAGGATTTTCATAGTAATGTATTTCATGAGAATGTACATAAATATTTACCTATCAGCAGTCTGAACTACATCAGTAAACAAACTAACTAGTTCATTGAAACTAGTACCAGATGGTAGGAGATCCTCATGAACATCATAAAAAACTAGAAAATATTGAAATTACAATGACTTGTTAACTATTGTCCAAAAACATCTACTACTAATATATTTTTCTTTCTACTGTATTTTAGACTCTCTCCCTCCCATCTCTCCTCTCTATTTCTCTTCTTCCATTCTCTTCCTCTCTTGTTTCTCTTACGTCTACAAAAGCCACACAATCACTCACTTATATCCTTTGTTTGTGTGGATGTCTTCCCATCATATGTAGTCTTATAATTACAAACAAATGTTTGAAATTCATCATTTATCAATCTTTCCTGTTCTAATTTTTGTTCATACTCACTCAC
The DNA here is from genome assembly GCA_963693285.1 of Xestospongia muta. Taxonomy (NCBI): domain Eukaryota; kingdom Metazoa; phylum Porifera; class Demospongiae; order Haplosclerida; family Petrosiidae; genus Xestospongia; species Xestospongia muta. The sequence continues at coordinate 4,617,967 of OY848924.1, forward strand.
AGCAGGACTAGTGAAGAATTTTTTACCTAACATATTAATTTTTTCTCTCGTCTATAGTTGAAGTGAGAAAAGATAAATGGTTATTTCTTTAATACAATATTAAATGAACATGTTTTATTGAGTGTTAATCTGCTATTTCCCTCCCTAACTTTTACTCCACTCAGTCAGTACCTCTTTTATAGCCACATCATCTTCAGGAGGTATTATAAAGGCCAAACTGTCAAGGCAAAGATTCCAGCAATCAACTTGTTCATCTGTTGTCAATAGCATATCTGGATGTCTTTTTATCAAGTTCTACATGAATATAGTGACAAGGTTTTATACTTCATAAGTAACACTCACAGCTATTGAATCTCCAAATGATTTTAAAACAGCCAGTATTTTAGGTGTTAGTAAACTAGAATAGACCTTACTAATTAATCCAGAGCTATTATGAGCAGACAATTGAATGCAGAATGCTGTAACTAAAGGTACAAGACCATCAACTAAATATAGCAATAGGGATGATGTTAGGATAAATCTGTCTTCAATCTTCAATGTTGTATCTAAAGTTCTTGTTATTTCTTTCCAAAACTGACCAAATAATGAGAGACAAATATAGAGATGTATATAGGCGAGGAGAGAGAGAGAGTAAGGTTATTGTGTAATAGTCATCCTTACAGGTAGACTCAGATGTTGTGAGAACAAAAATCTCAATTTAAGTTTTACATCCTCCTTATCAATATTGCCTTTGGATAAACCCTCAACCAAACGAGACATTAAAATAGAACATTGTTCCAAATGAGCCCAAAATGATCTAAATAAAGTTGTTCAAAATTTCAAGTAATAATTTTCTTACTCGTTTTTTGCTATGACAGCAATGGATACAACTGAGTCCTTCTCTGTATTGAGATAAGCCCAATTAAGAAGACGAGCAAATGGCTTTTTTCTCTCGATTGGAATCTCTTCATTGCTAATGATACTGTTGAAAAAATGGACGGATGATTAGATGGATAAATGGATAGAGATATAGGATGATGAATACATGGATTGATGACTACATAAAGATGACATCAAAACACACCTCATTAGTTCATCAATAGTGTAGCTAGTTTGACAGACATTTTCAGCATAATTACATTGTCCTTCACATGATGTAGCTAACAAATCTGTAAGAGCAAGAAACTGCAAGAGAGGATCATCATCAGCCTAATATAAAGAGATGATTCAAACTAAATGGAGCATGTTCTTTGTTTGTACTCTTTGTTTCTGAATATTCATAAATGCATCTTTAAAATATACAGGCAGACATAATAACTTGGCAGACAGACAAACAATTCACAGACAGACAACAGACATACAAACAGACAAAGTCATGGACAAAGGCATATGCACACAAATAATGAGACATATAAACAAATATATACACAAAGATATGTATAGAACAACAAAGACATATACAAAGAGACACATAGACAGACAAAGACATATAGACAGTACATGTGTACTATTACTTACACCTATTAATAAATTCAGTCGCTGTTCATGACCATTAGACAACATAATTTGTCCAAAATATTCATGTCTGCCTTCATCAAACAATTGTGTAATTAATTCCTGGTAGTTGTTCAATACTCGGCAAGATGACTTTTGAGGCTATGATGTAATTATGATACAACAATGAGGTAATAATGATATAATATATGACTACCTTCATCACAACTTCAAGTGTAGTGAAGAACTCATAATATTTTGAAGTAAAGTCTGTACTAGCCAATGTAAATACTTGTCTAATGTCAGCCTCAGAGAGTTTACTACACAATATATCATTATTAGAGACAGTCTAAAATATAGAAGAGAGAAGTCAAAAGCAATCAAAAAACATGTGAAATGTAAATTTAGGAAGAGAGGATAAAACTATTAATAAATTTGACTAATTTTAATTTACTTCAGTTAAAACCCAAGCTAATGATGATACAGCAATCTTAACATTAAGAAAATCCACAAAGTTTGCAAAAATTTTAATTTGGACCTATGAGTTGAATTCATACACAATTATAAAGAGAATAATTAAATTTACTTGTTTATTTCGTCGAGCAATTCTTTGTAAAGTATGACAAGCCAATACTAATAGTTCCTCTTGTTCTTCATTATTACAAGAACAAAACTGTAGAATATATGTTAATATAATATTAAAAACACCTGCAGAGAAAGAGAGAGGGGAAGGAGGGAGAGAAATCAACTACATACAAATTGATGCAAGTAACTTCATACCAGTACTAAAAGCAATGTTTTGGTTACAAGCTTGAGGTTCAGTCTCGTCATTTTCAATAATACAGACATTAGAAACATATTTTAAAAATTCTTTGACATTCTCATTAATATCACCTAGACATTAAAACACAAGACAATCATATATTAACCAGTAATCAATATGAGACCTGTAATAGCTGTTCCCTGTAACATATGAAGCAACAACTTCTTTTCATCAGAGAATGAACCTTTGTATACCATCTCATCAAAGACTTGCTTTGAAGGAAGTGTTACAATGTAAGAGATTTGAGCATCACGAAAGATGATGTTCTCCACCTGGTATATATCATACAATAATAGCGTACTGCTTAATGTTAGGTCATCATCTTCATAGTTCAATAAGTCAATTAGGATTTCAGTGAGTTGTTTGCCTTCACTTTCATTTATATTGAAACATTTGTAGGCATTCTCAGAAAAGAGGTGACGAAGACGATCACGAGCAATGTTCACAATCCTGCAAATATTTTTTATTAAACAGAGAGGGAATCTAAAATTCAACTATCCATCATATATCAATCCATCCATTCATCTAAATTATCAACCATCCATTCATTAATCAATCTAATTCATCCATTAACCAATACTTGTCATCAGACAAATGATAGCCTTTAGTCATCAATGCATTTAATGCTTCATTGACAGGAGTGTATGCATCATATGATGACACATCAACATTAGATTTGAGATATTTGAAATCATATATAAATTTCTAAAAGACAAGAGAACAGACTACAATGAATATTTGGTGATGCATACATTTGTATCTCCAATCATCTAAACCCTCTTTATAACATACCCACAGAGTTCTATAAGCTAACTGTTTGAAAAAAAGATGAAGAACACAAACAGCTCTGCAATTAAAAAGAAATTGTTATATAACATTCAAGTTAGTATGTTACCTCATCTTTTGTTGATATTTGGCAACCTTACAAGAGTTGGCACCTAAAGAGAGAGAGAGAAAATTAAATCTTGATGATATATATAATTCTTACCAGGATAAGGTTGATGATCATGCATTCCTTTGACAATATCAGTCAAAAATACAATCATTTCCTTGATTTCAGACTCTTCGCTGTAGAATCCATATGATACTAGTGGTTCCATTACTGACAACATCTGAGCTATCAGTTCATTTTCACCTTCAATCTCTTCTTTAGCATACTCTAACTAAAGAAAATTCATTAACAATACAATGACAACAACTTGATATAACTGGTATAATAAAAATAACACATATCATTTCTATAGACATACACCTTGTTTTCTCTGAGAAATGTCCTGATGCAGAGTTTTAATTCTTTAATTTCTTGTCCATTAAGAATACCATCATATACATCTTCAACAGCTTCCTCTGGATTTGAACTGATGTCATCCCAATACTGTAAAAATATAAAAATGCAGTTACATGCACCCTAAGTCACATGTCTCATATAACACATACTAATGGTCATAGACTATAGACTACTACAACACACACACACACACACACACACACTACTTCCACTTTACCATCACAATTTACACTGCAAAAATTTAAGTATTTGTTTTACCCTCCAAAAAAAATTCACAACAGTCACATGTGTCATCCTCACTCAACTTACATAAGAGTGCCAAATGTTGTCAATATCTGTGCCACTCTCTTCAACATTAACGTCAACATAAGCTGAAACAACAAAGTCCAAATATGCTGACCGAAGAAGTGGGTGGAGCTCTGAGTCCTTGATACATATAAGAGCCTCTCTGAAGGTAATGTACTCCTTCTCATCACAAATAAAATGAATTGAATCCAAATTCACTCCCTATGTCAATGAATCAAGAATTAACATTAGTCTCCATGGTTACATTAATCTCTGTAGTTACATCAATCATTGTTCATATACTAATAACTTACTTTACAAATTCGACTGAAGAGTTTAAGCTGAGCAACAAAAAATTCAAAAGCTTTTCTATTGTCTTTGGCAGTCTCCTTAAATAGAATAAATATAGAGAAATAATATGTGTGAATGGACACATAATATGGGAAATCAATAAATAATATGGGTGAATGGATGCATAAAACAAATGAATGGATGTATAATGACAAATGGACATAAAACATAGGTGAATGCATGCATGCAATATAGATGCATAACAACTGATGAATGGATGCATGGACAATGATATGGATGTACAGAATAAATGCATGCATAAGATTAATATAATTTCCACGTGGCTTACTTTAGAACATATATTATGAATTGGTCCTTTTAATTCTTCTGGAGAAGAGAAGCAAAGTTGTTCATTTTGATCTATTTCTGTTCTAAAAAAGAAAATCTACAAAGAAAAATTCAATATAGAAAACACAAATAATTTAAACTGACTTCTTCAGATGATACAATTTTTTTTAGAATAGTATCTAAAAAAAGAAAAGAAGTAGACAATAGATGATTGTCAAATATAAATTTTGTATTAATTGAACATGGCAATTTTAATATGAAATCTAATTTAATTTCAAAGTAAGAAATCATCTACAATAATGTTGAGAGTTGTAGACACTTACTCTGTAACTTTCTGACTGGCTTTCCAGCAGTAAAACACAGTGTACTTAAAAAGTCAAGGGTTGATGCATCCTAGAAGAAAGAGAGAAAGACAGAGAAAGAACAATTATTAAAATATACAACGGATGTGTCTTACCAGGTTATTTTTAATATGCTCAGTATATTCAGGATTATCAGTAAGTCTGTTTACTACTTTCTCAGTTATAAAGCTGACAGATACACATGTAATATAGATTTTTAAGAAACTGTCTCACCTTTCATCTCTCACTAAAATACTCAAGACCTTTTCTATACCAATACCGCAACCAATCTGTCAAATGAAGATGAATTTTAATTTGATTATCCACAACCTCTATCTATACATCCATTTGCCTCTATCTATACATCTATTTGGTTAACATCTGTCATTTGATTGTCTGTTCATTTGTTTGTCCATTCCTTTAACCATGTATTTATGCATCCATTTGTATGTAATCCTAATTGTCCATTAATTCCTCACCTTGCTAAACAGGACATCTATAAACCTTTTCTCTGCTAAATAAAGATGTGACTCTTTATTAGAAGACTCAACATATCGTTGTAATACCACTGATATTTTTTGACACACCTCCAGCAATCTAAAGATATATGAGAATTATTAAAACAACATCTTGAATATAAAAAAATACTCTTTGTTTTCAAGATCATTAATTAAACAGAGGAATCCAACAAGTAGGTCTACTCCCTGTAAGAGATAGTCAAGGTGTAGCTAAATATTACATCTCTATCTTACTTGTGCTACTCTGAACATATTAGCTCGACTCTTCTGAGAACATCTACTACTAATCCAGTCAGTTAATTTTGACAAAACTTCAACAAGTTCATCCAATACATGTGGAAATGGTATATGCTTAGGATCAGTTGTGAACTATAAGATAAACATCAGCAAGTAACAAAGCTAGGTGTTAGGTACATCCATCCATTTATCCATCAATTCTTACATCCTTCATATATTCCCTCAATACAGCTGCTACACCTGACACATGATAATACTCATGAATTAAGTCTGCATTCACCTAATAGGACAAAACCACAACCACAAATAAAATGTATCATAACCAACTATTAGGACTATTCACTGTGTACCTCTTCAAGACAAAAGTACTGTTGACGTGTTGGATCTCTGTCCTCTAGTCCAAGCTACAAGGAGACAAAACAATGATGTTAAAATTATACATAAAAAACAAAGAGTTCATACTCTACATAAATTAATTTTTGAATGAGAATGACAAAAGCATACTTTCAACCATTTGCTTTTTGTAGATGTTTCTTCAGCATCATCAGAATATGCTCTCTGCAAGAACGAATTCCCTATTATTATTATTACAATATATGTTCACTGTTTGCTGTTATGATCTGATAAACTCACTTTGAACTACTAATTTTTTGCCAGAGTGTATGTGCTGAATTTCAACATAACTACCTTTAGTAATCCCTCCTGTTTGCTAATGAGAGAGAGTGTGTGAAAGAGTAATATTACAACCAGTCTAACAACTCACTCCTACAACTGACACAAGACTAAATTTGACTTCAGAATCCTTTGGTTGTCCACCAGCTATTTTCTTTAAACTTAACTATAGAACAATTAGATTTAAATGTTGTTCCTGCTATTCCTTCAAAGAACACTACCTCAGTCTGGTGTCCCCTTTGTACAACAGCTAAATATTGTTGAGTTGGTAAGTGTTTAATACGACATTGAGATTTGTCACCATATTCAAACTGATCACCTGTAGGATTGAGTTTCTAAAAAATGTTATCTATCAATTATCTATACAAGATCTTATAGGCATTACTTTCACTATGGTGTCTATTGTCATGATAACAACAACATCACTTACCATTAAGAGGTTTGTCAATTTTCTCCAGCTGCCAGAAGCAATCTCCCGAAATTGGTAAAGTGCCATGAACACTCTCCTTTTTCATTGCACCCACTAAAAGTAATCCAATACTATTATCTGTACTTTGTTACATGATCCTTACCTTCTGATATCATTTCTTCTTTAATTGACTCAGGTAAGGTGTCAGTTGATATTGAACCATTTCCTACAACGTATGCCTCACATTTCATATTAAACAAAATGACCACATTGCACCCCTAGTGATGTAATAGTCACATGACATAGCATGACCAATCAAAATGAAGTACTTCCTTACTCTTAGTGCTTTGTGAGGGATATAAGAATGACAATTGGTTTGTAAATAAATGACAAAGACAGAGTCAGTGACAGCCATCTTTAATTTATATCTAAGAACAGTGCAAGACTCCATTAATACATGTACATACATAGGATACAGATATCTATGTACTTGTATTGGTATGAGTATATGTACATAATGTGAGTGTACATGTACTCATGTCCAATGGTAGTTGGATGAATGGATGGATGAATAGATAAATGCATGAACAAATAGATGAGTATATAAATTGATGGAAGAATGAAGACAGTACATATCATATAAAGACACTATGTCCATTATACCTTGATGTGATAATGTTAGATACACACAATATATGATGACATTTTTTACTGACTGACTCCAGTTTGATCAGATCTTCAGTTAAAACCTGAACACACAAAAAATATATTTCCAATGAATGTTAAAGCATTTGTTACTATAAACAAAACTTATAGCTTGGCTATTATTATCATACTATTTTATTATACCTTTCAATGGATGAGACACAATTGTTGTTCTCATTCCAACTACTAACTAGTATTACTAGAAATACTATATTATAGTATTGATTCATAAGTTTACTGTAAAATATTTATATAGCAATTTTTTAATAGTCTTACATCATCTCCTCTGTTTTTACCACGTTGGGCAGGCAAAATACGAAAGAGACAAGTGTCTTTGACAAAATCTTTGACCAATTTAGCCTGTAAACAAGAGAGATCACATGCATACAAACTACAAATAAAATAAACTCACTGATAGATTAATTGATCCACTTTCACTTGAAGATGTTAGAGACAAGTACATTTTAGATCCAAGATGTAGTAACTACAAGAAATAAGTTTGAAATAAAATAGTATACTTCACTATCACACTCATATACCTTGATCTTACGTCCATAGACTAAACTACGATAAGTCAGATAATTGTGATTCTAGTTGGAATATATTCCATAAATGTACTTAACAAAGATAATATTTTCCATTAAATACATATTATGGATAAAGTAACTGTTGTTTATGCAAATATAATTATCATAACAGTATTGTGGAGAAAAGTGATCATTGCTAGTAATACTTTCTGTTAAATATTGTGTATTGTTAACTTACCTTTGGAACATCGATATCCAGTGGAGAATCATAGCTCAAACTAAAATAAGGAAACAAGAATTGATGCACCTTATGATTGGATACAAGAGTGTGTTTAATTGATTTTGATGCATGCAGTATATGCTAGAATATCACTATTAAAAGAATATCATGTACTTACTCAATACATGTATTCTCTGCTAGAACTTGAAAGGAGGCAACTGTAAATGAACAACAGATCATGTGTAGGATGACATTAATGGATGTTGTATTTACTGATGAATAGACTACTACATTCAAGGACACTTACAGTGGACATTGGGGAATCCTGGATCATTGATGTATGTGGGAACATCAGGATTGGAGACTGGATATATTGTTACATGACTGTAGCTAGAACTAGACAAAGAGAAGATTGTGGAAGGGAGCAAATTTTAAAAAATAACAACTATCAACTATTTTTAAGAACCCAGAAAGTTTACTAATACACGATAATGAAAGTCTTACCTGGGTGGCTGAGCAAAGACGAATCCTTTAGCCTCTGAGCAGTAGAGAACAATAGCGTCACCCTCGTAGATAGGGTCGTTCGCCATCTCTAAACTGAAGTTAGAATGCAGCACACAAAATTAAAAACGTTGGTGTAGAGGGAGGACCTGTGGTGTTAGGTATTTCATTTCTAGTTACGTTTGTAACATAATTATTAATTTTATGTAAAATTGTCTGGACAACTTTTGACGAAAACAATTATTCATTGTTAGACCTAAATTACAATATATCATTGACTCCAGTTCACTAACAATACGTTGTAATATCATCCTCTTAAGGGCCTCAATCAAAGCTGCTATACTTGCTTTATCATCACTCACCCACTGTATCAGCATATATTTTATGAGATGGCTTCATTTGATAGTGATTTTTGACCTTAATGGTAAAGGATACCTAAGAATGTACCTAGAATGTTCCACTGATAAACCTCTCTCATACTATATAGTAGTCCAGGTAGACGACCATCATCTGTGTAGGGCATGAAAAATAATAAAAAGATTATTAATTAGCTTAATTAATAATAGATTTGAGTTGTTGAAATGTCTTTCCATAGATACTGATCTGGCCAGCTAACAGGAAAAGCTAGTGAGATTAATATAATTATGAACAAATAAACAAAATGCTAACTTGACAAGAGATTTAAATGACAATTTACCTTTAACCAGCAAAGCTATCTCTTGTCAGTTACTTCAAATGTGATTATGATTCAATAGGATATAGCAACCTTGATTATATTTGATTATCACACCATGCACTTTGCCATCATCTACTTTGTACTTCTCTAGACAAGGTAGAGTCACTTCAATCTCTGTTGCTTTTACATCGTAATCTAATAATTAAGCACAAGATGATATGGCCCCATTCATTACTCGACAAAGAATTAGACAGTTTTCTGGAAGACCAGTGAAGTGTACTTCTATCCAATAGAAATAATCGACCAACAGTACTGGCCCTAGGAGGTCATTAGAATAGGCTTTTATTCCATAACAACATTGTCTGGGAAAGGAATGTAACCAACTGTCAAGAAAAAAGTGTGGTTTGTGTTTTCTAGTCAATATAAATAATAAAACAGCAGGAAACATTATATATATATATGTATATATATATATATATATATATATATATGCAATAACATTATATCAATGTAATGATGTAATGATATAAAGTCTTACCTGAGTGTATATAGTGACCCCATGTCTGTCTAAGACATTACTGGTGTATAATATAACATGTGCCATTGTTATGTAGCCCTGACATTATATAATGTTTGTTTATCAGTGATTTCAATATGCTTGTGTTCATGGAGACCAATTTGATTATCCATCTTCAAATGTCATAATACAAATTGGTGACTGGACCAATATGGTTAAAGTGGCTGTTATTCCTAATGTACCAGTAATATCCTAAGGATATTCATGAAACCATTGGATCTGCCAAAGTTCAAGTCTACTCTGGACCTTGCCAAAGGTTATTGGCAAATTACTCTCCCAAGAGCACTTTTCTTTCTATCTCAAAAAAATTTTTTTTACAAAACATAATTAATAGTTGTGTTAATAGAACAGTTAATTGTAGTCTAATATTTTCTTTACTTTGGAGATTTATCAGGAGGTGTTATATATTCGTTGATGATGTCATATGATGTAGTCCATCCTGCAGGGTCTATACAGATAGTGAACACAATAATAATGATATTACTTTGTGAAAGTCCTCATTTCTTTAAATGGTAAAACAGGTATTTCAAAGTTGGGTGTCTCTGGAGGTGATTCTCATTCTACCGGAAGACCATGAGCAGATATCTCATTTATATCCAATTATGTCAAAAAATGCTTAAATTTATAGATGAATGGATGAATGGGTTAATGCATTGATCATTTAACATTACATAGCATATTGTCTTCTCTTTGATATCTTCTTTGTTATCTCCTACATAATGATATAATATTGCACAAAATCATCAGTTGCTAAATCTAGTATAGGTATGAAGCTAGGAGGATCAGACTCATACAGACTCATACCAATACCGTGGACTGGGAATGGAGATATACATTAACCTTTTCTTTGCTTTTTGATAGTTTTTGTTTTAGCAAAAACTATCAGTTAGAAGTATCAAGTGCTATGATTGGATCTTGAGTTTTGCATTTGAAAGTGAGAAGATTGGCTTAGATGCTATTAAAGAAGATTGGTTTAGAATGTAAAATATTTGATATAGCTACTTGTGGTCATACTAAACTGGTTGTGAGTTGTGTATCATGTACTAATTCATTCTAATTAATGTTAGTCAGCACTATATTCCATTTTGTAGTTTGATAGTTACTCTCCAAGATGATCTGATCACATTCTCTGATACTGTTATCCTGTAAGTTTAATATGTTGTACATATAATAATAATCACTTCTCTTTATAATTATTATATTATATTATTACTGGTGATCTACTACATCATGTATACATATAAACACTATACATACACTTGTGAATTATATATAAACTTTAACAATCTTATTTATTATACATATAGAAGGATAATATGGACATATGGTATAAGGAACCACTAACTACTGGTAAGTTGTACCTCATAATAAATGTTAATATCGTGTATATTAATAATCTTTTAATCAAGTGTATCGGAGACAACTGTTCTTTTGATGATGAATAGTGACTATTATATAAGAATGTGTAAATAATGTGTTTGTCTTTTCTTTTCTATAGTGGAATGCTTACTGTATGAGCTCTTTCAGACTGATTAACATCTTGTAAGTAATATATAGACAATGTCTTATTGACTTCATTACAAATTTATCTGTTGTAGTTCTTCAAAAAAAATCAAGAGTATCGATCCATAATTACAACATGATGATCTAGCTTTCTTTAAAGAAAGAGTCTTGTTAACTGCCATATGTTTATAAAATTTTTATTTTATTTGGAGAGTACAAAACAATGTTGAACCTCTCCAAGAAGCTCTAGTTAAAACAAAATCACATGAGAAGGTAGATATACCATCATATTAAACCTGCCATTAAGATAACATTGACATCCATTACTATCCATCCATTGTTCCATTCTTCCTGTCTCTTCATCAATCCATCCATTAATCTATCCATCCATCTACTCATTCATTGATCCATTTATTACTCATCTGTACACTAGAATACATACTAGTCGTTTGTGTTATAGTAGTATCCTGCTCACATACATACCACTCTCTTCTATCATTATATCTTTTATAGGTCATGTTGTATTTAGCCCATCCTAAAGATGTAATAGCTGTCCAAGTTTTAGCTTTACTTCAAGTTCTACTTTATTTTAGATATGAATTTGGCCAGAATAAAATAGGTAAAGATAGTTACAGAAATTAGTTTTTATTAATTATCTCATATGTCAACTGACAACACATCACAACACTAAATTCTTTATAAGAACTAACAAACTATTAGATAGTGTTATATCAAGTATTGGACAATATTTGACAAGGTATAGATAAATGGCTAGATGGATGCATGGATAGTTGGATGTATGGATGGATAGATGGTCCAATGGATGGAATAATGGAGACAGATGGACAAATGGATTTGCTATGTATCACACATTGCAGAGAGACAGATGTCACTTCCTCCTCCTACCCACTCAAGTGACATTATATGAGGTGTACAAATATTATATTTATTAAAATTGCAATAATAACTATATAACTTATTTAGTGTTTATGTTTTTTTTTGTTTATACTTTAAAAGAACCAGTACAACATGACCAGGTAAGAGTGAGTACAGACATTTATATATAGACACAATATTATTATTATTATTTGGTATTTATCATATTTAATAACAAACATATTGAACATTTTATTGTTGTCATGTTATCATTACTTTATTGTAGTAAGCTCTGATATTATTAGATGATATAGAATAGACTGGAACTGGAGTACCTGAGGTTTCTATCATTCCATCCACTCATCTATTCATCAATTCATTCATCTCTTCATCCTTTTATCTATCCATCTATAGCCATCCATCCATTCATCCATCCATCAGTTCACTTATCCTTCTTAAGTAATTCCTTCTCAGACAAACATCTCAAATGTACAGATTTTCACTATCCTCTTATGATGATAATATTTTGAGAAAACTATTGAATCAGAAACTGATTTTGGAGCTAACTCTTGTTAAATTGGTATTGTCATTATGTTGTTATATTATTGTGTTATATTATTGTTTGTTGTTTTATTGCTTTGTTTGTATTCCTTTGTTTATTGTTTGTTTGTTGTTTTCAGGTAATATCAAGTGAAATATTAGACCCTATATAATTGAGGGTGCTTGTGAGTGTTTTAAATATCCAATAGCAATTGTTCAATTATTTGTTGTCTGTTATTCTACATTAGAGGAAACTAGTGAGAGTGATGATAAATATTTCTTGTTATAGGCTATGGTAGTAGTTGTTATAAGGCAGAACAAGTATTTTAGTCACAAAGATGCATGAAGATGATTGGAGTTGAAGCAAGATTACTCAGATGAAATTCACATACAGACCTCACCCATAATCACAATAAGTAATATAAGTAATTTATCTAAATTTAGTAAAATGACTTTCAAGTGAGATTTTAATCAATTGTGCAGGAGTTTCATGTTCCTAACTTCTTCCATATTTCTCATTATGCACTTATGGACATATCCAATGTTTCATCATCCTTGTGTGGATGATACAGTGATGATGATTGACAAGTAACTACATGTGTTTTTCCTTCATGTGTTCATGATCTACATTGACATACAAATAATATGACCACTATACTTCTCTATAATAGGTTGTAGTTGCTAATACACTAGTACAAAGGAAAGAGAAAGTAACTGTTGTTGAAGACGTACTTTGTCTCTCTGTAGAGGAGATAGAAAAAGGTGTGGTCATTGAAGGAAATTGATACCCTATTTGTGTCATGTACATAAACAATATTGAACTGATGTAAGTGTACATGTTACATACATTTGAAAATTTGTTGTTATAACCAAGTTGTTATTTTGAACCCCTACTGGCAATATGAAATAAGGTGCTATTGTATAAGTAATTGTAGTTCTCCTCTGTCTCTGAATTATTTCTCACAGGTAGCATAAAGTAAGATGAAGTGTGATGATTTAGCTGGTACAAAATAATTTGCACCTGATTTAAATATTTGTGACTTATTAATGAAAAGGTACCACTTTTAAAACATCTCATAATCAATTTTGTATCAATACAGTTACCATGAATTGTTGTGCACATATAGCAACTGTGTGTGTATATAGAACTTTTTTGAGGCATTTTACAGTAGTCTCATTTCATAAATCAGGTCACAAATGTTTTATCAAAAGTAATTACATGTTCTAAATCAGGTTACAATTAATATAATAATTCTTGAGTATTGTGTTAACAGAATGTACAGGTCATTGTTATCATTTGAATGTGACTCTCATTTTCAATGTCTTCTTCACTTTGTAAGGTTTGGTGTCATTATTATGTATATTGCTGATAGTCACTGTTGTGTCATATAAAGTACATGCATATATAATGAGAGAGAAATATATGATTATACATCTCTGATCAGCCTTCATAGATTATACTTGTTTGGGCTTCCTTTATATATTGGTTATTCCCCAGAATTAAATTCTTGACCCACTTCTATTTAACCGATTTATACTCCCTCTTTCTCTCCTAACAAATTTAATTGTCTACACTGATGCCATTTTTATTATCTCCATTTCATCAATTGTCGACTTTACTATTACCATTCAATCTGATATTAATGTTAAGTAAATGTCCACTCCACTTCAGAGAATTAACTATCAAAAAACTAAATACAAGCTTGCCTCATAAAAAAAATAAATCTTTGCAATTTTCAAAGTGCTTTAGTGAATGAGTGTTTAATGTTAGCAATGTTACCTCAGGAGCTACAATCATTCAATAGATTTTAAATGGCATTACAGATTTAATAATATACTTTATAAAAAGCAACAATCATAACATCGAAAAACTAAGGATAAAACATTCTAGCATCAGAAACTAAGTATAAACATTCTAGACAATCAAAGTATACATAAACTAACTTAACTATAATAGCAAAATATATAAAGCAACAAATGTGAAAAGTAAAGGAGAGGGGACTGGACACTACATAGGTGGAGTTAAGCCTGTAGTAAAAAGAAAAGGACATAAAGTAGATTGCTTGAGTGTAACATCATTTAAACAAGCAATTACATTATATACTATATGTTGTATATTTACTAATAGTTTTACAACATAATCTCTTACTTTCTAGATGACATTTCATTTTTATACCAATGTCTTTTAATGTATGGTTCTGGTTCAAAAGGAAATCACAGATAGCTTTTAAAAAATCAATTCCTTTTTCCTTGACCTGTCGTTGTAGCTCATTAACTATTTTGTCTGCTTTGTCATAAGCATCACCACTCATACTTTGTACTTCTTCTTTAAAATTTGACGATACCAAATTAGTGGAAAGGAGGCGGTTTACAATGAACAAAGGTTTAACTTCAATGGCTTCACAAATATCAGCAAAATATACTAGGAATATTTTGATTGGATCATACATTCCTACACAATATGACAAGAAAAGGAAAAGTAACTGAATTAAAGGTTGCTTAACAAACACAAATAGAATTAATAAATTGTGATCTAAAGAAGCAAGTAATATAATATTTATCAACATAAATAAGCTATTTGATATCACTATGTCAACTATAACAACATAAATTGTATAGGCAGGTATAATTGATTAGTTGAAGTCATCATATATAATATGTAGTGGTTATTATTGTGTCTTACATTACCTTGTTGTGTGCTATGACTAGGGAGAGTTTCTTCATTGGGCTCATTTGAAAGTTCTTGTGAGGATTGTTGCTGTTGAGTACAATATAAATATGTGATAAATAGTGTTTTATGTTTACAATAGGAAAGATTGATGATGTAACTATTGTCTATATTATTATATGTTAAGGAACTAAATTTGTGAATGAGCAACATTAATATGATCTATAACATAAGAGGATAAATCATACCTGATGTTGCATGGGTAACTTGTCAGTATTATATCCTTCAGTTGTATTTATAGTACCTGATTTCTTAGCAGGTTCTATAAGATATAAAGTGAACCTTGTAAAATGTGACATGTTATATACAAATCTTCTTATACAAAGTCATAATACAAACATTATATAATAATAGTTACATAGCCTCTAACTATAACTAGAGTGTACATTAAATAACACATTCAATATTAATTGCTATGTGAGGTATATTTCACTAAAAATTGCTAAGATATATTAACCATTCTGTTCTTTGCTAAAAATGAGGCATATATAATATATTGGTAACTTAAGTCAGACAGAACATACAGAGCAGGTTAATACTATAATTTTAATATTATGACCATCACAACAATTAACTGCATCAAGACTTATATGTTTACATATCAATATCATGAGTCTATTGTATATTTACTTGGAGCTATCTGTTCTTTAGAACTTTCCTCTTTCAATGACTGGTATATTTCCATAGCTAGGGATTTATTGTTAACAAGTGGTCCCTTTAGAACATCTAAAATTGTGATCCATGTGACAGAAGCACCTCCACCTTGACCATTCATGTCCAACCAGTGCTGAATAATGTCACCAAGTCGTGTTTGATTTTCGAGGGTAGATTGAGCCAAACTTCGAAGATTATTATAACTCACTCCAAGGCCATCTCCAATTTCACGCCATGAAGCATTAATACAGGCTAGTCGAATTAAAACTTCACATCTAGTAGGTTTGACATCTAAAAGGAAATTAAATTAAAAATTGTTAAGAATGATTCTATTAACTTACATAATTTAGGAAAGGGACTAAAATCATCAGTTGATGTACATCCCTTTGACTTTTGATTACCTGTAACATAGTATTAAATCTAAATGAAGGTGTATAAATATTTATGACAAGCAATAGTACTGAAACATAAAACAATTTCTATTGTCAATGCTAACAAGTAGATCATGTGACTCCTACTTGAAAGCTAGTACTGCATTGAACAAACAACATTAGTATATTTGGAGCTTAGCAACTACACTATGAATACATTAAAAGTGTTCATTCTCTTGTCTTCTTTTAAAGTGTTCATGTTTCATGCTGTACCATGTACTTGTCCATTGATTTGAGTTTATAGACTCCTACTTAGGAATAATGATACTTATTTGGTTAAATTATAGTTAATATCTATATATATAGAAAGAATGCAATGTGTATTATCCAAACTACTTAAATCTTCCCTGTCAATATCCTAACATGTGCTAACCGTCAATGACTCCTTAACAAACAAGCTATATTGGTTAGTATTTTACATATTTGTAGCACAGTCTCTACTAATTTTTCTACTGACAAAAATATTTTTTTTGAAAATTTCATTCTAATTAAGGTAATGAAGGTTTTGGGACTGAAGTGGTTACATTTAAAGAACCATCATTATTTTACCTTTCTTTGTCACTAAGTTAACATTCTTTTGAAGAATAACCATTTCTTCTTCTCTTATACATGGGGTGGCTATTTTCTATAAAAGTAAATGCAATAAACCATCTAACTGGTCAATGTCAGGTAATACTAACTTACCAAAGGATTACGGCCAGCAAAAACACTAAATGTATTGAGGTGTTCTCGTATTGAGTGGTGAGTTAAATCAGCAGGCAATGAAAAAGGATGTCCACAGGTTTCTTGGATGTGTTGAATGTTACTATCTGGTAATCGTAAGTCTCTCTTACCATCATCAAAAAGAGCAATGGTCACCTGGGGGTCAATACATAAGAATGGCTCATTTTCACTAACAATAGCCGTTACATCAATAGCTTCATCTAAGAGTCTATTGCTATCACGAACATGACCTCTAAGTATAACAGCTCGTGCTACTTCTCCAAGAGCATAAAGAGTGCGATGTCTAACTTCTTTATCAATCACGTCCTTAGCATTTCCACAAGGGATAACAAACTGCTGAGCTTTGCATGGACATAACTCATTCTTAAGGTTAAGGACATCTTTAATGAGAGATGTACACAATTGACAAGTTTGTATGGAATCATTGTCAGACACAAGTATTGTAACACATCTGTTGTCTTCAGAGACTTCTACCATCACCTCAGTATTGTTCTCATCTTTCCATAGTATCCCATTTTTCCACATAGTACAGTCACGTTGTAACTCTTGAATTGCTGGACTGGTATTCACATAGCCAGCTTTATTATGAGGAAGACAATATTTGTAAGCTATACGAAAGAGAAGGACATGTAAAAATCTTGTAGACAGAAATTGATGCGGATTGGGACACCACAAACACCAACCCAATCCATGCTTCATACTAAACACTGAAGGAGGTCTCTTCTCATTTATAAGGGCAGGAAAAAATAAAAACTTTTCATCCTTTTGTATAGATGATTCTTCTGGTGCTACATTGTTAGTGATGGTACTGACAGCATGTGCATCCATTTGGTGACAGAACTGTAAACTAGTTAAAAAACGAACTAACATATCAATATTGTAGTCGGGAAAAAGTGTAGACAGGCTAGATTGAGGCATTATCCCAGTATTACTGGCAAAAGGTTTTTGAACACGATCAATACTCTTATTGAATAGAACACCATTCACTACAGTCAAAAGGGCTTTCTTGTCAACAATTAACCAGTCACCTAAGTACAAGATGAGACCTTTGTCTCCAAGAATGGTCAAGAATTCTTTCAAACAAGATCTATCAGACAAAGGGTAGGGCTCATGTCTTTCCTTTAATAATGAACAGACATCATCTAAGCTAATAGCAACTACCTCAAGATTTTGTAAAAAAGCATTTAGGCAATGACAATAGTAGCTCATCTTATCATTCCTGTCCACAGCAACTTCACAGCTCTCTCTTAATTTAACCATAAATTCTTTGACACCCATCCCTCCTGGTCGATGACATTCCATTGCCTGGTACCCCATATAATTCTGAAAGCGAATGCCATTATTTGCAACTCCATCAACAATGGACTGAAAGTTCGTTACATCAGGTACAAGATCGATATGGCTTCCAACAACAATGAGCTGACTTGAAGTATTTAAGTTTGTGCTAACACTTTCCACAAAATTAAACCAAAAATAGAGATCCTTCTCAACAGTCTCTTTGTCATCATCAAGGTTACTAATAACAACAAATACAGCTGGTGACCTTAATAGAAGTGTTTCCAACACTGCAGCATGACTACTGTAGTATTCAGCATGACCAGCAAAATCAAAAATCACAACGTTTCCTATTTCCCAACTACGAATACTGTGGTAGTCAATTCCAGTGGTTTGTAATACAACACCTTCAACACATTCTTCTGGAGTAGATAAATGGAATTGTCCCCAGGCAGCACGATAAGATATAACAGCAGCTAAAGAGCTTTTACCAGCATTAGTTTTTCCACAAAGGAATAGTTTGGCATAGGACTGTACTGGATACTCTATATTATGTGGAAGAAATGGTTGAAACAACTTTAGTAACTGGAATCGGTCTTTGAGACTTGGGGGAATACATTCTAAAGGTATTTGCTGATGATTGTTTACAGCCAGTGGATTTAACTTCACATCATTTAGCAGGTATTGTATTGTGTCCTTACTACCAGTTGTGGAGGTAGAATGTGATCGAAATGAAATTTTACGACCTGAGCAAGCAGAATGCAATAGAGTATTGCCATCCTAGAGAAAGAAGTAAACACATAACATATAGGTCTAGATGAAAACATGGAGCAAGATAATTTGCTATAATATTGCATTTTATAATGATGTCATTATTAATATCTCACGGACACAAGCTTCTTAACAAGAAGGTGAGAATAATATTAAGATATAAAAACTGAAAACATTAATAACACAAAATAGTTCTATCTGTATTCTTATCATAGACAATAATATAACAGTTACAGATTGAGTATAATGACAGAAAGATAATGATGCTTTATTAGTCATACTTCCATTGACTCTTAGTGTTGTAATGTGTTATTATAAGATAATGTATCTTGTCTTCATGGCTAGTTTGTTTTAATTACCTGACATGTCAGGTGGTCCTAGGATTGTTTAGGGTCACATGTTAATTAACAGGAATACCTATTTTACATAACTGCTTTTGTGTATTTGAGATAAACAAATATGTAGTCAAAGGACACTGTCTATTTAGATATTGTACATTGTTAGTTCTTACTCTTATAATTCTGTTTGAACAATGATAACTATAAAACTAGAATGTTTGCCAAGATTATTTTTAAGCAAAACATATTCATTTTCAAAGTAAAACCAAGATGAAAAGATTATTTGATTTCAAGGGAAATCTAGCAAATGAAAGGTGTAGAAAGTCACTTAATCACAACATATCAGTATGTCATACTCAGAAAGTATTTATCAAAAGTGCTCTAGAGGGAGGGGAATATTATGAGGCTGTGTGTCATTCAGTCAATACAGCCAGAGTAGTTGAAGAGGACACTTTCCTAGAAATTTGGAAGCTGAGATAGGAGTAATTATAATGAATAGAGAAAAACATCCACAGCAAGCGACTATCTCATTAAATGGTCTAAATCTATGTTTTAAAATCAACACTGGAGCAGATATAAATGTGCTTTCCAAAGATTTTTTGAAATGACTAAGTAATGTTTTGCTCATGCTGTCTACACATATATAACGTGGCCTAAATTGTAGCTGTTTTTCACAGAACAGTTTCTAGGAAACTTGAAATACAAAAACAATGTTGCCAAGAAAGTGATATTAGATGTGAAAGGATTGGATGAAGCCTTAGTGGGACATCCAGCAATACAGGCACTGAACCTAGTAACATGTGTGTACAAAGTGAAGAAAGACTATGCAGAGGACGCAGTATCATTATATCCTGAAATATTCAAAGGACTAAGTAAGTTAAAATTATTACTATATAATAAGGTAAAGATGAGCAAAGCCCTGTACAATGTTTGATAGAAATTTCCAATAGCACTGTTCAAATTACTTTAATTGTAAAAATGATCCCACCAATTACTACACATTAGAGAACCAATATTAATTTTATATCCAAATAATTATTGATATAAATACATGTGCTAGATATATGGCAAAATATGCAGAAAAAGGTGAACCATCTTCAAAGCTCATTATCATCAATTTTTAATCCTGTATTGATCACCATGGTAACAACAACACTACTTATAAAGCATTACAAGGTGCAATGTTACGTTGTGTTGACAAACATGATTACAGTACTCAAGAAACAACATATCTGCTACTTCATCCACTGCTTGTAAGTTGTACATACAATTTTGTAATAATCATCTAATATACAAACAAAATCCTCTGAGCAAACAAGCTGCTTATGTAGTAGACAATAATTACAACCTTGCAATGTACAGATGGCAAAACAATATGTTAGGAACATATGTACATGTATTTGTTTATATGAGTACACTCCCAGTCAACTAGGATATATATATATATATATATATATATATATCTTACAACATTTCACAATGCTTGTGAGTCAACTATATGTACCACAACATTTATATTACTATATATATCAACCCAAATAACACATAAAGATTATATTAATAAGTATCAAATTGTTCTACATACAGACATCATAATATAACTTTATCAAGACTGAAAAAACAGGTGAGCTCTGTGTGGGTGCAGTAAAAGCCAAAATTCTAATCATAAGTATGTAGCTCAACATGCATGTAATTTAATAATGTTATAGAAGATGAAAACTTTGCAACCGCATTTTTCATTTTTGAACTGTTTGATCATCAAAATTTGGTCCAATGATATGTCTTCTAATACAATTACTGTGACTTACTTTATCCTTAATGTTGACATCAGCTTGTCCAACTTCAATTAGCAATTTTACTGTGTCAGCATGACCATTCTCTGCTGCAAAATGTGCAGGTATATATCCTCTCTAGAAACATATGAGACGAAGTTATTGATTACAAAAGAACATAAACTATTAGATAGTAAACTAAATAGTCAATGGAACCAGTCATCAGTACATATTATCATAACAATTCTATTACACTGCATAATATGAGAAGTAATTGCACAACATACTCTACATATTCAATACAAACCAACAGTAGCAGCTAATATGTTTGACAAACAAACTGTAGTAGTAACACATCCTCTTTGTTAGCTCTATCTCAGCCCATGATGTCACTATATGACATTATTATTGAGTCACTAAACAAGCTAACACATTAACACACACAAATTCTGTATTAAAGAAAACAATACAAACTCATGAACAATACCACATTACAAACCACACCCCTTGACTCTATACATATTACAACCCTTGGATTTTTCTAAAGAATTATGATATCATTTTATGTGAACTTATTTTGGAAAATCACACATGTTGCATTAAGAAATTTGGAATATTATGTTTCTGTATATGTGGTTGCTACAGGGCCTCTTTGCACTGGATGTTTACCAAATTTGGTGTCCTAGTACTGTATTGATTGATCTTCCTGGTTACAACATTTGGTATATATTCTAAACAAAATGATTACATAGAAAATGCGTATAAACCATTAACTCAAAATTCTTTAGCACAACGTGTGGTTTTTATTTAATAATATCATAATCATGTCCAATCATATAATTTCTAATCTACAATATCTAACTTGATTAATGGTATCATGACTAACAGACAGTAACCTTGAACACTGTTTGTTAGTTCTTGTGTTATATATATAGAATAGCCTTTATTACAAGTCACATAATGACATTATCATTTTAGTAAGTTTACATAATGACTTAATTAAGTTCATCAATAATAATAATTTGTATTATTATTCAAATATTTTGTAAAAATTATTAATAGAATCATGATCTGGTGAAGAACAGTTGCTGTAGAATGCAGGTTCCTAATTACATCAGTAATACATCTCAAATCATGTGTCTTAATGATTTATTAACCTCATATGAAGTAATTGGAACTATTTGATCGTCAAAATTTGGTCCAATGATATGTTTTGTAATACAATTACTGTGACTTACTATATCTATAGTGTTGACATCAGCTTGTCCAACTTCAATTAGCAATTTTACTATGTCAGCATGACCATTCTTTGCAGCATAATGTGCAGGTGTACAGTCAAACTAGAAACATAAGAGACAAAGTTATTTCATTACAAAAGGACATAAACTATTAGACAGTAAATTATATAGTCAATGGAACCAGTCATCAGTACATATTATCATAACAATTCTATTACACTGCATAATATGAGAAGTATTTGCACAACATACTCTACATATTCAATACAAACCAACAGTAGCAGCTAAAATTTTTGACAAACAAACTGTAGTAGTAACACATCCTCTTTGTTAGCTCTATCTCAGCCCATGATGTCACTATATGACATTATTATTGAGACACTAAACAAGCTAACACATTAACACACACAAATTCTGTATTAAAGAAAACAATACAAACTCATGAACAATACCACATTACAAACCACACCCCTTGACTCTATGCATATTACAACCCTTGGATTTTTCTAAAGAATTATGATATCATTTTATGTGAACTTATTTTGGAAAATCACACATGTTGCATTAAGAAATTTGGAATATATGTTTCTGTATATGTGGTTGCTACAGGGCCTCTTTGCACTGGATGTTTACCACATTTGGTGTCCTAGTACTGTATTGATTGATCTTCCTGGTTACAATATTTGGTATATATTCTAAACAAAATGATTACATAGAAAATGCGTATAAACCATTAACTCAAAATTCTTTAGCACAACGTGTGGTTTTTATTTAATAATATCATAATCATGTCCAATCATATAATTTCTAATCTACAATATCTAACTTGATTAATGGTATCATGACTAACAGACAGTAACCTTGAACACTGTTTGTTAGTTCTTGTGTTATATATATAGAATAGCCTTTATTACAAGTCACATAATGACATTATCATTTTAGTAAGTTTACATAATGACTTAATTAAGTTCATCAATAATAAACATTGGTATTATTATTCAAATATTTTGTAAAATTATTAATAGAATCAAGATCTGGTAAAGAACAGTTGCTGTAGAATGTAGGTTCCTAATTACATCAGCAATACACCTCAAATCATGTGTCTTATTGATTTATAACCTCATATGAAGTAATTGAACTATTTGATCATCAAAATTTGGTCCAATGACATGTCTTGTAATATAATTACTGTGACTTACATCATCCTTAGTGTTGACATCAGCTTGTCCAACTTCAATTAGCAATTTTACTATGTCAGCATGACCATTCACTGCCGCATAATGTGCAGGTGTATATGCATACTATAAATATAAGAGACAAAGTTATTTAATTACAAAAGAACATAAACTATTAGATAGTAAAGTATATAGTCAATGGAACCAGTCATCAGTACATATTATCATAATAATTCTACTACAGTCTATAATATGAGAAGTAACTGCACAACATACTCTACATATTCAATACATACTATTAATAGCAGCTAACATTTGTGACAAACAAACTCTAGTAGTAACACATTCTCTTTGTTAGCTCTATCTCATTCCATGATGACAGTATAGGACATACCAAGAAGTTCTAGCTTAATAATTGATTACAATAATCAGAATTTCACCTATTTACACACAATTTAATATAATCATGTAAGTAGGTGACACCACAATTCAGGTGCCCATTTCTTTTAAAACTTTTTTTTCTACTCTAATAATAATCACCTTGACTACAACATTATTTTAAGGTGTTCCTACATTAATATAGCATGTAGTTATGAAAACTATACTAAATTTCTCCATATAAAGCTTATTAATATTGTTTGTTACTTAAAGTAAACCACACCTACTACCAACTTTTAGTATATGGAATTTGTTAAATATTTTATCTCTTATTCAGAGATGTCAGAAATAATATGACTGGAAAAGGAGTGACCTCACCACTTTCAACAGCCATGAATAAAACTCTTCCTTTGAATTACTTAGGTCAGTCTGTTATAATAAACCTTCTCACATTCCATTTTTGATTGACTTGAACAATCAATGTAATTATAACTCCACATATCAATGATGCATTTTCAAAAAAATCCTTAAATCATTTTGATTGATTTACATATACAAATATTATACAAATGTTATACAAATGTGTTTTTAACAACTCACATTGCTTTAGAATTCATCCTAGCAAACTTAAAATACTCAACTTGCCCTCACATCACCTAGATATTTGTGGCATTTAGTCTTATCACTATATTATTGATGATGTTTCCATTAGATACCTACCCAGTCATAGAATATATCAAAAAGGTAAAAGCTTTCCTTAGTAATAAATTGTTATGATCTCAGTACCCAAGACAATTTATAAATGTACTGCCCATATAAAACACAGCCATTAATTAAAGTTAATATAGTTGACTATATGTTAAACTTTAAGTTAATGTTCAATGAAATAAATGTTTCTTAAATTGTTTGTAACGTATTTCATCTTCACCACACCCACTTCTAATATACACATACAAAATGTAAATCCATTAAAAATAGTTTTGCAAAGAAACACCAAAATTTGAACCCTCTAATTTTAATGGCATTACACTAACAGACCACAAGTAATATCAACAATACATATACTATAATCAGTATACTAACCTTATATAAATCATCATGATGAACATTGACATTAGCACCTGATGCAAGTGCTACATCTACTGTATGCATATCACCATTTTCAGCTGAAGTCAAAAGTAAGTCATCCTGTTAAAATAAATAATATGATATAACTGACACTAACCCACATATAAATAGGTCATGTTTATAATATATCATAACATATAAGATCACTATGTCCATGTCATCATATACAGTAAATTTATTATTATAACACTTACATTTCTAACTTGGTCCATATCTCCTCCAAAAGAACATAAGAGCTTAACAATGTCATTATGATCATACCAGTGTGCTATATGAAGTGGACTATGTGCCCACTATAAAATAAAAATAAATTGTTTAATAATAACAATAAATCCTATTTATAATACACAAGATAACACATTACTAGCATACTGTGTACTATCAGGGACAAATGTGTGTCACAAGGGAAAATCTAACTTCCATAACTATATCTATTTCCATATATGAATACAAATGATATTTTTAAATATTTTTATCAATTCTGGGCTATAACCTCTTGCTAGGTAAATTTTAATGAGAATACAAAAGCACATATAAAAAGTTTCTGTGTGGATAAGGTATCACAAACTAGTGGTCCAATTTCTTCGTATCATGCTGCAAGGAGATATCCATTCATTACTATTATATTGGGATCTAAAAGAGTGATAGAACATTCATAACAAAACTCTAGCATCTTTCCAAGCCTATAATTAGTTTTTATGTACTGACAAAGAGCGCATCTTTTGAAATAAAAATAATACATTATTCAACTGTTTTTATCTCTTTGATCAAAAAACCCTTCATAATCTCTAAGTCATAATCCTTTAAACACTTTTTAATATATAAGTGTTTTTTCTTTGTTTATTTAATTTACACAACATTGCTAATAGTAATTATATTCGTTGATTCTGTGACATACTTAACAATACTTGTACTATGACTGTGAACTTAAGTCTATATTCTATGTATGGATAATCACTGACCATGTTTCAATATAATGGTTAGTACACAAACATAACAGCTGTTAAAAACTAATTCATAATGCTCATGTGTTTTTGGTACTATTGTACAAATATTAAACCAGTAAGGAATTAATTTTCTCTTGTTCACAATGAAATAAAGTTTTGAAAAGTAGTCAAGCTTTGCTTATGAATGACAGTATGCAAATGAGATATCTCCTGTACTGATATGTACAATTATCATGTTGTAACTTTAATGATAACAATATATTTTAATATTTCTAATATAAGCACCTCTCCAATATAAACAAAGTTCTGTCCATACATACATTTGCCTGTTCTAAAAATAAGCACACACTGAGTTTATAATTAATTTTACCCACTGTATAATTAATTAGAATTGAGATAAACTAAAGTTTCTGTTGTAGACTAGAACATTTGTATTTGGCAGCTCTGGACTAACAAAATGTATCAGAAACTTTTGACATAGAGGAGATTTGCTTAGTTAACTTAATAGAATACCTTGCTACTCTCTAAAAAAGTATAGGGTCAAAGTTAAAGACATCAAAATGGCAATTTACGTTCAGAAGTTAGGGCAAGAATTATATAAAATTGTTGGTTCATGTTGTCTGTATCATGTTTAGTGATTTGCATGTATATGTATATTATTATAATATCTTGTACTGATATAATACATAATAATAGTATTACATATACATAATACAAACTTTGTCATAAATATTGGGGTCTGCCTTAGCTGTTAAGAGTAAATGAACTATCTCAATGCGTCTTGTACTTGTAGCATAATGCAAAGAAGTCTGATGATCCTATAGAAAGAATAAATAGTAAATAATGTGGCTACAAATAAATTACTAATAACTTTTCAATACTACAATAGATAACACTGCTAATAGTAATTGTATTCATTGTTTCTGTGACATACTTAACATTACTTGCACTATGACTGTGAACTTAAGTCTATATTCCTTATATGGTTAATCATTGACCATGTTTCAATATAGTGGTTAGTATATACAAAAACATAACAGCTGTTAAAACTCATCCATAATGGTCATGTGTTTCTGGTACTATTGTACAAATATTAAACCAGTAAGAATTTAATTTCCTCTTGTCAACAGCAAAATAAAGTTTTAAAAAGTAGCCAAGCTTTGCTTATGAATGACAATAGACAAATGAGATATCTCCAGTACTTATATGTACAGTCACCCTGTTGCAGCTTTATTAGTAACATTATATTTTAATATTTCTAATATAAACACCTCTCCAATATAAACAAAGTTCTGTCTATACATACATTCACCTATTCTAATAATAACCACACACGGGCTTCATAATTAATTTCATCTACTGTATAATTAATTATAATTGAGATAAACTAAAGTTTCTGTTGTAGACTAGAATATTTGTATTTGGAAGTTCTGGACTAACAAAATGTATCAGACACTTTTGACATGAAGGAGATTTGCTTTGTTAACTTAATAGAATACCTTGATACTCTTTTAAAAGTATAGTACCAAAGTAAAAGACATCAAAATGGCAAGTTACTTTCAAAAGTTAGGGCAGGAGTTATATATGATAGTTGGGTCATGTTTTCTGTATCATGTTTAGTGATTTACATGTACATGTATATTATTATAATATCTTGTACTGATATAATACATAATAATAGTATTATATACATGTACATGGAGTGAACATAATACACAAGTACATGGAATATAAACCATCTCTATACATAATACAAACCTTGTCACAAATATTGGGATCTGCCTTAGCTGTTAAGAGTAACTGAACTATCTCAATGTGTCCCATCCTTGAAGCATAATGCAAAGAAGTTTGATGATCCTATAGAAAGAATAAATAGTAAATAATGTGGCTACAAATTAATTACTAATAACTTTTCAATACTACAATAGATAATACTGCTAATAGTAATTATATTCATTGTTTCTGTGACATACTTAACAATACTTGCACTATGACTGTGAACTTAAGTCTATATTCCTTATATGGTTAATCACTGACCATGTTTCAATATAGTGGTTAGTATATACAAAAACATAACAGCTGTTAAAACTCATCCATAATGGTCATGTGTTTCTGGTACTATTGTACAAATATTAAACCAGTAAGCATTTAATTTCCTTTTGTTCACAATGAAATAAAGTTTTGAAAAGTAGTCAAGCTTTGCTTATGAATGACAGTATGCAAATGAGATATCTCCTGTACTGATATGTACAATTATCATGTTGTAACTTTAATGATAACAATATATTTTAATATTTCTAATATAACACCTCTCCAATATAAACAAAGTTCTGTCCATACATACATTTGCCTGTTCTAAAAATAAGCACACACTGAGTTTATAATTAATTTTACCCACTGTATAATTAATTAGAATTGAGATAAACTAAAGTTTCTGTTGTAGACTAGAACATTTGTATTTGGCAGCTCTGGACTAACAAAATGTATCAGAAACTTTTGACATAGAGGAGATTTGCTTAGTTAACTTAATAGAATACCTTGCTACTCTCTAAAAAAGTATAGGGTCAAAGTTAAAGACATCAAAATGGCAATTTACGTTCAGAAGTTAGGGCAAGAATTATATAAAATTGTTGGTTCATGTTGTCTGTATCATGTTTAGTGATTTGCATGTACATGTATATTATTATAATATCTTATACTGATATAATACATAATAATAGTATTACATATACATAATACAAACTTTGTCATAAATATTGGGGTCTGCCTTAGCTGTTAAGAGTAACTGAACTATCTCAATGTGTCTTGCACTTGTAGCATAATGCAAAGAAGTCTGATGATCCTATAGAAAGAATAAATAGTAAATAATGTGGGTACAAAATTAATTACTAATAAATTTTCAATACTACAATAGATAACACTGCTAATAGTAATTATATTCATTGTTTCTGTGACATACTTAACATTACTTGCACTATGACTGTGAACGTAAGTCTATATTCCTTATATGGTTAATCATTGACCATGTTTCAATATAGTGGTTAGTATATACAAAAACATAACAGCTGTTAAAACTCATCCATAATGGTCATGTGTTTCTGGTACTATTGTACAAATATTAAACCAGTAAGAAATTAATTTCCTTTTGTTCACAATGAAATAAAGTTTTAAAAAGTAGTCAAGCTTTGCTTATGAATGACAATAGACAAATGAGATATCTCCAGTACTTATATGTACAGTCACCATGTTGCAGCTTTATTAGTAACATTATAACATTACGAGATATCTTGACACTAAGTACCTGAGAAAGTTTTCATAAGTAACAATAGTTGAAGTTTACATTACTTGTAAGAAGCAGCTACCAGATAATAATGTGTAGCAAAAATATATCTTGGCATGCCAGAAAAGGAATCCAACTACATTTCAATCGTCTTCTACTTTGGAGTAGTAGCTTCTACAAGGGACTGGATTATATTCAATAAAAGAATGGCTCTGATATTGTGAATATCAACAGGGATGATGGTGTGTTGGATTCACCAATCATTAATATTCAATACCCAGTATTTAGGCTTTAACATCTGTAATTACACATACAGACTATAGTAGCAAGTATCCATTTGTTCTACATACAGATATCATGATATAATGTTATCAAGACTGAAATAACTGGTAAGCTCTGTGTGGGTGCAGTAAATGCAAAAATTCTATCATAAGAATGCAGCTCAAAATGCAGGTAATTTATCAAAACAGTTCTTACACATCCATCTTGAGCATGAAATCAATGTAATTTAGTACTCATAAAAGTCAATCATTCTGCTTGTCACATAGAGAATATTAATAACTTTTTCAAGATGATCCCATGGCAACAATTTAGTCACAACAGTTCTTTCAAAATCTGTTTGCACGTTACGTACCATTTTCATATCTATGGTCATAAATGTTTGCATATATGTGGTTACTACGTAGCCACTTTATACTAACTTGTATATTTGGTGTACATTCTATATAAAATGATCATGTAGCAATTGCAAATAGAACATTTGTTCAAAATTCTTAGGAACAACGTGTGTTTTCATTAAATAATGCAATAGTTTGCTCATTCATATAATTTCTAAACTATAATATCTGACTTCATTAATGATATCATGACGAACAGACATAAGCCTTGAATATTAACTAATATAAAGATAACAGACAAAGGAGACATCTATACTGTATATAAATAACTACATATAGTAGGTAGTATTGGTGACAATATATTTAACATTTCTAATATAGGCACATCTCCAATATAGACATCACTCCTGTCAATACATACGTTTGCCTGTTCTAATAATAGGCATCCTCTGACTTCATAATTAATTTTACAAGTGCCTAATTAATTAAAATTGAAATAGACTAAACTTTCAGTTGTAGACTACAACAATTTATATTTTGTCAGTTCTGGACCAACAGATGCAGCAGAAACTTTTGATACCAAGAAGTTCTGGCTTAATAATTGATTACAATAACTTGCTACTCATTAAAAGAATAGAAAGTCTAAATGAAAGACATTGAAATGACAATTTAGGATCACCAGTTGTGATAACAGTTGAATAAGAATGCTAGTTCATGTTGTCTGTATCATGTTTACTGATAAAACTAAGCAAGTGATATACTTATACACAAGATAGCCTATGACTACTTCATCTTTCTTACTGGTGAACTGGTAAATTTCATTTAATAGGAATGTCACCATTCACAAAATTTCATATAATCATGTAAGTAGATGACACCTCAATTCAGGTACCCTTTTATTCTAAACTTTATTTTCCTACTCTAATAAAATGAAATAAATTGTTTAATAATAACAATAGATCCTATTTATATTACACAAAATCACACATTACTAGCGTAATGTGTACTATCTAACTTCCGTAACTATATGTATTTCCATACATGGATGGATACAAATGATAAGTGTTTTATAGTTTTATCGATTTGAGCTATAATCTCTTGCTAGGTGAGCTTTAAAAAGAATACAAAAAGCACATATAGAAATCTCCGGTGGCCTGGTAGGACACATTTAAGGTTTAGGGTTTAGGGTTTAAGATTTAGGGCGATGGCCCAGTAGGTTGCGTTTTGGGCCAATCTTAACATATAAACCCTACTCCAATTAGCTACTAACTCTCTTTATATTACTAGGTTATTATTAATACTATGACTGATAGTATTCATATCCTAATAGTGGACAGTAGAGGTTGGCATTGAGAATGTTTCCTGTATACTATCAGGAGTATGTGAACATCATGAAGGAGTATCTAATTTCATAACTAACTTTTGTTGAAATCACAGCTATAACTGATAAAACTTTAATGCTTTTATGGCTTGTGGACTCAGACCTCTTAGCTAGGTAAGCTTTAAAAAGAGCTAAGAACATTGAGAAATCTATACTGACATACTGGTAATATGTGGACAAGGTATCACAAGCTTTGTATCTTGAAGCAAGGAAATGTGTGAAACTTTTGTTAACCTTGTAATGGGAAAATAAAGCTTGTAGAATGTTCATAACAAGCTATCTACCTTTTTATAAAGCCTAGGATTAGTAAGATGGCAATTATATCATTTCTACATAATAGCACATGTGATACAAACAATTTAAGATATCCACCAATTATAATTAAATCTCTTAAATAATATCAGTGATATATTATTACATTCTATGACTGTGTTATTATATAGGGATGATACAATTGCCATCACTACTGTCTAGTTTAAATTCTTCGTATTAGACTGATGATATCTATCAATAAATTTACTTCATTTTGTAGAAAAAGTTTTTTTATTTACTTGTTTGTATATATATAGCTATATCTAAAACTTCAATAATAAATAATATTAAATAATTAACATATTAAATCATGTAGAACTAGTAATCTTCACAACAAAGCTAACCATACATAAGACTAAATGACTAAAACAACTCTTCATATATAGAATAGTCAAGAACTTCCTTCATAGACACAATGTTTATGATCATAAAATGTATAGTATAAAAACAGGTGTGCTCATTGAAGTATATATAGTACACAATGAATATTGTATAGTGGCTTTGTGGATTAAACTATTGGTATCTATACAAAATATTACAATGTCTTAGTATGTTATTTATCAGAATTAATAGATGACAATGTCATCATATCATGACATCATATCAGTATAGCTCTATAGGATTTTTATGACAATCAAAATATTACACTTCACATAACACTGAGTACTATATGACTTAACATGAAAATATTATATTGTATCCACAAACTTGTAATCATCAAATTAATGACAACAAACTATCTATTACTAGTAAACAATCAATTATTATTATAAAGTAATAACTTACGTCTTTGTTCTGATAATTTACATTTGCCTTCTTTTGAACACTTTCTTTTATAATGTTTATCAGTCCTCTGCCTGCAGCTGCTAACATAATTTCATTCTAATAAATCACAACAAGTAAATACAAATAATATACATCATAATATATACAACAGTATATACAAGTGTTCAGTTTAATTACATATAATTGTGACTAGTACAATAAACCACTAATTAATTCCCAGTTCTATATATATACATATATTCTTCTATTAATTATTGTATAAATGGTTGACAAAATCAATCAGCTTTACTGTATACTTTGTCCTAAATCTCAAAGATGGCTACATATTATTCTAAATGTACATGTAATGATAGAATCTCTATTAAAATGATATATCGTTAATGTTAGCAGCATTATAGCTATAATTTAAAATACAACACTTGTAGTGAATAAATGTGGGTGTGGGTGTTGTGAAATATAGTTGTTTAGTCGATCTGTGACAATTTCTTTCATAACTGTAATATGAAGGTAATTATTAACATTGTATACTGTACCTTAGTGTGACATAATATGCTTTAAACTAATGCTATAGTTAGTAGCTAGGAATAAGGAAGGTAGTATGGAGAAAACTAGACATAAACAATGAATATATGTATTGATATGTGTATTAGGACTTGGTAATAACTAGGAGACATTTTCATGTAGTATACAAGTATGTACATGCACATGATATCAATATAACAAACAAGTATTCTAGTAATTATAAATATGGACCTCAACTACATACTATACTTGTATACACTTACATAATCAGGAGTAGCTCCTGCATTTTCAAGAATATGTGCTATTTCGTTGTGACCACTGATGTAAGCTATAGTATGAGGTGTTGTATGAGGTGTAAGATGCCCATGCACATACTGTATGATAAACAAAGATATTTTAATAAATCCAATTACATATCTGTGACACAACTAATAACAGACTAATTAATAAACTAATGGGATTTTACCTTATGATATCGATAACGGCATTCAAGGTTTGCTCCATTCTGGAGTAATTGCTTCACTTTGTCTACATTTCCATCTCTAGAAGACTTCCAAAGGTCACTGTCCTATATAATAACAAAACAATTCACTACATTAAAAATTAGCAAATCATACAGACTAATAAAACTATAGGACTAGTAAAATACACAATACACAAAGTGACAATATTTATATAAAAAAAGATGTAATTAGGATTATAACTAACAGACAATTTATTACAAATACAAGACTCCACTAACAAATAATAGTTGAGTTTATAATCTGATATAAAGAATAGTAAAGATAACAATTATTAGGAAACTTTCCAATCAGTGATCTTTGATTATTGAATGTCACTCTCAACTAGTAGTCTTATCACTTGTTGATCAATATTGATATAGATATTGTGGTTGATATTCAAGGAAATACAGTAGTTATATTATAATAAAACTTGAACTAGACAATAAAGGATACAACTAGTATTAACAATACCAGACACTAGTCTACTATAAGAGTAGTCACTTACTACATCATCATATTTATCATATAACATGTAATGTATTGATTGTACACTAACACATGTAGTATAATGGATTAGTTAATAATATACTTACAATTCTTTTCTGCTCTTCTTCTGATTCCTCTTCTTCTGACAGGTCTTCATCCAATAGGTCTTCTTCTGATTCCTCTTCTTCTGACAGGTCTTCATCCAATAGGTCTTCTTCTGATTCCTCTTCTTCTGACAGGTCTTCATCCAATATGTCTTCTTCCGATTCATCTTCTTCTAACAGCTAATACATGTAGTGTAATGGATTAGTAACTGATATACTTACAATATCAGACGGGGCTCTCTTTGAGAGTTGAATCTGTTCTTTTGTTGAGTGCCAAATTTGTTCATTCTTTGAGAGTTGAACTTGTTCTTTCTTTGAGGAATGAACTTTTTTTTTCTTTGAGAGTTGAGCTCCCATTGCCAGGAGGGCTGGCAGCCTTTGGCTGGTACTGTTAAGTTGATCTAGCTCTATAATAGAACATTAGATATCAATGTACATATATCAGTTATACTATTATACATAATGTATTATGCATATCACTCTATATAACAAAGAGAACAAATTGTACTTCATTTATTGTTGTTGTAAAATTATATACAACATGATCATGACAACAATTCAAATCATCTTATGAGATCAAGTACAGCAATAAATCGTTTCTTTCTCCAAATGGCGCTTCATAATTTATATGCCCAATAGTATCACATCTTGTTTTTTGAGGGTGAGCCTGAGTGAGCTGCACATTTGTCACGTCAATAGGATAATTTGACAATTGAACATTACGTACGTCATTCCGTAATACTCTAATTTAGCGTTAAATAAATCTTGAATAAATGAAAAATTAATAATATTACGGCTTCCTTCAGGTGCAACCAAAAAGGTCGTGTAAAGGTTATGGCTGCGCTACGATTTTTAGCAGCTGCTTGCCAAGCTGTCTTTGTTTCTGTGCTAACACGTAAATATCTGATTCTAGTGTTTTTCAGTTATAACAGACTAGTTACACACTCATACAGAGATATTTAGTAAATTACTAATGGAGCACCATTCAGTTTTATGATGATATTTTAATGCATTAATCTGCTGGACTATGACACCTTAAAAAATAACAGATCTATGGGTTCTTCTAACACATTAGAGTGTATGATTTTAGGATTTAGAGATAAGGATTGTTTTAATGACAAGTTATTGTAGCGAGTTTTCTTACAAAATCAGCAAATATATAACATCTGCTGTTAGGGTTAGCTTAGGTCTAGTCAGTGAACTATAGGAAGTACCATCTCTTCACTCTACGTGCTAAGCATTGGTATAAAGTATGTGGACAAACGTTTAGACTGTTCACTGCATGGAAGGTCCCATAGAGCTTCCATATTGTCATGATCATGTATTGCAGAAAAGACTATAACCCATTCTTCTGCTGTGAAAGAATGTCAATAGTCTCTCTGTGTTAGCTAAAGCCAATAAGCTGATCTTAATGCACAAAGCATTTACACAGCATATCTAAAGCAGTAATTGAAATCAAGCAAGAGTGTTCAAGTTTTAGATCTTGGACATTCAGACAATACAAATTAACATTTATATAACATTTAAGGTTGACGTGGTAGAGATCAAAATATACCAATCTTAGACTGTCCCACTGAACTTGTTACTTTATACACCTCTGGTCTGCAACACTTGACATATAAATCACAAACTACATTATCTTGGCATGTGTACAACCCACGAATAAACAACTGCAACATGAAAATATATTCAGTAGTTCCTATGCAATTTTTGATATGAGTCAAAAAAATTTGAAGATCTTAGAGCTATGCATTTGCCACTGCATGATTACCTACTAGAGTATTACTCTAAACAAGAACTACATACTGACAAAACCATTCACTTAGTTACCATTGGGAGGAGAGTCTGACTACATAAGAAGCATCTGTATGCTGACACATACATGTATATAAGTATATCATAATATTATAATCTATATTTTGTCTAAGTAGCAATGTAGCTATCAGTAACAAATCCTGCTTTATTTACTTACATCAATTAGATCACACTCTTCAATTCAAAGTCTTCTTTGTCAAAAGTATTTTGTGTGTGGTATAGAATTTATCATCACATGATGGGATGATGGAGTGTGGGTGGAACATAAATGGTTTTCGAAATACTCACATCATTTACATAACAATATAAGTGAATATATTCATGATTTTAACAATGAAATAGTATCACCTGGTGTGAATATCCACACTAACCCTCCCTACAGAGGTCTCACAAATACATGCATCATAATATATACCTATATACCTTCTTAATAGTTATACAGTTACCTAAGATATTATCAAGACTACTAGTTTAGTATTGTTGTCTTTGAACATATAACATACTTTATTTTCTTTTAAAAATGAAAATGATTAGTATACAATTACATAAAAATAATTAAGATCTGTTTGAATTGGCAAAATATAATTTCAGAACATATTAACTCAAAAAAGTGTTACTTGGTACATCCATGGAGGATATTCATAACATCCATCCATTGTGTTTCCTGTAAATTCAAAAAAAGTTATGTATGGTTGTGATACTTAACAACACTCACAAGACATTTCATAGTAAAACAAGCAGTATATGATCTCCGCTAGTTACAGCCATAAATGATAACCTTTGAAAATTCAGAGTATGTCATATATATATGGGAGAGAGAAAGAGAGAGAGAGAGAGAGAGAGAGAGAGAGGAAATTAATAACTAATTTAGCTGTGTTTATAATCACAAACTATGTGTGATCACTCACACACATCATTCTAATGTTTGTCAAAATATTTTGTGATACTGTCACAAAGTTATAGATTAGATTTTTAAAATATCACAAAGCTGTAGGTTAGACTTTTACCCTTTTCTCTTTGACAAACATAAATTCTTTCTTATTATATAAGTCACAAACATTTATATATGTCAGGACTACATAATAAAGAAACATACTAAATTTTACACAAATAGAGGCTAAGGGTCACTTTTACCAAAATGAAAAATACTATGTATTTACAAAGAACTCATCTACACATAATAGCAATAAAATATCATTTTGAGTTTGGTACCAGGTAACATCTACCACCCTTTTGGGACAAAAAATAAGTCATTTAAAATTCATAGAAATGAGATTAAATTTTGTTACTTTGAGTGCTAAAGACCACACAGCTGGAAGATGCACTGGGATATACCATTGATTTTTAATAAGATGGTTCTGTTTGCTTGCATGTAAATGTGGTCTATAAGTTGTACAATTAATTATAGTCTTTTTCAACTTGACAATCATTGCATTGTTCCATACAAATCATGTTAATTGTTTTATTAACAATAACAACTATAATAGTTACAACTTACTAAATCTCACAATTAAGTGTTGTTACTTTTCTAATAGCCTTGTCATAACCTTTATGACTTTCGTAATGATACAATGGAATAACATTATCTATGCAACATTAATGTTCCAAGCACTAATTTGATTAAAACATTGTTAATCCTCACCTGTAACTCTGATTAGACAAAGGTTACAGTACTTGCTCTGAGTTTGTCTGTCTGTTAATAATATGTTTTATTCTGAAGTTATAATAATTTATTTTACATGTTCTGGAAAGGTTCTTGTGTCCACACATATTTGACAGATAATAACATATCATGTGATTGTTGTTATTTGCTTGTTCTTTATGATTTGACTAAGTTATTTTGTATATAACTTTAAGTAACTTAATAAATATCCTTAAACATTGTTAGTTTCAAGAAATAAAACTGTTTATGTCACATATAATGTGGTTAAACTATAATTGTCATACCTGTGCTATAGCTGCCATCCTAATTTACATATTTTCACAGATATTATGATATCGTGTAGTTTTATACAACCTCTGTTGCCTATTTTATTGAGCATGTTTTCATGTAGTTGTAATGATTAGTGGCACATCTCAATAACTATGAGGTGACAATTAGTTATTATAAAATCACTGTATATGGAGAACACATGTAAATATCAGACTCATGATCACATGTGGCAAGAGTAGCATAAATCATGACTCCTCTTTTTTTAAACTAGACAAAGTTGTTGCCTGTTAGTGTCAGTAATAAATACAGCAATAAAATGTACACTAAAGCTATATACAGTATGTACCATATTGGAGTCAAGAGTTTATCCTTTCATCTATTTTGTTTGTTCTATATCTAGAAGATTGATTATATCAAATAAGTTCCTAATCAAACAGATATACTTCACAATCTTTATCATACAACAATAGTATTGGACAATTTTATAACTATATTGTATTGTATTCATTTTTAGCAAATCAGTAATTCTAATTCCAGTCAAGAGATATAAGACACACATATTACCATACTCATCAGTATAGCAGTATGGTATACAGTACTTGATGAGGTGACACAATATACTGTATATTAGATTATGTCATATCAAATATATAAGGTGATGATCGTGGTATTTTAAAGTTTTAATCCAATGCAAACTCTAAGATTAATCACATCATATTTTAACATTATAATTGTTAGAATGAAATTATTATGACTCTGACTACTAGTTAGGCAGTAAAATTTTCACTTCACTTAATTTGCCATAAAATTCTGCTTTGAAATGAAAAGAAACCAAGTACTTCAGATGAAGATTAACATCTTTTAAGTACACAAGCAATAGATAATGTGATAGTATCCTCCAGACTTATGCTAATTAATAATATTCATAATTCCTAAAGTCATATTGTTGTTTTAGGTTAATCGACACCTCTTCAGGTACGGCAAAATTACACAAATGGAATGGATTATAATAACTGTAAAGTAAATATATTTCAGAATATACCTAGGTACGGAAGCGGAAGGCGGACATCCAATTCTATTTTGAATTTCATATACTCTGCTTTGAAGTTTGCCGACCATATGCAATTCTACTTTGCAGCTTTCCAAAAATATTCTAATTCCAATTCTATTTTCTATCCTTCGATGGAATATTTAACAGCTAAAATCCTATAGCCCCACCCTAACCGGAAACATGTTGCTTCGCTCCATTGTAAGAGACAGCTCGTGGTGCTCGTGCTCCGCGTTTTACTTCAATGAGCGATGGAAAGTAGAATTGGAATTGGATGTCCACCTTCAGCTTCTGTACCTAGGTTTCCATATACATCTTCCTGATTCATGATTACAACAGCTAAATCTGTCACTAAAACTCTTACATCTATGAATAAAAGGTCATGATGACTTAAGTGTGATATCTAAAGTGTATCCTTAGTCTTTTCTTGCCATAGCAGCAGATAATAATACCCACCTTCCATTTTTTGTTCAAATGTTTGTTTAAAGATGCACTTGTCTTCACTAACTTTTATTTTCACTAAATACCTGTCAGCTTTAGTCATGGTATAAGAGAAATCCTCTTTTGTGTAGCCTACATGTACAAGAGAATAGTAGGATTAAAATAGCAACATTATTGTTGTACTGACATGTTTAATAAGTGACATGATTTATGTTATATTCTGTATCTAAGAGACTCTAATTCCTACAACTAAAAACACAGAAGTCAACATTAACTAAACAATAATAATATTAGCAACTATCTATGTGTTCTTGCGCATTGTATAAATCTCTCACAACATACCATGTGTCTCTCAATTCAAATTGATCTTTTCATCTTTTCTTCAAGATGAGAGTAAATGACTACTTGCTCTTTGATGTGTTTGTCAAAATAGTCAAGCAGATTTTCAACTAGTGATTCATTAAAACAATTGGCCTTTGTCTTATTTTCCCCATCTACTGAATTATGTCAAAAGAAGCCAGTAGAAATTTATATCTGATCTTCATAATGTACACTGAAAATATACACATACAATAGATAAATATATGTATATTTTAAATTTTAAATCAGTTGCATGTATTTGTTTTTC
The DNA here is from genome assembly GCA_963693285.1 of Xestospongia muta. Taxonomy (NCBI): domain Eukaryota; kingdom Metazoa; phylum Porifera; class Demospongiae; order Haplosclerida; family Petrosiidae; genus Xestospongia; species Xestospongia muta. Next base: position 4,658,191 of record OY848924.1, read on the forward strand.
CAGTTGCAATGAAAACTAAAATGTATAAGTGCAGTTGAGAGGATGAGCTGTTAATTGGGAGTTAAATTTTTAGGTAAGTTTCATTTGTATTTTTAGCTAAATCATTGCATTAACTCTTCTTGATTTGATGGCAGAGATAGAGTTTAATTTATCAGGTCATATTACCCTATCATTAATTTAAGCTTCTTTAAGTTTCTAGTGATTATTCCATAGGATAGTACATACTAAGTGTTAAGAGGTAATGTTTATATTCACTTTATACATTGTATTCTCAATGTCTGACACAAGTGACAGTGCAGTCACCAAGTGACAGCCCAGTCAGTATATGCATGGTAATTATATTCTATGCTGTAGAATGCAATGAGAACATTATTCTCCATTGTGTTATATATAGTCTGCAATGTAGTATCACAGTAAAATTAAACCTCAGTATCATGTATGGTTTAGTGACAAAGCAGGTATATAAATTATAATAGTGTAATTGCATGTTTGAATGTTGATATGTTAGTTTATAATATGAATTATGAATGTTTGTAACTTAAAAAGTGTAAATGATGTTTAGAGTCAATACAAATGATTTACTGGTGTTATTAACAAAATAACTATTAATATCATAAAACTTATATGTTTGATTTCAATATGTAAATAGATATACATATACTTTTGACAAATGTGACTTACTTCACTATAATTTTATATATTATAGGTAATATTACAATACAAGGGACTAAACTAGGTAATTTAACAACAACAGTTAGTAACTTTACTTACTTTCATTTCATGTAGATATCACTCATCTTGACAATGTTACTGAGAGAGAAAACAATCTGTTAAGTTTGTATTTGAGAGGTGGGGCTTATAAAGATAATTAAAAGGCGGAGCTCATGATCTTGAAAGAAAAGAGAAGACATCCATGTGCAAAGAAGAAATGAGCCAACTGGACCTCATGTGTCAATATTGCTAGTTTCAATTCAATATAAACTCAACGAAGAAATCTTAGGATAGAGTTCACGAACATTTGGTATCATCAAGACACAAGAAGCTGATTAACAGTTACTGAAATAACAAGTAAGAAATAAACAGTAGGCACTCTATGATACTGACGTTTGTCAAATGTAAAGGAAAAAAAGAGGCTGAAGGTTCAGTTTGTGATTTTTTGCAAGCATTGTCTTATTCAGCTATTATTTTAAATTAACTAAAGGATTATTAGGAAATATTGTCCAGCATCATACTAATCTGGTCAGCAACTAAAGCAAAAGTAATATCTACACAAACTATAATATTTCTTTCTATGTTAAGTTACAAAAAATTGTGATTCTTGTGTTTTGTTAAAGTCAAGCAACATTATATTCAGAAGTATCAGTACAACACTGTAGCTATTGTGTATAATTTTAATGTTGAAGTTAATACCTGATATCTACCCAAATATAGAATTTAGTTCTATCACCTGATTATTACCTCCTGAATACATTTAAAAGGTAGCACCTGAAAAAATAGCCCTATCTATTGTCCATAAATTATTATGATACAGTTCATTCATTTTTATTATTCATTTCAATTTTAAATGTTACATATATATTGTGATATTATACAGGTCAGTTGTTACTGGTAGCTATTGAAAAGATGATCTTTCAAGTTGATACCATCCGAACCATTCCACCAAACAACTCAAGAAGTATCTACCCTTTGTTGTCTACACATCAGTGGTTATGAGCCATCATTATAGTCAGGTTAGAGATGGTGATATCTCACTTGTAACAGACATTAATGCAAAATTAATGCTTTTTTGTACTGATGTTTAAATATTAGTGTCTAGAGCATAGTATTAATTTCTCATTAATGTATAGCATCTATTACTGGCACTCTAGACATAACCGTTAATGATATAATAAACTGGATATGCAGTTCTCCCTTTCTATGATTGCTCTAGTTTTAATTTTAATGATGTAGAATTATATTAAAAGTTGTTTGATGATGATAAGAATAGAGTGATGACAGCTCATACAAATTATAGCAATTATTAAAGTCTATTTATTCAACAAATAATAACCTAATCTAGTAACTGTCTGAAGATTTCTTCTCAACTATAGCTGATTATATACAATTATAATAGCTATGATGCAGTCATGTCACATTCATTAGTGTATATACAAGTATATGATTGGATGTAATGCTAGTTAGAATTGTACTTTAAATGCATATATTTAAAAACAGTATTACTAAATAGTAGCACTCAAAAGAGTTTAGACGCTCATGTCTTACTCATTAATAATAGTGCTTGATGTTATCTACTTAGACAATGTGCAGTATATAACATTACATCTTGTATTTCTTTGGATGATTGTGACTTGAAGCCACAAAATATTCTCATCAGTCAAGGTGTTATCAAATATCTGCTGACTTTGGTCTCTCAGAGTAATTAATGACTATGTTGTCAATACATGTTAGCTATCACAAGTACAAATAAACCTTGTGTGTGTTAAGTTATTGTCCATGTTGTATGCATGTTCTCCTATCAATCACTGGTATCTAACATAATCCAACAATGCCTTCCAGTATTATTACACAGACACACATGCACATATATCATGGATAGTAGTATTAAGCTAGTACACTTCATTGTGAAGTACTGTAACACTGCAGTCTTTAACTAACTCAGTACATTATACATGTACCCAAGTGTGACTAATGGTTAATTATTAATAAGTCGCTTGCTTTAATTAAGAAAAAAAATATACATTTATGTCCTGAATAAAGAAAAAAAGAACACTGTTTCTTTTAGTAGTAGATGATATATTAGTCAGTATTAAGATGGAGTAAAATTAGATTGTGTTGATCAATATTTACTTTTTATAGTAAAATAAAATAATAGAAAATATTTAAAAAGACCTTGATTTGTGTACACAATTAGTTCATCAGAAAACCCTCTGGCACTCAGTATATTTGATGTAGGTTGCTTCATTATTAGTCTGTTTGCCTAGCTAGCCACATAAAGGGGAAATAGGTTGGAGTGACATGATGTTATCACAACTAATTCTAGACTCAATATGGCTATGAGGATGAAATACTTTGCATGTAATTGTGTTGGTTGACAGGTTGCCCTGTTAAACTGCAACAGTTGTGAAGCTACATTTATTAGATGTAAATACTATTTAATCTTGTGTTTGTTGATTGTTAGCAGTGTTTGGAGTAATGGGGATTTGGTTTCCTAGTTAGCCACATAAAGGAGAAGTAGGTTGGAGTGTCATGATGTTATCACAACTAATATTAGACTCAATATGGCTATGGGAGTGAAATACTTTGTATATAATTGATGTTGGTGACAGGTTGCCATGTTAAACTGCAACAGATGTGAAGCTACATTTATTAATTTTATTTAAACTTGTGTTTGTTGATTGTTAGCACTGTTTGGAGTTCTGGGATTTTTCTTGAAGGTTTCTGTATCAGTGTCACTGTATAATAGATACTACTTATGATTACTTTTACTACTACTTGTTATAATGATGAATTCCTGGTAGAATTAACTCCTTGTACTGGTACACTACTGTTGATATAGCTAGCTTGTGTTAACTTCTCTCTCTCCCTTCCCCTCCCCCCCCCCCCCCCTCTCTCTCTCTCTCTGTAAAAAACAATCCAATGAGTGTCAAGTTTTAAAAGACAGTCATTAGTTGTACAACTGTAGACCATATTTATGTATTAGCAAACATCTTATTGCAAATCAATGATATATCTTGGTACATCATCCTGATGTGTGGTCTTCAGAACCTAAGTGAAAAAATTTAATTTTATTACTATAAATTTAAGTGGGTTTTCAAGTCAACCAGGACCACACTTATAGCTGTAGGATGAATGTGCACTGAGACATGCTATTGATTTTTATAAACCTTAGCATCTTATCATATTATACAAACAAAGAGTAGAATGATGTGTGGGTATGGATATGTGTACATACATTTATAGTTACAAATGCAACTAAACTCTCTCTCTCTCTCTCTCTGTAAAAAAAACAATGCAATGAGTGTCAAGTTCTAAAAGATAGTTAATAGTTGTACAACTATAGACCATATTAGCAAACATATTATTGAAAATCAATGATATATCCCAGTGCATCATCCTGATGTGTGGTCTTCAGCAACCAATGTGAAAAAATTTAATTTTATTACTATGAATTTAAGTGGGTTTTCAAGTCAACCAGGACCACACTCATAGTTGTGTGGATGAATGTACACTGAGACATGTTATTGATTTTTATAAACCTTAGTATCATATCATATTATACTAACAAAGAGTAGGATGATGATGTGTGTGTATGGATGTGTGTACATACATTTATAGTTACAAATGCAACTAAATTTCTCTCTATATATATAAAAAATCAATGCAATGAATGTCTCTGTCTCTGTCTCTCTGTCTCTGTCTCTCTGTCTCTGTCTCTCTCTCTCTCTCTCTCT